>JASTWL010000296.1:0-235792 GCA_035220575.1 Temnothorax rugatulus | reverse complement strand
CCAATTGGACACAGTGGATAATCGGACACAGTGTTTAATTGGGACACAATAGGAAACGGCACAGTGATAATCGGACACAGTGACAATCGGACACAGTGATAATCGGACCACAGTGATAATAATCTGACACAGTAGGAAACGGACACAGTGTGCCAATTGGACACGTAGGAAACGGACACACGGTGGTTACAATCGGACACAGTGTTAATTGGACACAATCGGAAACGGACACAGTGATAATCGGACACAGTGACAATCGGACACAGTGACAATCGAGACACAGTAATAATCTGACACAGTGACATCGGACACAGTGATAATCGGACACAGTAGGAAACGGACACAGTGCCAATCGGACACAGTAAAAATGGACACACTGTGGTTGCACTTACAATTAGCGGTAAATCTGAAGAATAGTGGCCTCCTCATCGATTCTCGTTGAACTTAGGCTTAATCGACCGTTTTTGCACAAAACGACCGAATCTGGCAGAAAAAAGTGTCGCTCTCTGCCCCCGCAAGCGAGATATTAAACATAAAAGATATTAAACAAGATTAGGTTATGATTCCTGTCATACCGACGAGCTGTAGCGACTACGAACATGCCCTGTGGCCATATGCGCATGCTCAGTGGCCGCACGCGCATGCAAAAGTGCGCGAATTTGAAACGTATGTATACTTATATATGCATATCACTGACAATTAGCTTTCAATGATGACACATCTTATATAACATCAAAGTACTGCGTGGACGGGGGGGGGCTTCGCCCCCCCTGCACCCCCCATTATGTGAGTAAACCTAGGATTGGGGCGGCGGGGGCTCTGCCCCCCCTGCACTGGGCGGTGTGGGTTGGTTGATGGTGGGCAGGGGGGGGCTTTCGCCCCCCCGCTGCACCCCCCCCCCCCATGCACGTGAGCCTTACTATAATTTATAAGTACAAAGCGAGGTTTACGTGCATGGGGGTGCAGGGGGGGCGAAGCCCCCCCGCCCACGCATGTATTTTATATGTTATATAAGATATGTTCATCATTGAAAGCTAATTGTCAGTGATATGCATTATAAGTATACATATGTTTCAAATTTCGCGCACTTTTGCATGCGCGTGCGCGCCAAACATGCGCATATGGCCACAGGGCATGTTCGTAGTCGCTACAGTCGTCGGTATGACAGGAATCATAACCTGATTCTTGTCAACTTTTACATTAATAATATCTCGTTTCGCGGGGCAGAGCGACACTTATTTCTGTCAGATTCGGTCGTTTTGTGCAAAAACGCGTCGATTAAGCCTAAGTCAACAACGAAATTTGTGAGGAGGCCACTATTCTTCAGATTTACCTCTAATTGTAGTGATATGCAACCATCGTGTGTCCATTTTCTACTGTGCCGATTGGCACTGTGTTCCCCGTTTCCTACTGTGTTCGATTATCACTGTGTCCGTTTCCTATTGTGTCCAATTAACACTGTGTCCGATTGTAACCACCGTGTGTCCGTTTCCTACGTGTCCGATTGGCACTGTGTCCGTTTCCTACCGTGTCCGATTATCACTGTGTCCGATTGTCACTGTGTCCGATTATCACTGTGTCCGATTGTCACTGTGTCCGATTATCACTGTGTCCGTTTCCTATTGTGTCCAATTAACACTGTGTCCCGATTGTACCGATGTGTGTCCGTTTCCTTACTGTGTCCGTTTCCTACTGTGTCCGATTAGCACTGTGTCCGATTGTAACCGTTTGTGTGTCCGTTTCCTACTGTGTCACGATTGTCCACTGTGTCGGATTGATTCAACCTGCCGTGTCCGATTTATTCTGTGCGCAACTGGGATCTCCCCGCGAATAACGGCCGCCTCAAGCGTGAGCTCGTGGCGGTCCAACAAATTGTCAGTTAGCGGCCGCCCGCACCTATCGGACCGTCTCACACGTGGCGGCAACGACCCTCGAGGGATTCCCCCTATCGACTTGTTAAGTTGTGTACTTACACGACAGATTAAGTTTTCGAAAAACATTAAATGTTTAGAGGCTTTAAGCGACCTCTAATATTACAGCGCCTGCTTTTCAAGTCTTCATTTTGAGAGTTCGTAGAACGAATTTAAGGGGTAGACTTAAATCAATTTTTTGACTCCAAAAAATTTTGCCACCCTAATACATTATTACATTAGTTTTGTCTCCAAATGTAGGCTTATTTGTATCCCATTCTGATGTTTTTTTCTGCTTCAGTCTGCATAAATTATACAAATGGTGTTTGTACTCCAATAAAAATAATAAAACTTATACTTATAAATTATCAATTAAGTTATCAATATTACACTAATTCATTATAATCGAAAACCATGCTTTCTTCATCTTTTTTCTGTTCATCTGTGGTTGATTCTTCTAAATTGATGATATTATTCAGAGAAAAGTTTGAAAATGTGCTGAAATATTACATAAAACACAAAGTTAATTAATTACGATAAGTAATTGTAATCAAACACATACATATCAACTTAAAAACGCTATTTCGTAAAAATGTTCTAATATAGTTAAAGTAATCTAACAATAATAATTAAAATTTTAACTTTGCTTACTTCTTTTAAGTATATGTTCGCTCAAAAAAATTATTGAGTCATATAATTTCCATTTTTTCTTTGTACTCTTTGGCTTCCGCTTCTAGTCTCAAAATCCTGTTTTTGTCGTTCTTTGGAATAATATTGCCGTAATCGTGAAACCGCACGCTTCGCAGCAGGCGCTTGACCCCCGCGGCAGCCCGCGCGTGGTGTGACGCGCATGGAGGACTCGTGGATGTTGAGCCTCGAGGAGGAGGTGAGTCGTGTGTTGGCGGCCGGCGAGCCAGAGCTGATGACGGTGGTGTCGGACATGCCGCTGTTTATGAGCGACCCGTCCTCCATCGGGTCATTCCGGAGCCCAAGTACGTGCTCCAATATTCCGACTTCTCCCCCGTTCGTGACTAGGAAGGGCGAGACGGAGGGGGTCACAGAGGAGAGACGGGCGGCGCCCGTAAGAGATTGCGGGGTAGTTTCGACAGCGGGCGATACTGCGTTTCCAAAAGTAGCGACACAATGGTTATTTTCGTTCCTTATAATATTCCGTTAGTTATGGCGCCGCGTCAAATGTCTACTCCGTTCGTTATTAGTATTATGATTCCAGTGCGGCAAGCCATTTTATTTTGAGACACGTTATTTTTTTTGCGCCGTAATAATTTCAGTTGCGCCAGGTTAGACAATAAAAGATACATTTTACGTTGACATTATATCATTTATTTTGCGCCCATGATCCCATTGCGTCTTTTGATTTTAATTGCGACACATTCTAGTATATTGCGACATATCCTTTTCGTTCCGTTAATACGTGCCCGCGAGGCGGGAGTCATTATTATTGTGGTATTAAATTAAGGTGTTGGGAAGCCCTTATAGCTAATTTCGTGGACAAGCGTTAGTAATTAAGTTAAACAACAATAAGTATGAGATATACGACCGTGTAAGATATATACAATCAAACAAAGGGAAACGCCGTAATCGGTCAGGACTGGATCTTGCTTGTCCGAATAATATATATAAATTCTTGAGTGACTTTCTACGTACACTCTTTGCCATGGCGGACCACGCGCCGTTACCAACGGTCATAACGCAGTCTCAACCAAAGCCAGAACGATACAATCACACAATTAAATTGATATCAATTTAATTATATTAAATACATATAGGATAGGATACAGGGGATATAAAGAAAATGTTGCGAAAAATAACACCCCAGCCAGGATTCGAACCTGGACCTCCCTCATCCGTGACGGGCGTCTCACCAATTCGACCACCGAGGCATGTGGTGATATTCATCGCAACATTAGTTATAAGGAAAAACGTCTTTTTTCGGCGACGTATATAAACAATAAGTATGAGATTATACGACCGTGTAAGATATATACAATCAAACAAAGGGAAACGCCGTAATCGGTCAGGACTGGATCTTGCTTGTCCGAATAATATATATAAATTCTTGAGTGACTTTCTACGTACACTCTTTGCCATGGCGGACCACGCGCCGTTACCAACGGTCATAACGCAGTCTCACCAAAGCCAGAACGATACAATCACACAATAAATTGATATCAATTTAATTTATATTTAAATACATTATAGGATAGGATACAGGGGATATAAAGAAATGCCATGGCAAAAGTGTACGTAGAAAGTCACTCAAGAATTTATATATATTATTCGGACAAGCAGATCCAGTCCTGACCGATTACGGCGTTTCCCTTTGTTTGATTGTATATATCTTACACGGTCGTATAATCTCATACTTATTGTTTATATACGTCGCCGAAAAAGACGTTTTCCTTATAACTAATGTTGCGATGAATATCACCACATGCCTCGGTGGTCGAATTGGTGAGACGCCCGTCACGGAATGAGGGAGGTCCAGGTTCGAATCCTGGCTGGGGTGTTATTTTTCGCAACATTTTCTTTATATCCCTGTATCCTATCCTATATGTATTTAATATAATTAAATTGATATCAATTTAATTGTGTGATTGTATCGTTCTGGCTTTGGTTGAGACTGCGTTATGACCGTTGGTAACGGCGCGTGGTCCGCCATGGCAAAAGTGTACGTAGAAAGTCACTCAAGAATTTATATATATTATTCGGACAAGCAAGATCCAGTCCTGACCGATTACGGCGTTTCCCTTTGTTTGATTGTATATATCTTACACGGTCGTATAATCTCATACTTATTGTTTATATACGTCGCCGAAAAAGACGTTTTTCCTTATAACTAATGTTGCGATGAATATCACCACATGCCTCGGTGGTCGAATTGGTGAGACGCCCGTCACGGAATGAGGGAGGTCCAGGTTCGAATCCTGGCTGGGGTGTTATTTTTCGCAACATTTTCTTTATATCCCCTGTATCCTATCCTATATGTATTTAATATAATTAAATTGATATCAATTTAATTGTGTGATTGTATCGTTCTGGCTTTGGTTGAGACTGCGTTATGACCGTTGGTAACGGCGCGTGGTCCGCCATGGCAAAAAGTGTACGTAGAAAGTCACTCAAGAATTTATATATATTATTCGGACAAGCAAGATCCAGTCCTGACCGATTACGGCGTTTCCCTTTGTTTGATTGTATATAAGTTAAACAAGTACGCCTACGAGGCGAATAGAATCGTGATTTCCGTTCCGTCGATACGAGTGGTAAAAGTTTAAGTTCGGCTCGCGAAATAGCGTGGACAGACTTTTATTTCCGATTCCCCAAGTGCGTATCGACGAGAGGAGGGGAAAATCACCGTTTCGAGCCAACACAATCTCCAGGAAGCGGTGTCACCCGGAAGTCGGGACACGTACGTCACATCCGGAAGGTAAACACCGGAATGTCATCAGGGGCACCCCCGAAGGTCATCCACGCGATCGGCGTCGTTCCCCGATAGCGGGGGACCGAGATAGAGGAACCATGCAGTGTCACCCGGAAAACGGAACCCACGCACTTCCGGCGGGAAAGTGAGGGCCGGAGTAGCATCGGAGGCATCTCCAGAAAACATCCAAGCGACCAGCAGGACTCCACGACGACGGGGTACCAAGATAGCGGAACCGGGAACCTCGGGTCCGGAGGGACTCATGTGTGCAGACGGTGTGACTGAATCAGAATGACTCAGGTAAACGATAGAGAGTGCGGTGGTGACACGCGGAGGCGCGATACGGCGCCCGGGGAACGAATCACAACCTGGTTAGTGTGGCACAGTGACCCACGAGTGTAAGCGGAGGCGCGCGGAAGGACTTCGAGGGACGTCGACGGATCGAAGTCTCCAGAAGTCCGGCACGCGGGACACGCGTGATCTCCGAACGCGTAAACACGCAAAAAATGGTAAAAGAAAAGAGAAAGTTGGCACGGCCCGGCACGGCATGGTACCGCGACGCAGTAAGTGCCAGGAGTGGGAGCAACGGTCCGCGGGGGGACGCTGAGCGAGCACCGTCGCTCGAGGCAGTCACTCGGATACCGCCATAGCGAACACTCGTATTGAGATAGCGTACAATACAATCGCGGTCATAGTGTCTAGCGAATACGAACTTAGTGCGAATTACTAGTTGCCGGAGATATATTACAACCGAGTACTCCCGCGTACTATCGCGTAAAACATACTCGCAATACAAACGCGAGCGGTAATTAATTACCAAGCGTAACTGCGCATTAAGCACGAGGGTGCGGAGATTAAAATTGTAACGACGTAATATGCACGAGGGTGCGGAGAGTAAATAAGTGTAACACAGTTCGACAATCTGAATTAAAAGAATCGTTTGTTAATATATGCAGTGTCAAGATAATTCGTTATACTTACCTGCTACGTACCTTGTCCTTCGGCGTTGATCCATTGTTGTCCTACGGCGTTCCGGTATGCGGTGATGCGAGGATCCGGGGCAGTCGGCGGCGGTGAAGATCCATCCGAGACGAGAAGCTGAAAATAAATTTCAGTTAATTAAACGTACTTATATCCTACTTACCTGTTCCGGCGGTGTTGTTCCATCGTTGTCCCACGGTGTTCCGGTATGCGGTGATGCGAGGATCCGGGGCAGTCGGCATCGGCGGCGATACGTCCTTGACAGCGACCTGAAACAGAAAACGGGAAATTAGAGTACAGTTTTGAGCATCGAAATAGCAAATCAGAGTACCTTCTCGGTAAAAATAAAACCGAGTGGCGACCGAGTGATAGGCAGACATTTTCCTGTGATCCACAGTCCCGGAGAGTAACGTTCGGTTACAATCGTTCCCATCGTTTCTTACAGCTTTCCGCTATAAAGGTTAAGTTAGGTTGTGACCGGACATGGGTCTGTGAATGAATCACGAATCTGTACTCACTCGTACGTTGAAACGGTCGCCACTTCGTTTTAGATGCGATAACGAAGAACGCTTATCGGCTCGGTTGACTTCCGGTTGCCGTAATATCTTCCCTCTCGATCCTCAGTCTCTCAGTCACTTCCGCTACGATAATGCGTTTTCATCGACCACGCCTTTTACGCGATCGCGCACTAGTGTTTCGGTTTCGGTAAGCACACGCTGGGATTCGGATTTTCAGGGATAAATAACTTGTGATTGCCGTATTATTAACAAACAACAATAAAAAATAATATATTTTTACGTATTGTACAGGATTACAATCGATTACGGTGGGCCACGCCCCGATTGCATCATCTTTCGCACCATGCGTTAATCACATAAAATGACATATATTTCCGGCTCGTTTTCACTTCCGGTTACTCTACGATTACTAACAATCTCGCGGATTACGGTCGCGCCCGGGTAACTTCTCCTCCTCGTCCGATGTACAACGATACGCTCGCGCTCGAGAATCTTACGATCGCCGATAACACGATGTTGACACGACGAGAGTTGACGAGGAAAAGTCCCCGACTCCCCCTGGAACATCTCCCACTTCAGGCTCGCGCCTGCGCTGCGCGCGGACCGTTCGTCACGCCACGCGCCTCATCCTTCACACACGCACACACACACACACACACACACACACACACACACACACACACACTCTCTCTCTCTCTCTCTCTCTCTCTCTCTCTCTCTCTTTCTCTTTCTCTCTCTCTCTTTCTCGCGCGCGCGCCGTGACCGTTACCGTCACGCCCCGCGGCCGTTATCTATTGTCGCAGTTTCTATCTCTTTCTTCTATACTACGCAATGATCTACCATCGATCTATAATGATTTCTCTCTGTTTTTAATACTTTTGACTCACGTAATTACGTTAATCTTAATCTAATTTATTGCAATTATTGTTAGTTTAGTCATGAACTTGAAACTGCGTCAATAACTAATGTACGTCGTTTTACTGGATCATATATCATACTTAAACGCAATATATTAATCAAATGCGAAATTTAGATCTTTAGCTTCTCGTATAAAATAAATATCAATATTAGATTCTTCTCAAATCGATCTATTTCATGTAAACTAAATATCAGACTTAGATCATTTTTAAAGCAATCTATCTCATGACGTCACGATCTATCACTCATATGCACGTTACCTCATGATGATGAACTCGGCGCTACAGCCCGGTGTGGGCCTTGGCCTCCCTTTCGACGTCCTTCCATTCCTCCTTACTCCGCACCTTCTCCCACCATTGTCTAACCCTCATGGTCTTCAGGTCCTCCTCCAGGTCTTGCATCCATCTTTTTCTTGGTCTTCCACGTCCCCTTCTCCCCTCCATGTTTCCATGGAGTAGTTTTCTTGGCAGCCTTTCCTCACTCTCATCCTCTCTACGTGACCCAGCCAAGCCAGTCAGCGTGACTTTACAAATCTTACTATGTCTTTCTCCTCAATGGCTAACTCTATCTCTCTGTTCGTTCTTATTCTCCAAACTTCACCTTCCTTCACAGGGCCATATATCCTTCTTAGGATTTTCCGTTCAAATATACGTAAAGCTTTCTCATCGTCAGCTGATAGAGTCCACGTTTCCGCTCCATAGGTTACTACCGGCCTGATAAGTGTCTTGTATAGTTTGAGCTTCAGATTCCTGGACAGGAGGGTCGATTTCAGGAGCCTACTATTGGCAAAATAGGCTCTGTTTCCAGCCATTATCCTTTTTTTAATCTCCTCTGTCATTGAGTTCTCGCAGTTTAGATCAGTACCAAGGTATTTAAAACATTTTACGCTTTCAAAGTGATACTGCCCAAAGGAAATGTTTTGTGTCGTTCTTCTATGTTCGCGCTGACATCTTCATATATTTAGTTTTTTCCTCGTTAACTTTAAGTCCCATCTTTTGACTCTCCTCTTCGAGGGTCTTAAACATTTCCTTGAGAGCGTCTAAATTCCGTGCCATTAGCACTATGTCATCAGCATAAGCGAAAGCCTGTTTGGACTTATTTATTATGGTTCCTTTCATTTCCAGCTTTTTTATTGCTGCATATAGGGCTAGGTTGAACAGTGCCGCAGAAAGGGCGTCTCCTTGTCTTACTCCTGTTGTTATCTCGAAGGCTCCGCTGGTCTTTCCTTCAATGTAGGCCTTAGCTTGGGATCCTTTCATAGTCATCTCAGCTAGCCTAATAATCTTCCTGGGAACCCCATACTTCTCTAGGGCTTTCAGCATCTTTCCTCTATTGATACTGTCGAAGGCTTGTCGGAAATCGATGAATAACATGTGCAGGTCGACATTGTACTCGTAACATTTCTCCATGGACTGTCTCATTACGAAGATCTGGTCGATTGCACTTCTTCCAGGTCTAAAACCGCACTGGTATTCCCCAAGGATTTCCTCAGCATAGTCGTTCAATCTTTTTAGTAGTATACTTGAGAAGATCTTATAGACGACGTTAAGTAGTGTGATCCCTCTGTAGTTTTCACATTGTAACTTATCCCCTTTCTTAAAAATAGGGCATATAAGACCAATTTTCCACTCCTCCGGTATTTCTTCTCTTTCCCAGATTTCACAGATCAGACTATGTATTTTTCTAGTTAAGGCTCGCCCCCCATATTTTAATAGCTCAGCCGTAATTTGATCCTCTAATGGAGCTCTTCCATTTCGCTGGCGTTTTACCGCTTCTTCTACTTCCTCTAGTAGGGGCATAGTAATCTCTGGGTCTACTTTCATGTGCACTTCCTCGTTCTCTTCATTCCCTTCGCTTCTCTCTTGGACGTTCAGTAGTTCTGCAAAGTACTCCGCCCATCTTTCCAGAACTTTTTCCTCCTCCCCTATCAATTTCCCATTTTTGTCTTTGCATGAGTTTGCTCTTGGTTGGAATTCCTTTGTCATCCGTTTGGTTGCTTGATATAGCTTTTTACTTTCATTCTGTGTGCTTAGCTCTTCAATTCTCTCCATATATCTCTTCAGATGCGCCTTTTTCTTTTTTCGAAGTGTTTTCTTTGCTTGTCTTCTACTTTCCCTGTATTTTTCATAGTTTTGTCTTGTTTTCCTTTGAATCATAAGCAATCTGTCTGTATTCTTTCGGTCAATTTCTGCCCTGCACTCATCATCAAACCACTCCTCATTCCTCATTCTCTTCTTCTCTCCTATAGTCTCTCTGGCGGTCTCCTTGATAGCTTTCTTGATTTCGTCCCATTTCTCTTCACCGCATTGTTTTCCATCAGATCCTCATGTCCTTCTTCCAGTTTCCGTTCTCAGTTTGTCCTGATAGTGGTTGAGAATCTCTGGTTGCCTCAACTTTTCTATGTCCCAATGCGATTTCTTGGGTCCTTTAGCACATTCAACATTCGACAATCTCTCTCTAATTCGAGCCATTACTAAATAGTGGTCTGAGTCACAGTTTGGGCCTCTTGCTGACCTCACATCAATAATCGACGATGCATGTCTTCTTGACACCAGGACATGATCAATCTGATTGATTACTCCAGTACCTGGCATTTTCCACGTTCCTTTGTGTATGTTTTCTTTTCGAAACAGGTGCTTTTGATTATTAACTCATTGCTTTCTGCTAGGTGGGCTAGCATCTTACCGTTTAAATTTGTGTTAGCATGTAAGGAGTGTTTTCCGGCTACATGCTGTAAAAAATTTTCTCTACCTATTTTTGCATTGAAATCTCCAAGAAGAATCAGTACATCATACTTAGGTATCTTGCTGCATTCCCTATCCAGTTCGTCATAGAAAGCGTTCTTTTCCTCCTCATTGACATCTTCTGTAGGCGCATAAGCCGAGATAATGGATATGTTTCTAAATCGACCTTTAAGCCTTAGTTTGCACATTCTTTCTTCTAGTGGTTCAAATCTAAGGTAACTTTTCTTCATTTTGGAATTAATGATAAAGCCTGTTCCGCGTTGTCCCATTCTTGTTTCGGATCCGCTATAGAACATAGAGTAGTTTTTCTTGTCTATCCTTCCGTTACCCTTCCACCTCACTTCTTGTAGTGCCACCACGTCCATTCCGTATCTCAGTACTTCTTCAGCAACCTCCATCATTTTTCCTGCCTGTAGCATGGTTCTTACATTCCACGTCGCCAAGGTCAGTGCCATATTCCGTTTTCGGGTCCTTAAGTTTTTGCTGTGTCCGTCACCAGTAAATCCGTCATTCCGAGGCATCTCTGAGGGTTTCGTAACAAGGGGTTTTTTCCGAGGTGAGGTTGTTAGCCCCACGCCCAACCCCCAACCTGGAGGACCAGTTCCCTTCTCTTTCGTTCCCCCGTCTTCTCTAGGGGTTGTTTACCCTGGCTCCAATGGGGGTTAACAGCACCACCACTTGAAGGCGAGATAGGGTGGAGTATGAGAGGTGAGAGGTATCATTTCCAAAGATCTACCATACGGTGCACTTCACTACTCCCTATGGTGCCGCGTTACCTCATCATTCTTCGCAATTTCACACACAATATCCTTATTTCTACAGGAACTTAATTATTGCTTTCAGTATAACGTCGCTTTTAATCTTGTTTTTATCTCTCTCCTTTTCAGGTATCCAACTTCCGGTTTTATGGATCGTTATAGGATCATGGGTAAGTATAGGATTATCGCAAGTAATTATAATATATTTAAGAAACATAAAATAATCCAGTTTTACATCACAGATTTATCCTGCGTCATGTTTAACAAAAATCTGATCCACGCATTGATCATTGATCCTTCTAAATTAAAGTAAATCTCATAAATAACTTCAAATCATATAATTTCAACGCCCTGTTACAACATTACGTTTCTAATAATTTTCTGGGTGATCTCAGATAACTTGTGACGTATGATCACGCCTATTGTGTCATCATCCTTGATACCCCTGTAAACTAAACAATTTAATAAAATAAATGATACTGTCAAACTTTATAACGTTTTCGCATACTAATGGCACCCTGTTCTCATCTCTTCATCTAAATCGCGCTAAGATCTATATCTAGATCGCATGATCTATCATTGCATTTCCTATGATCTACGCGTTATCATCTTAATTCTAATCTTATCTAATTGTAAGTCTAAATAAACCGTCTAATCGTCAATCGAACAATGCATTAGGGGAGGGGGCTAGACCGCTAACGGGGTAAATCCGCAAAATCAAATATCTCGGAACCTGTATATTGTGCGAACTCGCTATTAACATTGTAAACGCTGCTTATGGTACCCATGTGACCAACGGAGTTTCGGCAGGTTACCTGCCGTGTTATGATTTTTACGAGGGCAAACGTGTTTTCGGAAGGTGAAAGTGAAATTTTCTGCGCGTGGAAATTTTGTAATATCTTGAATATTATTGTATCACCGAATCTCAAAGTAAGTGATTATAAAGAGTAATGCATGCTGAACACGAATCCAGTGTAGTTTTTTCATTATCGTTGATGTCTAATATTTCATGGGCGATCAAACCTGAAACTTATGTTTGGGGCTTATCCGCCAGTAAGCACCCGGGGCTGGTCCGCCAGTCTCGTCACTGTGGCGTGCCGGGCGCACGACTTTAGCTCACAGCGATTTCAGGTTAGGTTTTCCCTCGAGTGTGATTCTGTCTTCCCTTGCACGTGCGTCAGTTTGTATAGGAGGGAAATGGTACGCACGTTTCGTCGCATAACGACTCCCGTCGACAAGGAGCAACTCAAGAAGGCAGTTCTTGCGGTGAGAAAAGATAAAATAAGCGTTTCCGCAGCCGCAAAACAATTCGATGTCCGGAGAAGCACGTTGAACGACTTGAAAAAAAAATGCCACACAAACAGAACCGCAGCCTTCGACGAGCAGTGGGCGTAAATCGAAATCAAGGAAGCAGCAGCGGTCGGATTCTGACGAAGACTTGGATAATACGTGCTGCGTGTGCTCAAAGAAGTTGACAAGCAGAGCATATGGGAAACAGTGCATTGCGTGCGATCGTAGGGCACACAACACATGCGTGCGCTTGTCAGGATCTGTATTCACGTGCCTTGATTGTTTTATGGAATAGGTAAAACAATTATTTTTTAATGTTTCGCATAAAAATTTGAAATAAATTTTTATTTTTCTCTTAAAAAAACAATTATTAAAATGTATCCTATCATTTTTCAGGATTAGATGTACGTATATGTATTGAAAATGCTGTGTAACGGATTTACCCCGGGGGGGTAACGGTTCAACCACGGCATTTTTGAGATTTCAATTTTTGCACCGTTGTCGTTTTTGCTCTATACCGGTTAAACAAAGCGATGTAGATAAAAATTTCCTGTATAAATTTTGTAGCTAAAGGTTCACTCTTTACAGTGGTATACCAATTTTAACTTAAATTATTTATTTTGTTGTTAAAAATCGGCACCGAAAAAAAACTAGCGGTCTAGCCCCGGTCTCCCCTATACCTCTATATAAACATATCAAAATAAAACAAATGAAATTAAACTTTCCTGCGTCATTTATCAAAATCATCATCCTTTAAATCAAAATAAGCATACTTTCGCTTCATCATATCTCTTTTATCGAAAATCGAATATAATATGAAAAACACTACTCGTTATTTATTTCTGTAGTTTCCCCTATGCACGGGATTTCTAAAAGTTCGCTCTCCGCTATTAGCTGGTCTACGAAACTTCGTCCACGTTTTCCGGGATTTCTCCTTCGCTCTGCTCCCGTTGTGACTCCTTCTGCACCTCCTGCTGACTCGACGTCATCTGTTGGCTCATTTCCGTGTTCAAAGCCTCTGTCGTCTCGTACTCGTGGTCCCTCGATCGCTGGATCACGATCTGCTCTGCCGCCACCTGTTGCATCGCCTCGCCCTGCTGTGCCGTTAACGTCTGCTTGCCTGTCGACATCAACGAAGCCGAAGGAACCGACGACGATTTAGCCGTCGGTTCCAAGGTCAGGTTATTTTTTATAATTATAAAAGAAAACTATGATAAAATTCTTACCTGATATATGAAATACAGCTGATATTTCTTCCCATGATATGTCCTTTTTAATAGAATCTTTAAAATCTTTGTTTGACTTGTCCCACAAATGAGGATAGGATCGTACAAGATCTATCAATAAATCACCACTTTTAATAATTTTCTGATGAATCTTTAACATCATTATCATTAATACTTGTATCATTTTCTTGATCAATCAAGAAACTGATTTTTATCTAAATATTGATGATCGTTAAATGATATCTTTTCACATCTTTCATAGGTTAACTACTTCAACACACAAGTTATTAGACATAAAGAATGAGAATTTCGATGCTGTTCCACATGCCAATTCCTTATTTTTATATTGTGAACGCATGCGAAAGCATGGCTTCCCATTGGTCGAAATTTAATTGTATTGCGCGCTTCTTCCTCGAGATCACATGTAGTACCGCTACTATGCACCGATGTCGCCACAGTTTTAAAGTTCAAAACTTTTCGCTTCGGTTCGCTTCCGCTTCCTTCCATTGCCCATTCTTCTATTTTGTGCCGATTAAGCCACACGTGTGTTAACGAGATTTCGAAGAAATGAAAAAAGGGAAGTAAGAGAATTGTCCTCGGATTCAGAGGACAACAAGGATTACGAAAAAGGATTAGACCATTAGAAAAGGCGTTGAGACGCAAGGAAGAGAGCAGCCGACCGAGACACAGTAAGCGAAGAGGTTAGCTGGTCGAAAAGCCATACATCGACAATGGCAGTAAGGCGCATGGGCGAGGTTGGCGTCTTGGTTGCAACCAAGTCGTCTTTATTTTGAGAAACGTCAAATGCGCACATAACCTCTCCACGTTATATCCTACGATGAATTAACCATCAGGCTTGTCTCGGGGCTGTAGTGACGTCAGAAAGGTATGCGCATAGGCGAGATTCAGGGTGTCTTGGTCCAACCAATTCACCTTGAGAATGCAAATTGAATGGCTTCAATTCTGCATATAATCTCTCCACGTTATGTCCTACGATAGTTCGACCATCAAGCCGGTCCCGAGGCTGTAGTGACATCAAAAAGGTAAGCGCATATGCGAGATTCAGGTGTCTTGGTCCAACCAATTCACCTTGAGAGTGTAAATTGAAAAACTTCAATTGTGCACGTATAACTCGCATATGCAAGGCCAGGTGTCTTGGTCCAACCAATTCACCTTGGAAATGTAATTGAAAATTTCAATTGCATACATAACCTTACACATAACATTCTGTGACCCGGATATAATCCGTAGTATATCGGTTCAACCGATATATTAAAGAAAAGCTATATTCCGAGTATGAACCACTTGAGACTGTCAATTTCTAAGACAATCTGTTTTTTTCTTTATTGTAACAGGAGGTCACAAGAAACGTGCAAGATAACATCTCGGGAGAATAAAAGCGTCACGACTATCCTTACAGGCGACATTATGATAACGATAGGCAAAGTTATAGCCGAGATTATTATCCGGATGATCACCCGTATGACGATGATTCATTGGATGACTACGACGGTAAAAGTCGGATACGAGGAGTCACTCGTTTCTATTTCGAGTTCCACATGACGGAACCTGAGTTCGCCTGAGTCGGAGGTAAGCAGCGAGACTGTTCTAAAGTTTTCGAAAAAGTGCCATTCGAACAACCATCCGGGGTAACAGGTGATACCAGCTGTAAAAGGAGAAGAGGCTCTCGGCAGAGATCGCATAATGCCGGATAGAATCCTAGCACCAGTGGTGCACAAAGATCTTGCAGTCAGATGAGAAGACATTAGAAAGGGCCTTCCAACTGAGGAGCAAAAAATTTTTTTAAAAAAGCCCACCCCCCACCTTCCGGAAAATTATACGGTAATAGATCCACCAAAAATTAATTTGGAGATAAAGTCTGCTCTAGGACAACATTAATGTTAAGAGAGACAAACGTATCGTTGAGAAACCAGCATAGTGGTGGCTGCCATTGCTGGAATCGCAAAGGTTTGGAGTTCTATGCTGAAAGGAGACCCAGAGAATAAACTGGGTCTTGTGAAACACCTTAGCGAGATTATAGTTGACTTATGTGATCAGACAATGATTCGCAGGAGTCTTAATTTGAAGCCTATTGTTACATAAAATATGTAGAAAAAGCTTTAACGTAATTAATTAATTTATTGCGATAAATTTCACAGGAACGAAGAGTTCTTCGAAAAGGATTTAAAGAGTGGCGTAAAAGCCAATCAGAAATCCAAAAACTTGCGGGGGCCATCTCGCTGAAATCGACAGAAGTCTTGCGGCCAATCGAAGGCGAGCACATAAAAGTAGACGTATAATCAGCGACAAAACTCATCCTCTTAAGGTCGCAGTATCTATCAAAAGCCGGACAAGCGCCTGCAAAGAAGAATTCGAAATAAGTAAGGTTGTAGGTGGACTGGCATAGTTGAAATGTCAATGGTCGTGGTTGATTTCGGATTCAACCATCTTGAGCTAGATTCGAGATACTGTTCTCATCAAAGATGAGACAACTCATACGTCCGAAGGAACCACAATGGTCTGAGCAAGAAAAAATTTTGTCCAAGCAGATTCGGGAACAGATTGAGTAGCTATCAAGGAGGCAGGTCATTGCGAAGTGCCAGCCAGTTTCGAATCAAATTAATTCAAGAAATGTTTTCCCTTTTTGCTCTTGTGCCTAAACAGAATGGATCTTATAGGTTAATCTTAAATCTACCTTACTCTAAAAGCGCTTAATAGGTTTATTAATATTGAAAACGCTCAAATAAATAATGACTAAAGGCTATTTCATGACATCGATTAAATTGACGCGTATTATTCAATTTGCATGGCTAGTTCAGATAGAAAATACCCAAAATTCTTATTCGAAGATGTCCTCTACGAGTTTAAATGTTTACCCTTTGAGTTAAACACAGCTCCGTACACTTTTACAAAAATTATAAAGCCAGTGAACTATTACCTAAGGGAATTGGACTAATTGTCCGTTAATTATTTGGATGAATGGCTTCTTCTAAGCAAGTGTTAAATGCACAAGCTCACGCATGAGCCGGGACTCTTGCAGAAGTCAGGTTTTGATCCAGCTTGATATATATTGGAAAAGAGTGTTCCTTCCAAACAGCATAAGATAAATTATGCATTCACATCGATAATATTAACCATTGTATTTATATGACGAATAATCCTTCTTGTTTGAATAATATATCCATCTTAAGCGAGATATCCAAGTTCTTCACGGTAGAAGTAATTCTTATGTCCATATCTTTCTTAGCAGTCAACTTCTTGTGGTAATTCACTGGTTTAATTGTGAGCAAGTGAGCAATTCAATTATATCTGTGTCGAAAGACTAATCGTGGAACACGAGAACATAGTAAAATATCAAGGCTTTTTAATAATTAGTATTCCTATTTCGTATAGAAAGAACGCTAGTTAACGAAAGAGATATCAGCATATCAAACGCAAGAATATGTAAGATTTGTCTAATGACAAGAATTCTCTCTTTAACCAATAGTAATATACGACGTGAATCGAAATGTTAATTATGCTTTATCGAATGTGACGCAATGTTCATATACTTTGAATAACAGTTTCTAGTATTCCAACGACTGTTAATAACGCAAGGATCCTTTATACATATTTACAGCTAGCTAATCGATTACGTTAATCGATTATTTAGGTTGTAACGGTAGAACAAGAGGAATGAAATAAAGAAAGAATGAACTGAGATCAGACTTTCCATCGCACCAAAATGTGAAACCAATCGGCTTCGCTCGTCTATCAGACTTTCCATCGCACCAAAATGTGAAACCAATCGGCTTCGCTCGTCTGTGTTCTTTGATAATACAATCGTTCAACCCTGAAACCATGATCGAAAAGTAACCGGATTTACCATATTCTTTGGAACCCGTTACATCGCGCTAATCGTAGATTAGCTTCCACACGTGGATCTATGGTTTCACACTGCAAGAACGATTTACCTTGTCACAGCAGAATGGCTTTAATAAAGCGAATAAACCTTGGATCCATGATATATCCTTGTGAGGCCTGAAATATCATCGTCTCTTTTGCCGCTATGATATAATGGCCGCTCTTGTCCTTGTACAAAAGGATGATGCAACAATGGCGGCGATCCCGTCCTTGTTCGTAGCACGGGCCGTTATGGCGAAAAACCAAGCTCTGTATCGGTATAGTTCCGTGGCAAGCGAGCCTTCCATGACGTATATGTGTCGAGCCGTTAGATTTATAACGATAGCGTATCATAACCACTGCCTTTGGTCTCGACTCTATTCGTTTTCTCGAAAGTTCTACCGATTTCGTCTCAAACACGAGAACGAAGATACTTCGATGTTGCTCCGTGAAGCGACCCGAAAAGAAGCAGACTCTCCTTCCTCCCGGCGCCGATCGACACGATCGTCTTGTCTGCCTCGCGCCTGCGCTCCTTACTCACAGCGCCACACCATTCGAGTGCACAAGTTCAGTTGTGCCACTCTCTCAGCGCTGAGCTGTCGCTCTGAGACAGGGCTGACATTTTGAACGAGCGGGTCGTTCAAAAATGATACAAATCTCGCTATTTACCCTATCTCGCATAAATTACAGACTCCTGAGAAACGCAACTGAAGGCAGCTAATATACAGTCTCTCCTTTCTTTCACTTTATTCTACAGACTATTTTTCCTTTAAACATTCCGCCCGCCTTCGCCAATGCTTTTGGCGAACCACTCCAAAGTCTCAGTGTTGATAGGAAGAAGGCAAAGTTTGGCAACAGGTCTCTTTAATTCTGTAAGTTGAGTACGTACTGTGACTACTCTCGTTAGACCATCTTTTCCCGGATGGGTGCGAATTACTCGCCCTAAAGGCCACTTCGACGGAGGATACCTCTCGTCAACGACTAACACTAGTGATCCTTCTTGGATTGATGGACCAACCCTGTTCCACTTGTATATCGCTAGATATCTCTGCAAACAATCTCTGGACCATTGTTTCCAGAAGTCCTCCAACATTTTTCTGATCATCTGCCAGCGAGATAGATGAGAAACTTTTACTCCTTCCAAAGAAGGTTCAGGTATAGTGGTTAGAGGTTGACCCACGAGAAAATGACCGGGTGTTAGAGCAGAGACATCTTGTGGATCATCAGACTGAGGGCTAATCGGCCAATCACTCGTTTTAAGTGCGATTTAAAAGATTTGACTCCAGCCTCCCATTTTCCTCCAAAATGAGGAGCTGCAGGCGGATTGAAAATCCATTGTGTTCCTGTATTTAGCAAGAAGTTTAGCTAAGTCTTTGTATTCTTTGGAACTGGCAGGAAAATAGCTTACGAAGTTCAACATCGGCACCTTTAAGATTTGTACCGCAGTCGCTAGAAAGCGTGGAGCTAATGCCTGCGAGAAGTGAAACGCTTAAAGGCTGCTATAAAAGCCTCTGTTGTATTGGCCAACTCTAACTGTATCGCCGAAGTTGAAAACAAACGAAAAGAGCAACGTAAGCTTTATACGTTTCAGTCTTCTTGCCTCTCCAAGTCTTGATTGTGAAGGGATCAGCATAATCCACACCTGTATGTTCAAACGGACGAGAAGGCGTCACCCTTTCAATTGGTAATTGACCCATTAACTGTTGGGCTCGTTGCTGACGAGACAAACGTTAGTGTATCTTGAACTCCGCCGTGTAACGTACGGTTATGTGCGTCGCTAATAACCAACGAGGAAAAACGGAGTCTTTTGGTAAAATGTAGGTATGTTTAGCACAATACGATAGAGATGATCGTTCCAAACGACCACCCACTCGCCATAGTCCGTCTGAATCAAGACGTGATGTGATGGTCAACAGTGCGTTCGATCTGGGTAGATTTCTACCTTCTGACAGAGCTTTGAGTTCGAACGATAAATAGGCCTGTTGAACTGCCTTAATCCAGAATAATTTTGCTTTATTTAACTCTGACACTGTCAAAGGTGAATCGACAACGAATTCTTTCGTTTCACGGAAACGACGTTCTGCTCTTTTAGACAGAGCAGTTATCCTAATAAGTCTAGTCAAAGACGAAAATTTACCGAGCAAATTCCAAATTTCTTTTGATTTTGATTCAAGAGTAGTGGCTACCTTACAAGCTCTTTCCTCTAAGTTATCTTCTGAGGATAAAGAATATGAATCTTCAGGCTAGGTTGAATGATGCTGAGTTAGCCAATGTGGCCCTATCCACCAAGCTTTTGATTCCAATAATTGTTGAGGTGTTAGACCTCTAGTCGCTAAGTCGGCTGGTCTCGTCAACTGTCCACAAAAGCTCTAATAGTAATAGGCGACAAAAGCCCATAGGATCACAAAAATTTAGCGACTGTGGATAGAATAGCTTTTTTGGTAATTCTTTTCAATGAAGGAAGTTCTATCGTAAATTGGAATATATCTGAAGAAGCATTCCAGGAAAGTCCAAGCACATGAACAATCTCACCTTCATCAAAAGAAATAGAATGTGATGCTATCTTCTTATCGTAAGGAATATGTGTCAGAACGTCAGGGTGATTACTCATCCATTTTTTCAGCACGAATCCGCCCGCCGTACAGAGCTGGTATAGGATGAATAACCTTTTCCTGAGCTTTTTGAACCGAATTTGCTCCTTCATGGAACTCATCAATGTATCGACCTTTTTTGACGATAGGAATTGCTAAAGGAAATCGATGTCCTTCATCTATTACTAATTGATTGAGAGTACGTAAAGATAGGAAGGGCGAGCACACTTCCCCATAAGTGACCGTGGTAAGAACAAAGGTGATAATTTTTTGCAACGAGTCTAACCAAAGGATTCTCTGAAAATCCCAATCCGACGGATCTACTTTTATCTGGCGAAACATCTTTTCAATGTCTGCTATAAATACGTAACGAAAGAGGCGAAACCATAGGAGCGCGTCAAATAAATCGATTTGCAATTTTGCCCCCGTATGCAGTAAATTATTGAGAGACACGCCCGTAGACGTAGGACTCGATCCATTAAATACAACGCGTAATTTCGTAGTTAGACTCTGTTCCCGCAATACACCATGATGAGGAAGGTAGTAAGCTATCAAAGGCTCAGGTTGTTCCGAAGGAACTCTTCGCATATGATCTAACTCTTTATACTCGGTCATAAAGTCCGAATAAATTTTACAATAGTTTGAATTCGATTTGAATCTACCTGACAAATTCGTGATAATCCGTAAAACTTTGTTTGTTGATTCACCGAGTCTCTTTGGATCTGACTTAAAAGGCAGTTTAACGATGTATCTGCCTTTGTCATCTCTTTTATAAGTTGAGAGGAAATGATCTTCACAATCCTGCTCTTCTTTAGAAAGAATAGCAGTTATCGAAGAGGGAACCTCTTCTATTTCCCAGAATTTATGAACTAAATTGTAAAGATCGTTTTCAACGGACACGTGATAGCTATGTCTGTTTGCCGAAGGCTTACCAAACGTAATTGGACCTAGTATTAAATCGATTGATCCCGGTAAGAAGAATTCAGGATCCGCTAATCGAAGTTCTTCTAAATGAGGCCAAGAATGCTGAGGTAGTTCGGCCGATGAAATAGAAGCTGTCAGTTTTGGAAGAAAACACGCCGAAATCTTCAATTCGAAATCAGACTTAAACTGGGATCTCAACCTTGTATTAGTGAATCCCTTTGTTTTATGAGATTTCTGTTCACCTATCCCTTTCAAGGAGAGTGATGAATGAGTACGAGGCAATCTGAGCTGTTGTACTACGCGCTCAGATATTAACGATATCTTCGATCCCAGATCAAGCAGAGCTCGGACCTTTCTAACTTCTTTCCTTTCTGAAATACTTTAGCTTTGTCCGGTCCTTCTACAACAGGGCTGGACTGAGCTTGTGTTTCTGACTTTAAGTCTTTTGTAGTCATAGAAGTATCTGTTTTGTGTATCGTTGTGTGGTGTTTTCGATTACACTTCCTACAGCGTTTAGTTACTTTGCAGTGAGATACTCTGTGATTCCCTAAGCAACTTGGTAATGAGCTTTAGCCGTAGGTTTTTGAGACTTCCACGCTGTCTTTGCCTCGCTAGATTTTTCATAAGCTTGAAGGGAAACAAGACGAGTTATTAGAAATTCATTAAGTTGTGGCCACGTGGGAGGATGCTTTGATGAACCTAATCTGTTCTCCCATGGTCTTAACCGATTCTGCGTCCAACTTTCTAACTATATGAAAAACAATCATATCATCCCATGTATTAACGGGGCGTTGTAGCGTTTCTAAAGTTCTATAGATTTGAAGAAATGTAGTATATAAATGTTCCAGATCGGTGGCAGATTTCTTTATCATAGGTTTTAAATCATGGAATGCCTGTAATGCCGTGTTAATCTGAAACCTTGGGTTATCGTAAAAAGAAATCAATGAATCCCACGCCTTTTCTAAGTTTTCAGCAGTGAGTGTCGTATTCTGAATCAAGTACGCCGCAGTACCGGTTAAACTTGTCTTCAAATATTGTAACTTTTCAACTTGTGAAATATCTTCGTTTAAAACGAGAGAGATAAATAAATCCCTGAAATTGAGCCATTTCGACGGTGTTCCAATCGAATTTTGGAATATTGATACGAGGAAGTCTACCATGTCTATATTGAGACCCACTCGACACAGGAATATCACGAGATAGAGATCGTGTAGATGTAGAGCTTGTCGTAATTGGTTGCTCTAGCGATGAAGTCGATGAAGAACTTGTTGCGACTAGTTGATCTGTACTTATATTAGTCCAAAGATTAGTTGGGGAGGACAAGTACCTATCCGCTCTTTGATTTGCAATTTCCGAGAACTCCGTATATGAAATTGTCATAAACGTTAGCTATAAATTTTCTCGTCATGATTTGTTGACCGATACTATGGATTATCGAATTCCTTGCACTGAATTTAGCTAACTATTTAACTCAAAAGAAAAAAGAAACTTGAAAAGAACCAAGCGAACTGTTTTTTTTACTTTTCTCTGTTTTGTAAATCTTCGCGAAACTCGATGTGTCATTTTCCTGTTCCGGACGTTGGTGACAGTAACAGTATTCAGAACTAAGAATTGATTTTTACTTCCAACTTTGTATCCGGAATTACAAATCCAGCCTGAACTGTATATGAAACTACAAACTCGTATCTGCTAATCCGGAACCACAGATCCGGCTCGAAGGACCAATGTTAAATGCACAAGCTCACGCATGAGCCGGGACTCTAGAATTGTTAGAAGGAAAAGACACCGACCTTATATTAGTGTGAAGAGAGACTGTATATTTCAGAGTTAGCTCGAATCTCTGTCTCAGTTTGGACTAGCATAAGTAAATATTCGAAACATATACAGAGATCCCATCATAATAAGCTGTGTGGAAATGCACTAAAGGAAATGAAAGATTGTTACGGAACAAGCTTTTCTCAATCAAACTGAATATTTCAATACTGCATAAGATAATACGGCTTGTTCCAAGAAATGGTTGATAACATGACTGTCAATGTTTGGCATACCTTGCAGAAGTCAGGTTTTGATCCAGCTTGATATATATTGGAAAAGAGTGTTCCTTCCAAACAGCATAAGATAAATTATGCATTCACATCGATAATATTAACCATTGTATTTATATGACGAATAATCCTTCTTGTTTGAATAATATATCCATCTTAAGTGAGATATCCAAGTTCTTCACGGTAGAAGTAATTCTTATGTCCATATCTTTCTTAGCAGTCAACTTCTTGTGGTAATTCACTGGTTTAATTGTGAGCAAGTGAGCAATTCAATTATATCTGTGTCGAAAGACTAATCGTGGAACACGAGAACATAGTAAAATATCAAGGCTTTTTAATAATTAGTATTCCTATTTCGTATAGAAAGAACGCTAGTTAACGAAAGAGATATCAGCATATCAAACGCAAGAATATGTAAGATTTGTCTAATGACAAGAATTCTCTCTTTAACCAATAGTAATATACGACGTGAATCGAAATGTTAATTATGCTTTATCGAATGTGACGCAATGTTCATGTACTTTGAATAACAGTTTCTAGTATTCCAACGACTGTTAATAACGCAAGGATCCTTTATACATATTTACAGCTAGCTAATCGATTACGTTAATCGATTATTTAGGTTGTAACGGTAGAACAAGAGGAATGAAATAAAGAAAGAATGAACTGAGATCAGACTTTCCATCGCACCAAAATCCATCGCACCAAATGTGAAACCAATCGGCTTCGCTCGTCTGTGTTCTTTGATAATACAATCGTTCAACCCTGAAACCATGATCGAAAAGTAACCGGATTTACCATATTCTTTGGAACCCGTTACATCGCGCTAATCGTAGATTAGCTTCCACACGTGGATCTATGGTTTCACACTGCAAGAACGATTTACCTTGTCACAGTAGAATGGCTTTAATAAAGCGAATAAACCTTGGATCCATGATATATCCTTGTGAGGCCTGAAATATCCTCGTCTCTTTTGCCAGTATGATATAATGGCCGCTCTTGTCCTTGTACAAAAGGATGATGCAACAATGGCGGCGATCCCGTCCTTGTCGTAGCACGGGCCGTTATGGCGAAAAACCAAGCTCTGTATCGGTATAGTCCCGTGGCAAGCGAGCCTTCCATGACGTATATGTGTCGAGCCGTTAGATTTATAACGATAGCGTATCATAACCACTGCCTTTGGTCTCGACTCTATTCGTTTTCTCGAAAGTTCTACCGATTTCGTCTCAAACACGAGAACGAAGATACTTCGATGTTGCTACGTCAAGCGACCCGAAAAGAAGCCCCTCCTTCCTCCCGGCGCCGATCGACACGATCGTCTTGTCCGCCTCGCGCCTGCGCTCCTTACTTACAGCGCCACACCATTCGAGTGCACAAGTTCAGTTGTGCCACGCTCTCAGCGCTGAGCTGTCGGTCTGAGACAGGGCTGACATTTTGAACGAGCGGGTCGTTTAAAAATGATACAAATCTCGCTATTTACCCTATCTCGCATAAATTACAGACTCCTGAGAAACGCAACTGAAGGCAGCTAATATACAGTCTCTCCTTTCTTTCACTTTATTCTACAGACTATTTTTCCTTTAAACAAAATATTTTGTTCGTTTATGCCGATACGTTTTATTTATTTCTTTATATCACATTATTCGCATTGAAAAATGTTATTAATAATGTATGATACATTATGTATATGTATCTTATAATATTTTTGAAAACCTACTATTAATGTTATTATATTATAAAGTAATGTGTAACAATATAAAACAAGATCTCAATAATGTTTACATGTTAAATAATTATATTTATCTGAATAAAGTTAATTATTTATGTTAAAAATATTATTTTCTTAAGACATTGCCAAATCTCGCGGGATCCCGCGGGATCCCGCGGGATTGAAAACAATCTTGCATTAATCCCGCGGGACTGAAAACGGCGCGGGATTGCAAGCACTAATTATAATTCATGAAACCATAACTTTTAATAATTACAAGGTTTTTACATGACATTGGGTAGTTGTGCTAAATTAAATTGTTTTATTGCAATCAAAGGAAAGTTTATTGGAGTCCTAATGTATTTAAAGTAATTAAATATAGGAGCAAAGCACGGGATTAAGCTATTTTTCTTTATAGTGGAATAGGCCTACTGGGGAAACCACAAAAAAAAACGCATTTACAATAGTACCTCAAGGGTGATTCGGAAATTTATTGGCGTTAAATGTAAATATACGCATCACCTATTTGCGTGTCTTATTGCATATGTCCTCCGGGGCGAAACCCAGGTAACCAGCTAGTTACATATAATCATATAGAGACAAAAGTATTTTTAAAATTCTTTGTACAACATACCTTTGTCCCAAAAATGCTCGAAATCAGAAATTCGAACTAGAACTTATGCTTTATACCTAATTATTGTATATGCCTCGGTCTTCGCTGTACGCTATTTATTTTATTTTCTTTTGCAATTTAAAAAAAACAAATTGGTTATTTTTTATCCTTCCTTCCTTCCTTCCTCCCTTCCTTCCTTTCCGTTTAATCTTTTTCCTCCGCTTGTCACAAGCTCGTTATTAATTCATCTCTTCGCTTTTTGCCCACTCACAATCTAGCAGTCACTTTATCAGACCAGATAACGACGTGATCACTTAAGCTCGACTCTTTTTAAACAAAACTAAAGTTGTTTACAGTGATGGTTCTTGCAACGCGAACGTTGTAATAAACGAACCTCGAGCTAGCCGCAGAGACACAAGCGCACTTCATGCTAACGGATTCACTTATGTGGATCTTTTTGTTTAAACTTCATAGTAGTTGTGCATTTGTTTGTTTGCTGAGACATCTTAAAACTGTCATAACTATTTGGTATTAACTGAACAAAGGCGAAATGTGAGTATTCAAGAAATTTAACATAATCTATTTATGCATTTTTATTTAAAACAAATTAGAAAAGTAATGTTTCTGTCGAAGGTCTATCATTGCTATCAAGAAAATAGATGCGCAGGGCAGAATTGTGGAAAATTTAGATATTAACGAGGAAGAGTGTAGAAGAATTATAGAGAGAAAGAAAGATGATGAGAGAAGAATGACTAAGGAGGAACTTAAAGAACGAGAATTGAGAAAAGATGCGCAGGGCAGAATTAAGAAACCAGTGAAACAGAGGGTAAATGATTTAGATATTGACGAGGAAGAGTGTATAAGAATTGTAGAGAGAAAGAAAGATGATGAGAGAAGAATGACTAAGAAGGAACTTAAAGAACGAGAATGAGAAAGGCAAGGTCAGGACAATGTTTTTTTTAATTTATTTAATATTGCATATAAATATATTTCCTAAATAACCCTTTTTAAAATTCCATTTTAAAAAATGATTAACTTTGTGGTTTTAGCGAGAATGCTCCACGTAGAAGATTGATTGAAAATTTTGGAAAGAGAAGAGTAAACGAGTTGATAATTGACCTATCTGATGTAGTGGAACCAGATACAGAAGTGTATTTGTGAGAAAAAATAGTAGCGGCAGAAATTTTCAAGAGAGTAATCAACGGTTATTACTTTGGTAATTATTAGAATACGCGCTGCACCTCGAATATAATAAATTATGCTCATTCGACGCGTTTTGACACGAAACGAAAGAATCTGGCAGAAAAATTGCGGCGGTCTGCCCTGCGAAGCAAGATATTTAGCGTTAAAGTTGACGACTCTCAGGTTAGAAATCTTGTCATAACAACGTGATGTAGCGATCATGAACATGTCCCGCGGTCACATGTGCATGCTCTGTCAGCTCTGTGGCTACATGCGCATGCTCCGTGGCCGCATGCGCATGCAAAAGTGCGCGAATTTGAAACGTATGCATACTTATACCCACACAGCACATGATATCATTCGTATATACTGAATTGATACTCAATGTACTACAGATATACAAGATATACTGATAATATGTTTATAATGTATTTTGCGGTATATTATTTTACTAATATTTTAAGAATATTCGAAATTTATCAGTAATATTCGGTCTATTTATCGAATATTTTCAGGATATGCTAAATTTATCAGAATAGTAGGGGAGACCGGGGCTATTTGTCTACGGGGGCTATGTGTCCACAGTACTGCTATCTCAAGTTTTAAGAGACAGATGTCTCTACACTGAGAAAAAGGTTTCTTTGGACCAAATAAAACTCGTTAACAGATAATAAATGGCATGGTTGGATACGGCGAATCGAATATTTTGTTGAATCAATGGAATCGTTGGTTTGTGATAATAGTGAATATTCTGTTGCCCCAAATTAATGTACTTTAATAGTTAATGAATCTGATTTTGGCACGAACGAATATCTTTTTGCATCAATTGAATATTTCTTAATAGTTAAGGAATATAATTTTGGCACAAAGTATATTTTGTTACATTAACGGAAGATTTATTATTAGGTAAGGAATTCGAATTTAGCACAAAATAATATCAATTAAATATTTTTTAATAGTAAATAATTTTATTTTGCTGAAAATCCGCGTCGACGTTTGTAATTATATATATATTATATATATATATATATAATATATACACATTTGGTTATGTCAGAGGCCCTGCTAGTGAGCACGCTCTAGACTGCCGAACTAGAGAACGCTGGAGAAGCCCCGCTGGGCTGCCCTTTATATAGCAGTCGATGTCGAACTTTTCTTACGAGAGATTTAGCCGGCGATGAGCCGCGTAGCGGGCGCGCGCCGAACTTTCTCGCCGCGCGAGCCCGCGCTGTTTGGTTGTGCCAGCAAGATTTCTTATCTATTAAGAAATATAGAGTTGGCTCAACAAATCGCATTCGTTTCACTCAAAAGAACGAACTTTATTTGATCCAACATCTACACACATTTGTATGAAATAAATCATGTCAACTATATCGCCGAGTTGACACAATATGAATGATAAAGTAAATTAGCAATACCAACAAAACATTCATTTATATTAAATATAATTCGTTTGCTTGAAATAAATATTTTAGAAAAGTGTCAACCAAATATATTTAATTGGCATAAAGAAACCTTTTCTCAGTGTAGACATATCCAATAAAATTATATTTAGAGCGATTAAAAGAATAAAATTGAGTCTTTTCGTAAAAACAAAAACGAGAATCTTTTTGTAAAAACAGCGTTAGACTTTAGAATAAATGTTCGCGCTCTCACTCGCTACTGTAAAAAAGTGACCTACGAGCAACTACTTGATCCTGCGATTCAAGATCGTCACCAAATTTTTATTTAAAGATACACGTCAAGTTGAATATATGAGTTTGTCTTAAATTATTGAGTATTTTCTATTTCAAGGCTGCCGAGGATGAGGTAAAGGCCCCAAATAAAAAAAAAGATTAAAGAATTGAGGGGACAAAAGGAAACTCATCACATTGATTTTGCAACGGAACTCAAAATCAGTTTGATGCCACTGTATATATAAAGAAAGTCAGCTCTACGCAGGAAACTTGTCAAAAATCTACACAAAGTGCCTACTACTTCTCTGACTCCAACAACTAGGCGGTTTTTTTCAATATTATATATTAATAATAAATAATATTATAACTAAGTATAAAAATTAATATAAATAATGTGTTTTTTATTATGTACACTGAGAAAAAGGTTCTTTATGCCAATTAAATATATTTGGTTGACACTTTTCTAAAATATTTATTTCAAGCAAACGAATTATATTTATATAAATGAATGTTTTGTGGTATTGCTAATTTACTTTATCATTCATATTTGTGTCAACTCGGCGATATAGTTGACATGATTTATTTCATACAAATGTGTGTAGATGTTGGATCAAATAAAGTTCGTTCTTTTGAGTGAAACGAATGCGATTTGTTGAGCCAACTCTATATTTCTTAATAGATAAGAAATCTTGCTAGCACAACCAAACAGCGCGGGCTCGCGCGGCGAGGAAAGTTCGGCGCGCGCCCGCTACGCGGCTCATCGCCGGCTAATTCTCTCGTAAGAAAAGTTCGACATCGACTGCTATATAAAGGGCAGCCCAGCGGAGCTTCTCCAGCGTTCTCTAGTTCGCCAGTCAGAGCGTGCTCACTAGCAGGGCCTCTGATATAAGCCTTTTTGTTTACGAAGTGTGCTCCTCATCCGGGGCCTTCGTTTATACCTGCTTTGCAGGACATTAAATTTTCTTCGATAAGAGTCGACAGAGCAAAATTCAAAAATTTGTTTGCATTAACGCAACAATACTAGGAGATATTCTCTAATAGATACTGGCAATGTGATCAAAATATTTTTTTAATATACTCACAATATACTAGGAAATATTCTCAGTATATACTGAGTAGGCTTCTAGGGCAGACATTAGAACATCCTCAGTACATTCTCAAAATATCATAGACGTATTTCGAATATCAACAGGATATACACAATCTACAGTTGCGATATACGGAGTACATTCTCAGGATCTACCTGTGCTGTGTGGGTAATGCATAAATATAAATATATACATCAATTAATAGATGGCAATAAGAGTCAGGCGCGGTACGTAGTGCGCAAGTATAGAAATTAATAGTTACATAGTAACAAATTAAAATGTATATATATATACATATATTCCCAACTAATTGACTGCGCGCCGATTATTTGTCGGACTTGAAACACAGCTATCGTTGGAAATTTTAATACCCTTCCCTCCCCGGAATTAAATATACGCGATTTAATTCTTAAAAAACTGTAAAGAATTTATTGCGAAAAATATTACCTCAGCCAGGATGCGAACCTGGAACCTCCCTCATTCCGTGAAGGGCGTCGTACCAATTCGACTACCGAGGCATGTGGTAATATTTATCGCAATAACCGGTTAATAATAATTAACGCATGTTTCAGCCTGCGTAAATTCAAATATGTCTTTTAGACTCTTGAAAATGTCAATCAATTAATAGATGGCAATAAGAGTCAGGCGCGGTACGTAGTGCGCAAGTACAGAAATTAATAGTTACATAGTAACAAATTAAAATGTATATATATATATACATATATTCCCAACTAATAGACTGCGCGCCGATTATTTGTCGGACATGAAACACAGCTATCGTTGGAAATTTTAATACCCTTCCCTCCCCGGAATTAAATATACGCGATTTAATTCTTAAAAAACTGTAAAGAATTTATTGCGAAAAATATTATGCCTCGGTAGTCGAATTGGTACGACGCCCTTTAGCAAATATGTTTGTATGTGATAAATATGTACCTGTTAAAAATAAAAATATGGTAAATATTTTTTAAATAAAAGAGATATAATATAATGTAAAAAATGTAATTTACTTGTATACAAATTCTTGTAAAAATCCTTATTACATTGATAAATACTAATTACAATTTACTTGTGTAAAATAAGGTACACAATTCATATTTTATATAATATAGTATGTATAAATCTTTCTACATGATTAATATTAATTTGTCAATTTGATTGACGTCAATTTTTATTCAATTTTTTCCTCTGTTCCTTTTTTTCGTTTACTTTAATGTCAAACAAAAAACTGTTGGAGCAAAACTTCTATTTGCTGTAAAAATAAAAAAAACGTATAATTAGTCACAAAATAAAAAATAAATAAATTGTATTAATTTATTGCTTGGTCTAATACAAATAATATTTTATCACATAAACGTGTATTCTATTTTGAAAACTAACCTTTTTTGATGCACAAGATTTACATCCATTCTACTTTATTGTGTATTTTTAGGACCTTCTAAGATCACTTCTTTCTTCTGAAGATGAGACATCATCTGCTTCATAGTGACAATCCGTTTAGCCTGTTTTCTATTTGCGGCTTTTAGTCGTGCAATAGCTTTAGACTTCTTAGCATCTATGTAGACTTTATAAAGTTTAATGTCTTTTTAGCTTTTCGAGGAGTAGCAAAATCAGACAATTCAATTTCGGAAACGTATCGAGGCTGTAAAACACGACGGTCTTTCTTAGGTGTTAATTCTTCAAAACCTAAAATGTAAAAAAATATAAATTACATTTATAGTGCACTATTTATGTACTCTACAAAATATACATTTTGTAAAAAAAAAAATGCCAAAATTAATTTAATTATGAAAACAATTACCATTGTAACATTGAGAATCACAGATGTTTTCGACATGATCCAAAACAATGCTGGACTCTAAAATAAAAAATAATTTTTTAAATAATAAAATATTACATTACAAGTGTATAGTATAGAAAAATGAAAACCCATATTGCTCATATATGTACCAATATTGTCGCTCTGAATATATGGTTGTATTATTTCGTCCGATTGAACAATGCTGTGATTATCATAGGTAATGTCCGTTGAATTTTTCTTTGGTGGAAGAGAACAAATCTTTTCTGCATTTACAAAATATTTATTAATGGTACTGATTATATTTTTCTTCGGTTCTCGATATATAATAATTGTTGAAATGTTTGGTTACTTACCAACCTCTGCTTCAGGACTTAAAATAACTGTGCTAGGTACAGCTACAGAAAGTAACCTTATCTTTTTATTTGCGACAGTGTAATGGTGTGGATGGAAATGACGTGTACACACAAAAACTTGGGACACATTATCCGTTTCATTCAATCCGCAAACTTCTAACCACTGTTTACGATTCTGCTGATGTTGGTTTGGGAAGCTTGAAATAAGAATTATTTTATTAGTGACAGCACTCTTTTCTTTCATTCTTATGTATTAGAACGTATTATACTTATATGTATTTATTTGACATAGTGGACGCAAAGTTAATTTATTTGTTTACATACATATACATGTAATACTTACTGGTGCAAAGAAATGTGCTTATTTTTATCAAATTTGTAATCGCATAAGTAACACTTTCTTTTACTCATTTTAGTAAAAAATTGCTGTTACGTTTTAAAATTGTCCCAAAAACGTAAAAATTATTAAATTTGTATATAATAATAATATGTATCACAGTACAACAACTAAATACTATTTGATGCAATTAACCGAAATTTTAGGTTATGGGCTCGAGGCACCGGTTTCCCTTTCTACCTTTAGTTCTCCACTCACCGATCTCACATTTGGATACGCCCATCAGTTGCCGAGCATGCGCATAAGTGGCAAGGCAACTGTGGATAGAGACAGACAGTGATTGTCGGCACCGTAGTGTTTCGACCCGCACCGCTTATGGGGCTACAATGGATGCTGGCAATATAGTAGTATTACATATATGCATTACATACACACGGACATTTTGTTCAAATGTGATTTTTCGACATTTTAAAACATAAGCAACACATTGGCATCGAAAACTCAAAACACAATCTTTTCTTTGGTTTCTTCTACCCCTATTTCATATATAATTCTTTTAAATTTGATTGATTAAACCAACTTTATACGCGATCAAAGGTCCATATACGAAGTTTATGAAAACAAAGCTTCCTCTATGAGGAAGCAAAAAATTAATTTATTTTCGCCTAAATACTAATTTTCACGTAACTAGAAGTTTTTCTTTGACAAATTACCAATTCTTTAAATAATGCGTAATTTACTTCTACCTAAATATTATTAATTTTTACATAATTAGTAATTTTTTGTAAATAATTACTAATTTGCTGATTCAATATAACTTTAGGTAAATATGTAGATTAACGGCACCCTCTCCGATTCCTGTGAAATTTTCAAATTTTGTGTATTATGGGTAGTAAAAATGAGTGAGTCCCGATTGCGCACATTACAAATCGGACACGACAATATTTCCCGATCGGACACGGTTCCGATCGGACACGGTGCCGTACGTTGATATAATATGTCAAAGTACATGCGTGGGCGGGGGGTCTTCGCCCTCCTGCACCCTCCCCGTGGTCGGTGTAAGTAAACTTAGAAATGTGGGCGGGGGGCTTTGCTCCCCCCCGCACCACCCCCCCATGCATGGGTCGGTGTGGGTGAACGTGAGGCGTGGACGGGGGGGGGCTTCGCCCCCCTCGCATCCCCCCCTTTTTTTTAACGTGGAGAAATCTTCGACTACCGGCCAGTTCTGACCGGCAGCCCCCTCTGGTGTTTGACAAGGGGGGGGGAGACCCCCTCACCCTCCTGGGAGAGGAGTGAGGGGAGTGTGGGATTTATACCCACTAAAACTCCACGGGTGTCCAGCGCTGCGTCGTTATGGGGAGTGCCTGGGAACAGTTATTATTGCATCCAGAACACCCCCCGGCGTTTAGCCCTAACTGGGCTTCCTTCGCAAGCCCGAAGGCTCTGTGACTCTGTGAGTCAGCGTATGTTGCGTGTGGCGGAGTGTGGACACCACCCACCCCGCCACCCCTCCCGATGTTGTGGGAGGTATGGTTCGGTACCTGGAACCCCAGCCAGGGTACCGAACCTCCCATCCTCCGGGTCCCCACCCCCCTCGTCCGGGGAGGGGCCGGAGGTACTGTACCTCTCGTGCCACTGGAGTGGCAACTTCTCACCAAATAGTTGTAGTGGGGAGACCAGCTGGGCCTGTTGATGGCCCGCTGGGGATATCTCTATTGGGACGGGTCTGCCGCGGGTTGTTCTCCGCGGCGGATGCGTTCCGCCTCTTCTTTGAGGGACATTACTCGACCACAATAGGCCGAGAATGCCCTTCATTTATCCCTTCCCCCCGGACAGCCGCAGCAACAACCGCCGGGAGGGAGAGATCATCGATTCCGACCTCATTCATTAGGACACGGCGGTGTTCGGCCCACGCTGGGCACTCTCCCAGCGTGTGCTCCGCTGAGTCCTCCTCCTCGTCGCAGTGGTGACAACGGTTGGTGGTCTCCTTTCCTATTCGACACAGGTACCGACCGAAACACCCGTGTCCGGTCAGCACCTGGGTCGTGTGATATGACACTCCTAATCCCCGACTGCCTAGCCACTCCGCTAGGCAGGGCTGGATGGCGTCGACGGTCCTCCTGCCATAAATGGCAGCGGGGAGATGTTCGTCCCGCCATTTTCCAATTAGGACCGCCTTCTCTTGGAGCCTAATGGCTCTACGCGCACGCTCCAGGATTGGAGTCCCCCGAGCCCGCAGCTCCGTAGTGCGCCTATGAACTTCAGCGCGAAGTTGAGCCGCGAGCTCCAATGGGGGAATCCTGGCCAGGAGCGTTGCCGCCGTGTGTGAGACCGTGCGGTACGCATGTGACACTCTCAGGGCTACCGCGCGCTGAATCCGGCACAATTGTGCCCTAATGCGCACGGAGCCCGCCACCGCTGGCGCCCAAACCGGGGCGCCGTAGAGCGTCACGGCGTGCACGGTCTCTGCGTAGAGCCGGCGAGCCTGACCGCTCGCCCCTCCCAGGTTCGGCATAATTCTAGCAAGGTTGTTCGCTACGCCGAGCGCCCTGGGAGCTAGGCGATTGAAATGCTCGCCAAAGCTCCAAGTTCCATCCAACCAGAGGCCCAGCACTTTCATACTGGCTTCTACGGGGACTGGAGTTCCCTCCACCGTTATGTAGGCCTTGGGTGGCTTCCCCATTGAGCGGTCGTAAAAGAAGACCGCCTGGGTCTTTTGGGGAGCCACCTTAAGGCCCACCCTTGCCATTTCGGCCACCACCTTGGCCACTGCGACGTTTGTGAGACGTATGGCCTCCTCCCAAGTGTCGCCCTCAACCCCCAGGGTTGTGTCGTCGGCGAACCCGGTCAGCCAACAACCCGGGAAGAGAGCGGCGCGCAGGACGGGGTCGTAACCCAGGTTCCACAGGAGTGGCCCCAGAACCGACCCCTGCGGAACCCCCCGCACGACCAGCCTAACCTTCACTACACCGTCCCGGTCGGTGTAGGCCAATCTCCTGTCCCGGAGATAATCGTACAGCACGGCTATCAGGTACTCCGGCACCCCGTGATGCAACAGTGCGCTCCTGATAGTCGGCCACGGCAGGGTGTTAAACGCGTTCTCAATCGAACGACGTAACTAACAACACCCTGCCAGCTTCCAACGCGGCCTCCGAGAGGGTACGGATGCGCAGGATTGCGTCCACCGTGGACCTTCCCTCTCGGAACCCATACTGATCCGGCGATAAGTCCGGACCAGTCCGGGACAGGTGCTGGACGAGTCTATTGGCAATTATCCTCTCAAACAATTTGCCGACTTCGTCCAGCAGGCAGATTGGCCTGTAACTCGAAGGCTGATCGAGGGGCTTCCCCGCCTTCGGGAGGAGGACCAACTGAGCCGTCTTCCAGGCTTGGGGGAAACGGCCTTCTTTGAGACACTTAGAGTAGAGGTCTCTTAAGCGCTCAGCCATTTCCCCCGTGGCCAAGGACCACGCTTTACCGGGTACGCCATCCGGCCCAGGAGCCTTGCCAGCCTGCAGCCTTCCCTTGGCGGCTGCACGCATCTCCTCCAGAGTGACCCCGAGTTCCTCGTCCCACTCCACGACTGGTAGAGCGGGACCACCGGTCGCCCTCTCCCCGGGATCATCGGGGAAGAGGGTGTCGACGACCTTTTCAAGGAACTCGGGGTCCATATTTTTCGTCACTGGGGGCGCCCAGAGCCTCATCTTGTCCAGAACTATCTGATATGGGCGCCCCCATGGCTCCTGGTCCAGTTCCCGGAGCAGCTACTCCCACGCGCGGTCCTTGGCCGCCTTTATAGCCCGGGAGAAGGCCCGTCTGGCTGACCGGTAGCCCTCCCCGACTTCCTCCAAGCGCTCCGGATGGTTCCGGCGGCTGCGTCTGGCTCGCAGCCAGAGGCGTCTGGCGTGGACGGAGGAGCGCCTAAGTTCGGCGATCTCCTCCGTCCACCAGTACGCTGCCTTCTTCGGATGGGGCCTGGATCGGGGCATGCCAATGTCGCACGCGTCTGACATTATCTTCCCTACCCAGGCTGCGTGTTTGTCCACGTCTTCTGGCACGCAGGAGATGTCATCCATCCATAATGAGGTGCGGATGGACGCCTGGAACAGATCGGGGTCCATCCGCCTCAGCGCCCATCTTGGGAACCTTAGGTTGGCTTCCCGGCGACGGGCCCGGACCTCGGGGGGGGGGGGGGTGGTGACCGGGAGAGACATTTCGATAAACTGATGATCCGAAAGGGTCTCTATCTCCTTGGCCACCCTCCAATCCGTGATGCGTCGTGCGGCGGGGGGATTGGCCCACGTAAGGTCAACTATTGACCCCCCCCCCCCCTATGCCGCACGCACGTCTGGGTGTTGCCGGAGTTAACGATTATTAGTCCGGCACCCGCCGCCCAGTCCTCCAAGATTCGACCCCTCCCGTCGGTGACCGGGGAACCCCAAAGTGCCGATTTGGCATTGAAGTCCCCGGCCACCACCATGGGGATCTCTGGTCGAATCCTTCTAAGGCAGTCTCCTATATCGTCGAGACGCCTCTCGAATTGAGCCACGTCCAGGCTGGGGTGGAGATACACCCCTACCACCGCGACGTGGCCTCATTTGACAGCGACAAACCCGTCCCTGCCTCAAGACGAGAGCAGGGAACGGGCTCGTCCGTCATCCTCCGTGTGACTGCCACCAAGCCGCACCGGTCCACCGCCCAGCACGGGTGATTGGGCGGGACCCAGTACGGCTCGGCAGCCACCCCCAGGCCGCTGCCGCGCTCCGCCATCATGTGCAGGAACACGTCCTGCGAAGCGCGGCAGTGGTTAAGATTGGCCTGGAGGATTTTAAGGGCCATTAACGGTTGCCCAGTTCAGAGGCATCCACCTCTTCCTCTACAGCTTGCCCGTTGTCGGGCAGGGCCGTTGTTAGTGGTCCCCTCTCTTCATCGTGCCCCGTTTCATTGGGCGGCTGTCCATCGATTTGGATGGGTGACTCCTGTTGGGACGGCTGCTGAACCCGCTGCAGCTGGTCCGGCTGGGGTGCCGGCTCCCGTTCCCTCCTACAACGTTGGGCCTTAGGCCTCGTATCGCTATCGAGATTGTCCATGCCTCCTGCTACGGCATCTGAGGCAGTCCTTTTTACAGGCTGCCTCTTTGGGACATCGATATTGACTTTCTCGATACTTGTAATAACAGGTGGTTGGAGGGAGGGCTCGGGAGCCGTCCCCACCTCCATCGCAGACTCTTCTGTCCTCGCGGAAGAGGACTTAGTCTTGGGTGTCTTGCCGGGCCTGGTCTTCTTTCTTGCCGAAGCACAGGCCTTACTGCCTACTCGGTGGTTCGCTGTTTTCCCCAGGTCCGCGCATATCGGACACCTGGGGGTGGCCGCACATTTCCGTGCCTTGTGGCCGTCTTCGCCACACCGGTAGCACCGGGAACTGTGGTCCACTTCGCTCGCGCACTGAGCCCGAACGTGACCCCCCTCCAAACAGCGGAAGCATTGTAAGTGTCTAGTCTCGAGCGCCTGTACGCGAGCGGCGAACCATCCAACCTGAATGTGGTTGCCTTTTTTTAGGACGGCATTCACTGCTGCGAGGGGGCACCTGACCCAGGCTGTCCTGAATCCATTAGGCCCCCGTCGCAGCTCCCCGACCTGGATCGTTGAGGGCTGGCATTCTCCAGCCTCTGCTATAGCCGCGGTCAGATCCTCCGGCGTGACCGAATCAAAAAGGTCTAGCACCCTGTGCTCGCCAGTCTTACATGGCCTGGCTACCTTGACGCCGGGCCTTCCGGCGAACAAGGCTGCCAGGCGCTCGGCCAAGATATCGGCCTTGGCCGGGCCCTCTTTTCCCGGGATAAGCAAGGCCCCGGTCTGGGCCCTTTTGGGTTTAAGACCCCCGTTGATGCCCAGTTCCTTGAGGGAGATGGCCTGGGTGACTTCCCTCATTAGGGAGTCATAATCTCCCTCAAGGCTCGTAAGAGTTATCGCGGCGGACCGCGGTAACTTTTTCTTGCCGACTTTAGCGGCCTTACCAGCCGCCGCTGGTTTACCCGACGTCTTGGGCGCGACTTTAGCCGGGCCACTCCTCGTTAAGGAGACACTACCGCCTTTTGCGTTTTTGCCTGTATCCGGCTTTTTGCCTTCGCGTTCCGCTTTCCCGCGCCTCACCACGGCGGTCTAAGTATCAGTCTGGGCCGCCTCGGTAGCGGCAGGTTTAGCCGAGGCAGGAATTGGGGCAGCTTTGCTGGTGGTGGCGCTCGAATAAGGCGCCTTATTCGCAGGTGTAGGAGCAGTAGTTTTGCTCGCCCCCTTGGCCTTGTTTTTACCACCAGCATTAGCTTTATTATCGGCAGTGTTTTTAGACACTGCCTTGTCCCGCTTATTAGGAGCCACAGATGCCTTGCCCTTACCCGCCTTAGGTTTGGACTCTGAGGCATTGCGATTCGCTCCTGGGAGCGTAGCTCCCGTCGACAGCTTTGGCAGTGTCGCTCCTAAACTAGCAGCTAGCTGCCCAAACATGTCCTTCATCTGACCAGAGAGGGCCCTCAGAATTCTGTCTTCCATTAGACCCTCCCCAGCCTGACCATTGGGAGGTACAGCTTCCTCCAAAAGGGTGGGGCCTATCCCCTGTATATTTGGTCTGTAGACCGGAGGCAGGCCATCCTTATTTAACTCGCCTAAGGTCTTGCGACGATTTCTTTCCGCCGCAGCTTTCTCGCGCTCTTCATCGTCGACGGTCGTTCCCTCTCCGTTAGATGAATCCGATATAGTGACGTTCCTAGCTGTCTTCCTCTTAGCTCTGAGGCCGATTCTCCTTGAATCGAGACGCGGACCGTCAGTATCCACCTCCATAATGGGGGGTTCCGTTGGGACTTCCATTTGACGGGTCGTAAACTCCTTCATCTGCTCTCGGAGTCTCAAGTTTTCCTCCTTGAGCGCAGCGATTTCGGCGCGTAGTTCGTCGAGCGCCACCTCGTTGGCAGCTCTGGAATCTTGTTTCGTTTTGCCCACCAAGTACGTGATAGCCGCCGTAATAGTGGCGGCGGCAGCGTTCAGGTGTTTCCTATCCGTGCCCCTGAGGCTGTGTGCCGAGGCATTGACCTTGTCGACTAGTTTAACAGCGTCGATAATTCTGTTAGGGAGATCTGCCGTGGGAGCCATTTTAAGCTCTTCAAGCTTCTCTTTCTCCTTAACTTTCCTGCTCTTGCTAAGGTCCGCGGCCACCGACGGGTCATCCAGTTCCCTTAGCCTCTTCTCTTCTCTTCTGCCTTCTTAACCTCGTAATCACCGGTTGTCACCGGCCTTTCCCTAGTTCTGGTGGGGATTTTCGAGGTGGGAGCTGCCAGTTTCCGGTCGACGTTGTTGGTGACGTCGATCTTCATATCCTGATCTGAGTCCGAAACGATGGACTCGGCGTTGTCGAGGGAGTTTCCGGGCACGAACCTTTGAATCCTTTGCAGGAAGTCCTCACTTCTCTGCAGGACTTGGTCCTCTTCCAACTTCCTTCTAAGGAGGGTGGCGGCGGTGGTAACGCCCTCTCCGGTCCGGTTCGTGGAGGTGTTCGCTTTCAGAGACCCGGAGGCATTAGCTCTTTGAGCGCTCCTCTCTCTGACACTCTCAGGGCCCCCAAGTTTTCCTGGGGGTACCTTTGAGACGTCAGTCAGGACGACTTTCAAAGTTTTCAAGTCTTCAAAGGGGAGGACCCCTTTGTTGGCAGCGATTGCCAGTTCACCGGGTGTGCTCGCTGCTGACACACCGGGTAGCCTGTCGCTAGATGACGACGCGGGGGTGGCCGGGACGGTACCCCCCACACGCCGGTCCCTGGGCATCCGAATACCCTGGGACGGTAGTCCCTTCTGATTTCTACTCGACATTATCCATATTGTTTGGATCGGTTTAGTTTCGGAGTGGCCTTCTCCTAGGCTGGTTAGCTTTCTAGCCTCACGAGCCCAGCCTGCCCGAGCTCGGGTATCCCCGGGTTCGCCAAACCCGTGCTGAGAACGCCCACCGGAAGGTCTCCGGCAGCCGTCCCCAACCCCTGGGAGCTCCGCCCGTCGATCGACGTCTACCGGAAGGGTCCGACCATACCCCCCCAGCGAGCAAACGAGAGGACCGGCCGAGCAAGCTCGATCCCAGCCTCCCGCCGCCCGCAGAGGGACAGGGCACAGGACCCCCCCAGCAGACGCCACCGACGGGCAACGTACGCACCGCCGACCCTCGTTGCTGGCGGCAGGGACAACACCGACCCTGACCAGGAAACGTCCTGGCGGCCCAGTGCATCCTTCCTCCCAGGGCTGCCCGGCCCCGACCTCGGATCAATTCCGAGCGGCCCGGACAGCCCACGGTGGGCCCGCAATCCCGGGATCTGCCGGAGCACCGGCGTGCAATGATCCCGGAAACCAGTGTTGCCAGTCCGAAATTTCGCTTCGTACTAACCAGGATCGTAAAACGTACTAGATTGGAAGCGTTCCGTACTAAAAAATAGTTTATTACATTACCGACTGAACATGGAAAATTCCTGCATGGATTCCTACAGAATCGAAAAAAACATATAATTCCGCCAATGATATAATAAACATTAGACGTTCATTTCATCGACTGTAATTGGCAAATAATTATCGTGACGATTCGACCATTGGTTTTGGTTCTCGTCGTCAAGACGTTAATAATCTTTGATGCTTATATATAAGCATCTCATATTTAAAATAAATTTAAATTAAATTAAATTATTAAATTTTCGCAATAAATTTAATAATTTAATTTAATTTAAATTATTTTAAATATGAGATGCTTATATATAAGCATCAAAGATTATTAACGTCTTGACGACGAGGACCAAACCAATGGTCGAATCGTCACGATAATTATTTGCCAATTACAATCGATGAAATGAACGTCTAATGTTTCCTACAGAATTTTTTGCGAAAACAAAATTAATATTACATATTAAAATATATTTCTCATATTTTACTTACAATATACATATATATATATATATATATATATATATATATATATCACAGCACACAAGTATAGAAAGAATAAACGCTATGTAAATTAACATTCGTTAATTTAACTATATATTATGCAGATCTAAATTTTTGGCTTCTTAGTTTGCAATGTCGACGATGGTTGCCAGTTGCGACACGTCGACTCGTCGAATAATCCTTTAGCGTGAAGAATTGCCTCACAGGTATCGACATCAAGTCGATTTCTGATTTTTGTTTTCATTAAAGTTAATTGCGAAAACGTTCTTTCTGCAGCGGCTGATGAGTGAGGCAGAGATAAAATTGCTCTGATTAGTTTAGCAAGATTGGGAAACATTATTTCATCTAAACTATTTTTAATGAGCCGATCCTCATCCAAAAACTTACAAAATCCAAGTTTGCGTATTGCTTGATATCATGTACGTTTGGTATGAGTCGCCATTCTGAATCGAGCTTATCGTAGTCGTTCTCCTCGAAAAGCTTCGGAAAGTTTTTTGCTGTTTCGACAACGATACTTGGAATAGTTCCATTCAACGCAGTCTCAGGCAAGAAGATTTCGACGTACTTGAGCATTGGATCGTTGAAACAGAATCGATTCTGAATCTGTGAGCACAGCTCTATATAAAATTCCAATGCTCGAGTCTTGAAGTTGTGAAGATCACCAGCTTCTATGTTGCACATTAAGCGTTCTGCTTTGGCTCCGAAATACATTTTGTCTAGTGGTAAGAAGTTCCGTGGGTTCTTAACTGAGATCTGCTCGAGTGGTGTCTTATCGATGTGCGATCGATGTATAAAATTTTGGAGAATCGATTTGACAATACGGACACGGATGCATTTAATGATTGAATCTTCGGCTTTTCGCTCTGGAACTCCAAATTTAGTTTATTTACACACTCCAGCGTGTACGATAAGAAGCTAAAATAGAGTTTATAAACGGGGTTTTTTAAGCAGTTCAGTATTGTTTCCGTTGAATGCAGATTTTCCGGATTGTCCCCAAAAACTGCGTTCGTGAAATACAGCGTTAAAGCTTCCCAGTGCTGAAGAATCCGGTCGACTGCGGCCTATAATATATATTTATGTATATCATATATCATGCCATATTGGCGGGCAGTGAGGCTGGTTTCACATGGGGCGTAAGATGCGTATGCGTAACTTGCGTCAGCCAATCAAATCATCTCAGCTACTATACGCGTATGATACGATTAAATACTGAGACGATTTGATTGGCTGACGCAAGTTACGCATACCGCATCTTACGCCCCATATAAACCAGTCTGAAGCGGGAAGCGCGGGAACCGCGGGAAAGGCAGTTAAGACAGGCAGGATAGTAAGCAGAGGAAATTGGTTACGAAGGAAAAGAATAATGATAAGAAAGTAACGTTAAGGATAGAGGGTAAAGGAAAAGGGGATGAATGGGAGAAAATTAAAGAGAAAAAAAAAAAAAATGAGTTATGTGAACAGCTCAGCAAAGAACTAAAGGTGCGTTAAAGAAGATAGGATTGTATAGAGAATATATGGAGGATTAAAAAGAATAAAAGGAGAGAGGTGGTAAGAATAGTATTAAGGAGATTAAAGAGAAAAGATTAAAGAGAGTATTTGGAGAAATGTGTAATGGAAAGGTTAGAAGATATATGGAACAAGAAAGGCTATGCATGTAACGAGATAGAGAAGCGAAGGGGGAGGAACGAGCGTAATTAGTGATAAGGAAAGCGAGAGAAATTATAGTAGAAGAGGGAGTACTTACGCGGGGATCCTTCTCGGAGTGCAGCGAGATAGGTTAAGTAATTGGGAAGTAGGTAAGATTAAGAAGTGGTGTGCGGATAAAGATAGAGAGAGGAGAAGGTGCAATATAGTGATGAAAAGTTAGCATTACCGAAGGAAGTGAAAGTGGACATAAGGGGAGGTAGACAATGGATACAGGATTTTATGAAAGAAAAGTTAGAAGTAGAATGCAAGGTGGTAAGTAATAGGAACAATGGGACGGTGTTAGTAGTAGAAAATTGAGAGTGAAGAAAGAAGAAGGAAATAATGAGAAATAAGAGTAAGTTAAAAGGAGGTAGGTCTTTATAGAAAAATGATTTAAGCTAGGAGGAAAGGGAAAAATACAGGAAAAATTGAATAGATGGTTCAAAGAGCAAAGAAATAAAGGTAAAGAGATAAAGGTAGATTTTGGAAGGGTCAGAGTAGAGGGAGTCCTGGAAAGTATGGACGGAGTTGGGAAAAAGGAGATAGGCAGAGAAAATAGAATGGAAGGTGAGGAGAGAGAGGAAGTTGGGGCAGAAACAAGTAAGGGTAATGAGAAGGAACAAAAATTTCGTTTAAGCCAGGAAGGTGGCACAGGGAAAAGGAGCAAGGGAAGAGATAGAGGGAAAAGAAAAAACTGAAAAGGGAGGGAAGGGCATAAAAGGGGGGACAAGATTTTATTTTGGAACACAGCGGGTTTAGTAAATAAAGATAAGAGTTTGGAAATACATAGAAAAGTTTGATTTCATTAGTTTATGTGAAACATGGCTAGAAAAAGAGGGATGGGAAAAGATTAAAGACAAGCTGCCAAAGACGCACGAATGGACAATGTAGCTATGCTAGGAAAGTAAAAAAGAAGAGGGAGAGCAAAGAGAGGTTTTGTAATAGGCAAAAAGAGGGATTGGAGGAAACCAGGTAGTAGGTTAATTAAGGAGGAAGAGGGGGATGTAGTGGTATCAGAAATAGGAGGAAAGAAAGTTGTAGGATTTTTTCGGTGTACGACGACGTCATTAATACCTGGTCCCCAAAATTAGATGCGTTTCGGAAACTCACTCTTCGTCTCTTTCTGTCTCCCTTAGAAAGAGACGAAGAGTGAGTTTCCGAAACACATCCAATTTTGGGGACCAGGCATTAATGACGCCGTCTGTACAACTCGGGGGGATGGGAGAGAGTTGGAGGGAAAAATGAATAGGTTATTGGAGGACGAGGAGGGGAAAAGTATTATAATAGGTGTGATGTTAATATAAGAATAGGAGAGTTAGGAGGTTTGGACATAGAGGAAATGGGGTTGGAAAGGAAAAGTAAAGATAAGACAATCAATAACGGGGAAGGAATTTTGTAGAATGGGTACAAGAGAAAGGATGGTATATATTAAATGGAATGACAGAAGAAGATTGGAAAGGCGAATACACCTATGTAGAAGCTAGAGGTAGTACGGTAATAGGATTATGTGGTAGTAAGTGAAAATACGCACGAGAAGATTGTAAAATTTAGAATAGATGACAGAGTGGACTCGGATCATATGCCGTTAATTCTGGAAGTGGAAATAGAGGAAGGAAGGGGACAAAAGGAAGAAGAGGAAGGAGAAGCAAGAAAAGAAGAGAAAAAACTAGTGGGGACACAGTTGTCCAGTGGGATAAGGATGCTATACAGAAGTATAAAGAGATGACGGAGGAGTTATGCAGAGAAGGACAAGTATGTAGATCGGTGGAGGAGAAATGGCAAAGGATTAAGCAAATTGTACATGGAGCAATAGTTAAAAGAAGGGTGAAAATCAAGAAAAAGGAACTAGGACATAAGGACTGGTGGGACAGAAGCTGTACTAGAAAGAAGAGGGAGGTGCATAGGATGTACAGAAGGTGGAGAAACGGCAAAATAGGCAGGGAAAGGTACATAGAAGAGAAAGGAAAGCTGAGGGATCTGCAGTTAAAGAAACAAGAGGAGAAGAGACGGAAGGAGGAAGAGGAGTTAAGGAAATTAAGGAAGGAAGCAGAAGTTTGGAAATATATAAATAAGAAAAGGAACAAAAAGGATGGATAGAAAATAAAATAGACAAGAATGAATGGAGAGGGCACTTCATGGAGTTACTAAGAGGGACGGAAGTGGACAAGGAGGATGAGAGCAGAAAGAGCACAAAGGATCAAGAAGAAAAGGGGGAAGAGGAGGACGAAATTACAGAAATGGAGATCAAATTGGCGTTGAAGAAATTGAAGCTAAAAAAAGGCTGCAGGAATAGACGGGATCCCAATGGAGGCGTGGAAATATGCGAGTAAGATTTTATGGAATAGGCTATAGGCTGGTGGATTTAATGAGACAAGCTTACCTGAAGAGATAGCCATCTCGTCTGACTCGGTCTGAGCATTTTATGAGGCTTTAGATCGACGAAGGTTTGACACTCGGCTAACTCCTGGATTCTTTTACTACTGTTCGAAAAATGGTTGTATATGCTCCTCGCAAAATCTTCAATAGATTTTGGCAATTTATTTGCAGCCGCTGACGCACAAAGATGAAACGAATGGCATACACATCCGAGGACAAATATATGCGGCATCATCTCTCGAAATCGCGCTTGTACTCCTTTTATGTTGCCCATCATGACCGAGGCATTATCAGCGGCGAAGCCAATCATATTGGCAAGAGGGATTCCGACGTCCTCCAAACATTTGAGGACTGTTTTGTGTATGTTTTCGGCGTTAGCGGTTTCCAATTCCGCCAGCCCAAGAAATTTATCGACCACACTCATTCTTTTCTCATCGAAAAATCGAATTATTATTGCGAGTGATTTCTTCGTGCCAATATCAGTCGTTTCATCAATTATTAGGGAGTAAACGTTATTTTTCACGCGACGAGATATTTCTTCTTTGGCTTCTGATGCTAAACAATCTTTCGTAATCGCCGTCGCTTTTGTCCTGGAACAGTTCACGTTTCTTGCAATCTTTGAGTCAGGACACACGTTGCGCACAAAGGACGGGAGATGTTCCATCAATAAAAATGGCAAGTTATGCTCGTGTAAGAACATAACCATTTTCAATTCAGATTCTTTTGATTGCTTGTGAAGATTATTGTTCGATGCTGTCTTCTGTAGTACATCTTCCAATTTGGGTGTTTGCTCGATATCTTTCAGTTTTCATTATGTGCAAGTTCGTGTTCGAATGACGCCTGATGTGCGAAATTCCACCCTCCAAATCTTTATTGCACACAGTGCATCGTGGTTTTCTGTTCTCTGATGAAATCAGCCATTTTCCGAATATCTTTCGCCATTCCTCTTTAAAATTTTGTTTATAGATCTTGGTTCGTCTGTACAAAAAGAACTCAAAGTAGAATGCGCAATACGCGGTATTTTTTCAACACCATTAATACGGTACCTCGAAGATTTTTGTTGCGATGGACCTTCGTGTTTGTCGTCGTCAGAGTCGGGAGAATCTAAACCTGAGGACGTACTGGACGTAGGCGACGTAGCCTTCAATCGTTTATATTTATAAGCAGTGCGATACATTTCGAATTTCGTGCGGGAACGAGGATAAATGTAAGCTGAAATCTTTCAAAAACTATTTAAATATTTATCATCATATTTTGTAACATTTACAAAATGTTCAACGGAAGATAACGCGCTTATTTCTCGCAAATTCAACGAAACGTATATCTCATTGTTGCCGATTTCACGTTAATTCCGATTATTTGATTACAGCTCTCGACGATAAATGCGCACCCGATAATGTTAACGTGGTTAAATTATTGTCGGAAAAGTAATTCACCGCGTGTATTTCGTTCGCGAATAAAATAAATTCGAGAATGTGATAGGAGCGCGCGGGGTGAGAGATCACGCGCGGATGTGGAATTTATTTCATGAGATTCGGCCGTTTGCAAAGCGCATCTTACATCGTTGACGTGACGAGATGGGGCTCACCTTTTTCCGCGCGGGTGTGTGCGTAAAGCGCGTGTCGAGACGTCTGGGTCCAGGCACGTAAGAGAGGGAGGTTCAATGATATTCGAGCGGAAAATCTGGAGATCACGTAGCAGACCCTTCGTGCGTATATAAATCGTTATCGCACAAACTAATGCAACGAAAGCATTCTATTGCCGTTTTTATATTCGCGGTGCAATTTCGATATTGTTCTACCAATACCCTGTAATAAGGATGTGTACATATATTTCAAACAGAAATATCAATACATCAAATAAATGTAAACTTTGGCATAGTGTTTTCTTGAAATTATTAAGAAGACTGTAAAGTATCGTGTTTCAAGGATATTATGCATTGTTATATATAATTGCATAAACATTTTGCCAAACTAATTGCCTATTAACACGCACGAATGCTTATTTGTTACATGTGAAATTTAATTATTTAATTATTTCGCATATTTATTAGACTCGATGTACTAAAGAGTTCAATATTTAAAAAATTAAGAATTAAATACTATTTTTAGTGAAATTAAGATTTATTTTGACAACGCAATGACACACATACACAGAGAACATTGCATTATTAAGCAATTATTCATAAGAATGAAATCAATTTACTCACAAAGGTGAACGATTTACTCCCGATTCCCTGCTCGTTTCCTCTGCTTCGTTCCTTCGCGCACGAATCCCTTGGAGAAACACTCGGATCTCTGAAATTTCTAGCAGAAATATTAATTTAATACTATCGACAGGATATGACAGATTTGCGTACAACGGTCGGTCGGGCACCTACCTGTTATTGCGCGATGACTTTGCACAACTGCACAAGTCCTCGGCCTTTCGTCGCAACACACATTCTCAGCAAGATCGACGTTTTTCCCGTCACGAGAGATCCCGCGTATAAGCTGATATCGAAATTTTCGTCGGTCTTTCGTGGTATCAATTAATACGTGCGATCAGCCGCATCGCTCGACACTCGTAACCTTAGACACTATGAATGCTGAATCAGAAACACTGTGGTCACTGTGCGAAACTGTGCAGGATTCCCGATTTTCCCGAATTCCCGTCAAGGGCGTCAAGAAAAACCGTCACGAGATTCACGAGTGATACGAGGATACTTCTTTTTTTATAATGGCCGTGGTACGAGGATACGAGTATCACGTGATCAACATCAACAGTGCTGCAAACTCAGCCTCAAGTGCTGCCAATTTCGCATCGTAATACTCGTACCAACCGTCGGAGTAAAAACAGTACTAGATTTGTCACCGTCGACTAGCTAAGTTCGCGCACGCGAGACACTTTCGGAAATACGTGTTGACGCTTCCGTTTCGTTCGAGAGACTGCTTCGAGTAGTGGGTCTCGCTTCGGTTCCCTACCTCGCTCGCTACTCCCACTACGCTCTATCTCCCCACTCTTGTGCTACCGCTGCTACCCATTGGTTGCGCTTTCTCGGAGTGGGGCGTTTCCCGCTGTAGGAGTGGGAATCTATTACCTCTATCCCGACGTGGGGACCTTTTCCTGCCGGTGCCGCTGCACCAGGTTGTCGCGGCGCGCCGATTTCGCGTGCCGTCGACGCCGACCTATGCGCATGTCTCGGGGGACGAGTCTCACGTCGTTTTCACACTTTCTCCCCGTAGACGACGTTCGTGTATCGCCGATGTTCTCGGCCGTTGACACCGACCTTCTGGCTGTCACCTCTGTGACCTGGTGGACCTCCTTCTGCTGCTCGTTCCCGTAGAGGACGTCCATGTGCCGATTTCGCGTTTCCCTGTTCGCTCTTTGACGCCGACCTTATGGGTGCGTGCCCCAGGTTCGCCTGTTTCCGTTTTACGCGGTTTTCCTCGGGGAAGTCGCTTACGTCACGATTTACTCAACGCTTGTGCCGATCACGGCGCCGACCCTATGACCGCGTATCCCAGGTGTCATTCATTGTGAATAACCCGACTTTCCTCGGGGAAGTCGCTCGTGTCGCTAGTTTCTACGTGCGCGTCCCGATTACAACGCCGATCCTGTTTTCACGTGTCCCGGGTATCGCTCGTTCCGAATACCGTGTTTTTCCTCGGGGAAGTCGCTCGCGTTGCAAAATCTCGAGCGGCTGATTGTTCTTTGACGCCAATCCTGTGGTCGCATGCACCAGGTGTCGCTCGTTCGGAAAACTCTAACTTTCCTCGGGGAAGTCGCTCGCGTCTCGTACTTTTGAACGCGTGTCCCTATCACGACGCCGACCTAATATTTGTGTGTACCAGGTGTCGCTTACTCGGCGCAAAGTCATTTTTCTCGGGGAAGTCGCTTACTTTCCGAGTTCTTTACTACGTGTACCTATTACGACGCCGACCCGATACGTGTGTATACCGGGTGTCACTTCTTCGTTTTCTGTGACTTCTTCCTGGCGATGATTGTTTGGTTCCCTGTTTTCATGCGGTTTTTCGCCGGTTCGCTCGCAATACGAACTGAAATGTTTACCAACGTCGGAACCGAAAGTAAACGTAAAATGAAGGATCGACGCGAGAAACTTACGCTGGACTAGAATCTAAATTGGCCCAGTGGGCGTCTTTTATGTACATCTTACCTTAACGTGAATATTTAGAATAATAAGCCTATATCGACATGATTTGCCCAAAGGGGCAGTCCGTCTGACTCTTGAAAACTAAAATATTTCGAATGTGCCGCTATTAAACAAAGGAAAGAGTCTTATCACGCGGCCGCAAAATTTACCGCCTTTCTCCCGACTGCCGTGTCAGTATCGCCGTGACGGGCTTAGATTTTGATTCCGCCCTACGGAAAACGACTCGGGTTTGCCCCTTGCTATGGGGCTGCGATTGGGAAGCATGCGGTTGCATACTCCCCGTCAGTTCTGGGCATGGGTCTCGTCCCGCCCAGAGCTCCATTCACACATGCGCTCCGCTTGCTTCACTTCGCGCCTTCTATGTCGGCGCTCCTCCTGTCGTCGCTTGTCTCGCCGCCGTTTCTCATCGCACTTACGTTTCTCCGAGACACCACCTGTCACATTCTGCCACCTTTACTCGCGCACTTGTTCAACTTTTCGCCCTTGCACGATTGCGCTTCGCACCCTTTGCATCATTGCGCTTTCGTCATCCGTACCGCGGTCTCTCATCTCGGGTCTTTCCTCCGGTGGTCTTTCCTTGATGATCTCCTCGGACGCGTTCCTTTTCTTCGCCGTGTCCGTTGGTGTTTCCTCTTGCCCCCATTTGCGTGATTCTAACATTCCCAGCAAGTATTTGCTCCTCTTGCGGCTCGGCCCTTTATTCTGAGCATCGTTTGAATTACTCTTGACGGCGAGCCATTTTGTTGCGGCCCCAATTACGACATTAATAAATAAAAGAATAATGTATAAACAAGATATGGAATAATATAAAGTTAAGAAATAATATAACATTATAAAATAACATCAAGAAGGCCGCCCGAGTTACGAAAGGCCCCGTCAGCGAGATTACGAGTTGCGCGACCGGCCTACATCCGATCGCGCAACTCAGCATTATCGAAGGACAAACAGGAGATACAAAAGGAGGTACGAGAAGACGACAGGAGGCTAGTGGAGTCAGGCAGTGAACGGGCGCGTCAGTTGATTGTAAATCGTTACGAGTGTAATAAAGTCGTTTATTGAAATCAAGTTGGAGTCAACTCAGTGTCCCAGCCTTCCCGTGAAACAACGAATCCCCGGTGCCCAGTCAACGGGCACAACAATTTGATCATGTCGTACCCGTCCGACTCCCCGTCATTCGTGACTTCTCGGTTACTGCCTTTGCGCTCCCCGTCAATCTTGAATGTCCCATCATCGTCTCGGACTCGGGTTCGCCGTACCTGATCGTTTTCAGTGATCTTCACCGTCTCCGAACTTGGTTCTTCGCAACGGCTGCTGTCCCCGTTGCGAGATATCGCGTTCGGTGCAATGGAGTCATTGACGTTTTCCTTGTCACTCGTGATTGCGAGCTGCTCATCGTCCCTCGCGTCGTCGTCGTCACCGCTGGGCTTCCCGACCTTGATTGCCCGTTCTTGCCCGGTATACTCCCCGTCATTTCTGATTACGCCCGTTTGAGCAATATGCTCCCCGTCATTTCGGGCATTCACTCTTACGTTTTTGCTCTCCTCTATCTCTCTTATTTGAATCGGCATGTTGGTCACTTTGTGTATTATTCTTGGCAACTCTTGTATCATGTATACCGTTGCTTCGGACTTCCGGTATTCTCCGGTGGCTTCGTCTTTCACCGGTGTCGCCCGCTCGCTACTTTCGGCGAGTTGGTAGTGCCACTCTATCAATTGTCGGAATGCCTGCACCTTTTTCTCGTCTGTCCTGGAATCGAATGGCTTCCTCAACTCTATGTCGATCCTTATATCGCACTCCATGACCAATCTTACGTGAAAGTCAGATCCACGCATCGCGTCTAACACTGAGATGTCCTCGCCGTAGCGATTGGGTGCTACTCTCTCTCTCTCTCTGTCAGCTTGGCACCACTCTTGCACTTTTCTCTTAATTGGCGTGCCTTGTTCCGAGAAGGTTCCTTTTAACCAGAGTCGTTTGATGAGGATGTTCCTGATCATTTCGCCTAAACCTGTTGCTTTTTGGCACGCCTCACGTGTCATCGCGGTGATCTGCGATTTGGTGCTTACTAAAGCTCTTGCCTTACGTTTCCCGACTTCGAGTTCACTCATCAGTACGTCCATCGTTGATTCTTTCGCCTTGTCTAAATCACGATGGATTTCCTCGATGATCTCTTTGGTTCTTGTGTCGTGAGCTGGCTCATCCTCCTTATTCTTTGTATCAGTTGTGCGGTTCGTCACTCTGTCTTCGTCGGATTCGTAGCGATCCGTCTGCTTTGCGCTCGATCTGCGCGCTTCTGTGAGCCGTCTTCTGGGTATTACAATTTTTCTTTGCAGTACGCCCTCCCATGCGTATCCTTTCCCTGGGCTCTTCTTCCGCTGCTCGCATTCGTCACTAACGAACCATTGCTCATCATCGGACTCTTCCGCATTTTTGAAGATGTCTGCCCACTTTTTTCTGAATTTTTTCAGCTCCTTTCTAACCACTCCTTTTCCGTTGGCTATTTCTTCCTTTTGCCGCGATATAACACAGCAGTTTTTGTCACTTGTTTCCGAAGCTGCGCTATCCGCGTCTTCGTCCGTTCGTTCCCCACCGTTTGCCCTAATCGCCGCGAGTTTTCTCCCGCGGTCGTTCTGGTGTACTTTGTCCTTGTCGTCGCGAGACGGTGTTTTCACCACCTCCCGCTTGGGATTGTTCTCCCTATTTCTAGTGTATCTCGTTATTTTCGGCTTAGCCTGGCTGTCGTCGCTGTCTGGTTCCTCTATGATGTCCGCACCTCCGCGTCTCGTCGATTTCGGGCTGTCCGACTTTCTCCAGCTGGTCGATTTTGTTTGCGGCGAGGACTTCGCCGCATCGCGTCTGGTGAAATTGTTTTGCCGAACTTCGTCTGTTGTGTCCTCAAGTAAGGACCGGTGCTAGGCACGTATTGATAGGATTTGAGTCACTGGTAGACACGGTTTAGGGAACATGAATATTTTATTGACAACCGATCCGTACAACTGCATGCCTACCGAAAGACTGACTTTTTTTACATGGCGGAATCGCAACGCCCTCAAGTGGCCGGAAGCTTGTCCTACTACTTAAATTTCCCTAGCTATATATTCCTATTTGAAAACTTCGTATTATATGTTAACATGCCGTGCGCCTTGACAGCCTTGGTTGTCAAAACTAATACTGCTAAAATAAAGAAAACTTTAATACATAACATAATATCTGAACGATTCTCAAAATAAATGACCGTATGATTTAATAACTATAATCGTTAAACCATTGAAAATTCAAAATACTCGATGCACGAACCAAAGTATAGGTATGTAACTTTTAATGTGTCAACAAATAAAGAAAACGAATAAAGCTAAATTATTTTGACTCGTCTTTTAAATTGTCCTCTAATGGGAGAATCGCAAGTTTCGTCGTTGGCCTCTTGAAGACACCCTTGGCTGTTTTTATCACCGCTGTTCGGACTATTCCATCGCTCCCGGGACAGATTTCCTGGATGCGTCCCAACACCCATTTCAAAGGTGGCAGCCCATCCTCTTTGCAGAGAACCAACTGCCCGATCCGGAATTGCGCATCGTGGTTCCTGTACCACTTCGAGCGCCCTTGAAGTTGCAGAAGATACTCGGATGACCACCTTTTCCAGAAATGTTGACGAATTTGCTCTAGCAGCTGCCATCTCGAGAGTCGATTTTTAGTAAGATGCGCCAAGCTCGGTTCGGGATAAGAGATTAACGAACTTCCGATAAGAAAATGTCCAGCTGTCAAGTAACTCAGATCGTTCGGATCTGAAGAAAGAGCAGTTAATGGTCTCGAGTTTAGTATAGCTTCGATCTGAATCACCAAAGTAGATGCCTCCTCGAATGTCATGGCTGCGTCTGAAGCCACCTTATAGAAATGATTCTTGAAGGATTTAACCGCCGCCTCCCATAGGCCGCCGAAATGTGGAGCTCGAGGCGGTATAAAATGCCATTTGATTTTCTCTGCCGCAGTGTGATCGATTATCTTCTTCTTCTCCTCAGCTCGGTTGAAAAGATCTCGGAGCTCCTCCAGCTCACGGTTAGCTCCAACAAAGTTGGTCCCGTTGTCCGAGAATACCTCAGACGGTTTTCCTCTGCGGCCGATGAATCGCTTGAAAGCGTTCAGAAACGCCTCCGTCGTCAAATCCGATACTACCTCTAAATGCACAGCTTTCGTTGCCATGCAGACAAACACTGCTACGTAGGCCTTGATGTTTTTTCTGCCTCTTCCTCTTCCTTCTCGAACGTATATAGGCCCGCAGAAGTCCACGCCTGTGCTCTCAAATGGATGAGTCGCCGTCACACGATAAGCCGGTAAGTTGCCCATCATCTGCTCCTGAATTCGAGGTCGTAATTCAAAACAGATGAGGCATCCACGAACTAATCGTCCGACTATACCGCGCGCCTTGAGCGGCCAGTACTCCAACCTGACAGCAGCGAGAGTTGAGTTTGCTCCAGCATGTAACATTCTTCTATGCTCATGTTCGATAACTAACTCTGTAAACCTTGAGCGATGAGGTAGTAAGATGGGATGCTTTGTGCTCTCTTGTAGTTTCGAATTTTGTAGCCTGCCACCCACGCGTAAGATACCTTGATCGTCCAAAATCGGACTCATATGTTTCGTAATGCTTTTGTTAGGAATGCTTTCGCCTCTTTCTAAAGCCTCTAATTCTTTTGGGAATGCAGATCGTTGTACCATCTTGATCAAACATCTTCGCGCGTGCTCCAGTTCATCGACACTCAGGGGTTCCGATCTACCTTGCTCTATTTCCTTCCAGTGTTGCCAAGTTAGGAGATTTCCTCCTAGATCTAGGGATATTTTATCTGGTTTAGTGGAGAAATAGGAGGAAAAAATCTTTGGGAGATTTTTTAGGATATTCTAAAAATCTCTAGGATATTTTTTAGAGATTATATCAAGACTCAAGGAGGTCGAAAAATTTCTTTACCATTCATGCTTATAGTGCCCTCTGCAGTTCTCTAGTTCTAATTAGTAGGATGCACATGCACGATCAGAAAACCAATCACTACGAGTTATCTAAACTCTACTAACCTAACCTTTGACCAATCACCAACGTAATCATCTCGTTATCGTCGTTGTTGTGGATTTGCTTTGATGAGACGGGGGAAATTTTGGAGATATTTAAATAATACATTGTATCCGGTATATGAAAGATGTCCCAAAAAAAAACTTATGTACAAAAATATATTAAAAATTGGGAACTTTATCCTAATTTTAAAGGTAGGTCTTCGCCGAAATATATATACATTTTCCATGAAGCTCGAGAATTGAGTTTATTCTACGTTTTTAATATATGTCGTTTTGTTCGTCTTATGGCTCCTGCACACAGGACGCGGCAGCGCGGCAACGCGGCAGCGCGGTGACCAATCATCGTCTTGCTTTTCCGGAAGTAATAGATATATAACTTTTGCCGCGTGCCGCCGCGCGACAAAAGTTGAATGCAATCCAACTTTTGTCGCGCGGCGTCACGCGGCAATGCGTTATTGCGTTCTGTGACGAAGGAAGATGTAATGGCTCGTCCTGTGTGCAGGAGCCTATAGGTTATGTTTTGATATTTACTGCCAGTATTGAAAATCTTATAGTTTATTACATAATTATATGTATATACTATATATTTTTTCAATACTGGTAGTGAATACCGGGAATAATTTATGCTGAGTTTAATCGAAGCTAAAGATAAATTTTTATTATTAAAATGGATGACCAAGCAGATGACTATTTATTGATGGTAAGTAAAAAAAACATTAGTACTTAATATATGTCGAACAAATAATATATATGTACATTATATTATATATCCTTCTCAGTTCCTTTATATTTAGAGGTTATATGGATTGATAAACTTTTTCCAAATTAATGTTATTGCACGTCTAATCTAATTATGTAACCTATTATGCTGATAATAGGTTACATAATTAGATTAGATATATAATTAGAATAACTTAGAAAATTGTTAACATAACATTAGTAATAGCACACAGTTAACTTGAAAAAAACATTCACAAACCTGCACATTACAAAAAAGCTGAGATGGATAAATAATGGCTATAATCAGCAGAGAAAAACTGTAACTATTATAAAATTCGTAAATCTAATTATTGATGTATGCTCTCAGCTTCAGTCCAAATTAAAAACATACCTATACCAATTATTTTACACAGTTAAATTGTCTCTGCTGAAACACAGCCAACATGTATATATACATATATACATGAACAACCGTGCATGTATATATGCATGACTGTTCATGTATGTATATGTACACATATGTATATTATACATATATTTACAAACACATTTGTAATAATTATATTTCAAGTCTTTGGCGATATTAGTAAAATTAAATTTACAGCATATTATCTATCTTATTTACAGTGCAATACCTGCAAGTGTATAGTCGAAGAAGATCATATCTGTGATTATGATAATAGTACAACAGATGGTATTATAGAGAATAATAATAATAACACTACTGAATACTTAGAGAATAATAATAACACTAAGAACAAAGGTCACAACAATAGTGATTTGACAGAAAGACTTATATCAGAGGTTTTTCATAAGAGAACCATTATGGAATTCAAAGCTTCCATACAAACAAAGAGGCCCAGCTGACATTAAATTATTATGGGCTCAAGTAGATACTTGTTTAGGTAAAGTTAATATTATTGTATTGCGTTATCTTGTAACTATAGTTTTTGCTCCAAGTAAAATTAAAATTGCATTGTGTAAAATGTTAAAAGTACATTTATATGTATATATTTATAGTACATTATATAAGCTTTAATTAAAACTGTGTATTATAGGTACAGATCCTGGTATAAGTCAAGCGAAATGGAAAAATTTGAGAGATCGATTTGTCAAAGAGTATGGTATACAAAATACATATACTGTAAGTGGCAGTGCAACCAAAGCAAAGAAAACCAGTACTTGGTATTTATATGAAACGCTAAGTTTTCTTATGCCAACCATTAATTATAGGAAGTAAGTAGTAATATATGTAGTGACTTTTTAAATATATACGTAATCAATATATATGCATAAATGTATTTAATATAATATAATCACACATGTATAAAAACATATAATAACATAAAATACAATTATATACATACAATAAAATACAATAATAACATATAACATTGAAGTACACATAAACATAAAATTTAAACACATAACCAGGTAATATAAAATTTTAATTAAAAATGTTATACGTTATAGGACTAAAAGTAATCTGGAAAACGTGAACCCAAATAGACAATCAATGTCTTCAATAAAAGATTCGACTCCTAATACTAGCTACTCACGAGAACAAGACTTATCGCTACAAACAAGTTACAGAAGTAACAATAATCCCGAAAATATGATAGATAAAAATTTATCGCAACAAAGCATACTAAGACCACGGTCAAATGAATGTAAGCAAACTCTTTGTTATGAACAGATATATTTATCATTAATCCAGTTTCTTTAAATGTAGTATTTTCTAATATTTTTACATTTACCCGTTTCTCCCTCCCCTCCCTCTCTTTCACCCCTCTGCAGTTCTTTATTTTATACATTTTATTTCTTCACCTATAGGTAATACACCTGTAGAGTCATCAAGAATCAACGAAGTGGCTTCGGAAGGATCAAATCGCAACAGTACGTAATTTTTTTGTTGTATTCCGTAACATTACACGCATATTCTTATATATAACTGCTTCTTTCCACAGATAATAAAAGACTCATGTCACAGTCCGAGGATCTTCAATCACCCAAGTCTACAAAACATATGAGTTTGTATAAATGTTAGAATGTTTTTATGAAGGCACTGTAATTACATTAAGTTTTGTCCTAATTTTACAGAGAAGTCAAATATACCTGCGAACCCTTGTCTGGAAGAAGCACTTTTGACAGAATTGAAACAAACTCGACCCACAAAAGAACAGTATCAATCAAAACCTGATAAGATTGAAAGTTTTGTCAAATATATAGAGGCATGTCTTCGGGGAATGACTCCAGAGGTTTCAAAACTCGTAATGAAACAAATTTTAAATTTGTTATTAGAACAAGAGATATAAAAATTTTAAAAATATTATATCTCTTTAATACATGCTTTATTATATAATATACATAATATACGCAATATATGTATAACTTTATAAGAATACAGTATTACAAATTATTATAAAGCACACTATAAGATAATAATAAAATTAATCCAGTTTCTTTGTACTTTTTTGTATGTTATATTTAATTATGTTTATGACAATGTTAAACCTGCGGCATACGATACATTCGTGATTGCATAAGAGCATTAGAATCGACCAATTGTACTTTGGAAATCAACTTCAATTGTGACTTGGAAATTAAATCAAATCGTTATGGTGTAAATTTACAGCATAATATTATATATCTTCTTTACAGTGCAATATCTGCAAGTGTAGTGTATGTGAAGAAGAGCATATCTATGATTACGATGATAGTACAGAATATATTATAGAGAATAATAATACTACTAATAAAAGAACATGGAATACAACGATAGAGATTTGACAGAGACTATTATAACAATTTTCATAGAGCTTTTTTATACTACATCGCATGTGAGCACCACGATTTGATTTGATTTCCAAATCACAATTGAAGTTATATACATATATATGTGTATATATATATATATATATATTTCAAAATTCTCATTAAACCTAACACCTATAAAACGCAATATAAATTATAATTTGCGTTTTATCAATAACTGTATGAATAAGAGAGATTAATATAATAAATTAATAATATAATAGTAATCTCTATATTCTATGGTATGAAATATTATGTTGAAAATAATAGTAATAAATTTTGAACAATTTATATCATTAGTTCTTGCCAAGGAACCTGACCTTCGTTTATAAAGTAATCTGCAAAAGTATTTCGAATGTCACTTGCGTTTCTTGCATGATTATTACTGCCACAATTGGACAAACTTCTGAAATTTGTACGTTCATCTATAATTGTTCTCCACTCTCCAGCAATTATTTGTCCGTTTGCAGACTGTCTGTCAGCATAAGTTTCTGCACAATATTGTGTTGTATCCATCAACAGATTATGCAAACAAATAGTAGCTTTGATTATGGAATCAACAGTTTCAAGGCTATTATTTAAAGGCTTTTGAAAAATACGCCATCGACTTGGCTAATATACCGAAGGCGTTTTCGACAACTCGTCGAGCCCTACTTAGTCGATAATTATAAATCCTTTGTAGTATTGTCAAGTTTTTTGATGGATACGGACGCATATTAAATGAAGTCAATGAAAGGCTTCATCACTTACATGACGTACGGAACAGTATGTCTAGCACTAATAGAAGAAGGATCAGGTAAGTCCATTACATTATTATAAAATCTTTGTCCCATAGCTGAATGTTTAAAAATTCCTCCGTCGCTATGTCTGCCTTGTGCACCTATATCGACGATTAAAAATTTATAAGTGGCAGAAACAAGTGCCATTAAACGACACTATGGAAGCCTTTTAGTTAATACGTGCTTCCTTCTTTTTCCGGGCACTGCAAAGATAATGTATTACAGTACCCAGAGTACCCAAGAGAGGAAGTAAAACTATTAAAGCTATATATAGTATCAACTATTGAAACTGTATGCCATGTATGTGTATGTAATTGTACATAGTCTAAAATAAACTTACAATTATAGAAATATGTTTCCCGTCTAAAGCACCGATACAATTGGGAAAGTTCCACATTTCTTCAAATTCATCAGAAATTTTTTGCCACCCATTTCGTGTGGGAGTAAATAATACATCTGCGTTGAAAGAATCCCATATAGCGTCACATGTCTCTTTTATTATTTGTGCCGTTGTACTTCTGCCAGTTCGGTAACATAATGCAATTGTTTGATATCCATCTCCAGTTGCCAAATAACTGTAAAATAAGTATATCACGTGTTTTTTAATGCTTTTTGCAATTTATTATAAAATTATTATACAATATTATTCAGAATTGACCAAGCTGAACAATATAATCATTGTACCGTAACGTCATTGCCAATCTTGCTGCGGCTGGGATTGGACGTCTCCAGTTTGTTTCCATTTTCGTGATTTTAGGTCCTACTTTTGCTAACACAGAGTCAAACATAATTGATGACATTCTCATGTAACTGAAAAATGTCTCATCGTTTGAAATCGCATTTCTTGTATTAAGTTGTACCAATCTCCTTGCTGTTGCTTCCGTTGAAGGATTGGATGGACCCAATATCTTCTCTGTTTTTGTATAGCACATTGATTCTTTGTTCTTTGAATTCTGCTATATATTAAAAGAAGTAAGCAGATATAACGTCTGTGCCTACGCAACACTTCGTCCATTGTAACTAAAAATAATAAATAATGTTAAACAAAACATGCTTTAGTTTTAAGTAGATAATAGTTTTAAGTATATAATAGTTTATAAAATAGTTTTACCTGTGTGTGTGCTTTACTGATCACTGTTCAATTAAAATCACCGTTCAATTAAATTTAAGACCACCATCGAACTATATACAGACAAAAAGATTACAATCTTACAACATACAGAATAGGTTAACAGTGTATCCGTTGAGAAACATACAATTTGCGTATTTGCGCATGCGTACAATGCTATTTTTAACGCGTGCTGTGTGAACGTCGGAAAAACAACTTTTTCTTGCGCTTGCCGCTTTGCCGCATTGCCGCGCTGCCGCGTCCTGTGTGCAGGAGCCATTAGCCTTCATTCATATTGAATGATATTCATGTGAATATATCGTGTGATTATTGATTCCTGGTGTAATTGATAATTAAATATATGGATATTAAAACAACACACGAATGTTATATTTCATATGGTTACCTTTTCTATCGGCATTGTATATTTGCGGCTCTTTCTTCTTGATTATTTATACTCGCTTACATCATGAAATGCTTTAATCTGTAATACTATACGAAATCGTGATTACACGTACTATTGTAAATATTGTAAATACGAATATTTTTTCATACAAACGAATTAATGGGAGACCACATGGTCTTATTATCTGTAAATGATTCGATTCATTTCTTGCGCCTCTTCTTGATGAGTAAATTACCTGATATATCTAATGCGTGAAGATAAACATAAAATAAGTGAAGTATGGGGAAATAATTATATATGTACAAAGAGATATGAAATATTTTTGTATATAAGTTTTATATTTAGTTTCTTCTTAGCTTAATTCAATTCTGTGTTATATCTTATTCTTGTATACGGGCTTGTTTTTATACGAGCAATATTATGACTTACCCCGCGTTCTTTATCGCTCACATTGCGTGGGGATAGCCTATTAACTCATCTAAACATCTGATGACTGAGATGTGCCCTCGGACAAGACGCATCTCAACGTGAGCTGTCCTTTTTTTACGCAGGAGAAATCTTCCATTACCGGGCCCACCACGGAGCGGCAGGGGCAACCAGTCACGACGCTCGATCGGGGAGCGCCCGTGGCAACCAGTCACGGACCCGGAGGTCCGATCGGGGATTTTACGCCACGGGCAACCAGTCACGAGCGCCGATCGGGGAGCGCCCCGCCGCGTCCGAGGGATGGCCCGGTGACCCCCCTTTCGGGGGGAAGACCCCCCACCCCCGGGATAGGAGCGGGGGAGTGCCGGATTCTACGGGCGTGAAAGCCCGTAGCCTACCGGCTAAAACTCCTGCGAGCGACCCTAACTGCGCTATTTGGGGGGGGGGGGGCCTGGGAAACGCAACGATCACATCCGCGAGCCCCCCCACGCGCTCGCCATAGCGAGAACCTCTAACTTGTGACGGATGAGCGTCGCACACTCATCCGCCACCCCTCCCTCCGGGGTTGCCGCTGCCCGGTTAAGGGCAGCTGCAGCGAGCGAGCGGTAAGTCCCCGACCGCTCGCCCGCCCCCCGGGCGGAAAGAGGAGGATCCCATTTGGTCGCGATGCCCGATCGGGGAGCGCCCGCGGCAACCAGTCATGGATCCGGGGGTCCGATCGGGGATTTTACAACCGCGGGCAACCAGTCACGAGCGCCGACCGAGATCCTCCTCCTCCCGCGCCCCCATTGAGGGTTGGCGGGCGCCAAGCCCCGGGACGAAGACCCGTCGAAGTCCCGCCCCGGAGCCCGGCCTCCCGCCTTCGCGGGACGGAGGGAGCGCTTGTGGCGGAATCCCCTTGGGGAATCTGCCCGAGCCCTCTCCGACCCACTTCCTCCGCCGACCTGCTCGGCACTAAACGACGGCAGGAGGGAGGATCCCCACCTCCGTGAGGTTTTTGGGGGTCCACCCTCCCGGCGCCATCCCCCTCTGACTCATCGTCCGACACGCCGCCCCCTCTACGAGTGCGGAGGGGGGCATTGGCGCCCGGGTTGATCACCCGGTTGTCTCCTCCCTGTTGTTGTGTGGGGGAGTTTCATCAGCTCCCCTAATCGCTGTCGGAATGAGGAGGGGCGGCTTCCCCCCTCCTCACCCGCTCGTCCGCCTCTTTCTTTAGCAGCACCGTGGCCGCGAAAGAGGCGAACGCCCTCCAGTTGTTCGACCCCTCCTCTCCCGGCCTGACCGCTTTGGCCACGACCGCCGGGAGGGAGAGGTCATCTCCTATTTGGGCCCGGAGGACACGGCGCTCCTCTGCCCACGCTGGACAAGCCTCCAGCGTGTGCTGCGCCGTGTCCGCCTCCTCCGGGCAGTACCAACAGCGCGTGGTGCGCTCCTTCTTGATGCTGTCCAGATACTTGCCGAAGCAACCGTGCCCCGACATGATCTGTACAGCGTGGAAGGTCAAGTTTCTCGTCTTGATTCCTTCCACCCACTCCTCAAATACTGGCTGGACAGTCGAGGCGACCCTCTTCCCGTACCTGCGGCGGGGATCTGCCACCCAATCCTTCTAACGAGTGACGAGGGCCGCTCTCACGTCGGACCTCAGTGCCTTCCTTATTTGAGGGGTGATCATCTCCAGTCTGCCGCGGATCTCGCGAATGCGATCGTACGTTTCCGCGTACGATCGCGCGAGCAGGTGTACGGGGGGGATCTCCGCAAGGATGGTCGCCCCCACATGGGCGACGGTCCTGTACGCCCTTGCGACTCTGAGGGCAATCACGTGTTGTGTGGCCTCCAGCTTGGCCCTCAGCCTGCGTGAGCTCTCAGCCTTTGCCCACCACACGGGGGCGGAGTACATTAATAGCGTTTTTCACTGACAGAACTGGTGCGCACTCAGTGCACATTAAAGCCGTTGTACACCGATCTAAACTCTAATATTTAAAGTAAAATGTAAATATTTCGACTGATAAAATACTCAGTACATATTTTACCAAATAGTGCAATAAAGAATATTGAGGATTTCATGATTTAACCCGATTATATTAAACATACACTTTACGTTGGTTTGTGTACGACGGCTTTAATGTGCACTGAGTGCGCACCGGCTCTGCCAGTGAAAAACGCTATAAGATTGAATGGACCGTCGCCGTGTAGAGGCGACGCACGCGACCTCCCGCCCCCCCCGAGGTTCGGCAACAACCTAGAACAGGTTGTTGGCCACTTGCCGAGCCCTCGGGGCGACACTGTCGACGTGCGCCCCAAAGTTCCTCTCTGTGTCCAGCCACATCCCAAGATATTTAATTTGAGGAGTGGTCGAGATCTACATTCCTCCTACTCGGAGGCTGAGTCTCTTCGGCGGTGGACCCCACTTCCGCTTGTTGTAGAAGACCGCGGCCTGCGTCTTCTGCGGGACCACCTTGAGACCCAGCCTCTCAATGGATCGCACCACGCTCGCCGCCGCAACGTTCGCCAGCCTGCATAACTCCTGCCACCCCTCCCCGCTGACCACCAGGTACACGTCGTCCGCGTACCCGGAGAGTCAGCATCCTATGGGGAGGGGTGTCCCGAGGACCAGGTCGTAAGCGATGATCCACAACAGGGGCCCTAAAACAGACCCCTGCGGGACCCCGCACTCCATCAACCTGTGCGACCGATCGATGTGGTAGGACTGCGACGCGCGAGTTGGTCGCCACGCGTAAGGCTCGAGAGAGTGGACGCGCTACGAGCGGAGCGTCAGACAAGACAGCAGGCGGCTGTCACGACGGTGGCACTGTATGAGGGCCCACGAGGATGGCCGGCCATCGCCGAAGGAGTTGCACGACGTCTTATGGAGGAGCGCCCAAGGTTCGAGCGGGAGCCCGCGGCTAACATCGCAGACGCGATTTGGCTGATGAGGAGCCGCGAGATGGCGCCCGAGGCAGGGCTCGACGACCGCCCGTCGGACGACTTCGAGTCGCCGGCGTCTGAGGACGAGTCAGAGCTGTAAAAGCTCGGCCGATAAAGGTAGGAGGCTACCGTGTGGCCGCGTGAAAGTTAAAAATTGTTTATTGTTTAACCGCGGCCGAGAATAGTCGTTATTTTCATTTATTTAGCGAGAGTCAAGCGGACTCTGCCCCGTTGGGCAATATTAGTTATAGTCGTTATAAAATAATAATAATATGCCGTAAAATAAGTAAACACGCCCAATGGGCATTGATTAAATTAAGATTTCGCGTCGATTCCATTATGTAAAGTTTATTTTCGGTTCCCACGGATAAATACATTACTTAGTTCTGCTTCGCGAAAGAATCGACGAAAAGTCGCGATAATAATGGGAACCACAACAATCTCCAGGAGAAGTCACAAGTCTCAACAGTCTCCAAGAAGTCACAGAAAACGAAGAAGTGACACCTGGTATACACACATATAAGGTCGGCGTCGTAATAGGTACACGTAGTAAAAAACTCGGAAAGTAAGCGACTTCCCCGAGGAAAATGACATTGCGCCGAGTAAACGACACCTGGTACACACAAATATCAGGTCGGCGTCGTGATAGGGACACGCGTTCAAAAGTACGAGACGCGAGCGACTTCCCCGAGGAAAGTTAGAGTTTTCCGAACGAGCGAGACCTGGTGCATGCAACCACAGGGTCGGCGTCAAAGAACAATCTTTCGTTTAAGATTTCGCAACGCGAGCGACTTCCCCGAGGAGAAACACGGTATTCGGAACGAGCGATACTCGGAACACGCGAAAACAGGATCGGCGTTGTAATCGGGACGCGCACGTAGAAACTAACGACACGAGCGACTTCCCCGAGGAAAGTCGGGTTATTCACAATGAATGACACCTGGGATACGCGGTCATAGGGTCGGCGCCGTGATCGGCACAAGCGTTGAGTAAATCGCAACGTAAGCGACTTCCCCGAGGAAAGCCGCGTAAAACGGATACAGGCGAACCTGGGGCACGCGCCCATAAGGTCGGCGTCGAAGAGCGAACAGGGGAAACGCGAAATCGGCACATGGACGTTCTCTATGGGAACGAGCCGCAGAAGGAGGTCCACCAGGTCACAGAGGTGACAGCCAGAAGGTCGGCGTCAACGGCCGAGGACATCGGCGATACACAAACGTCGTCTACGGGGAGAAAGTGTGAAAACGGCGTGAAACTCGTTTCCCGAGACAGGCGCATAGGTCGGCGTCGGCGGCACGCGAAATCGGCGCGCCGACGACAACCTGGTGCAGCGGCACCGACAGGGGAAGGTTCCCACGTCGGGATAGAGGTAATAGATTCCCACTCCTACGGCGGGAAACGCCCCACTCCGAGAAAGCGCAACCAATGGTAGCGGCGGTAGCACGAGAGTGGGGAGATAGAGCGTAGTGGGGGTAGCGAGCGAGGTAGGGAGCCGAAGCGAGACCCACCACTCGAGGCAGTCTCTCGAACGAAACGGTAGCGTCAACACGTATCTCCGAAAGTGTCTCGCGTGCGCGAACTTAGTCTCCGGCGCGATCGAACGGTGTGCGGTAACAGTTACACATTTCGTATAACAATCGGGAACGCCCGCGAACAGCGTTACTACTCGTTTAACAATAACGAGCGGTCCTGCGTGGCCATATATTACTACAAGCCGTTAGGCGTGAGCGACTTGTGCTCATTGACAACTGTAAATAACTTGGTGCATCGACGACTGAAATAAAGGAGAATTATTAGTTGGAATTCATCTATAACAATTATTATAAATACTTACCTTCTACTTACCTTGTCCATCGGCGATGATCCCACGAGTCCAGCGTTGATCTCGGTATGCGAATAGGCGAGGATCCGGGAACTCAGCAGCGGCGGCGATCCATCACGAGGCGGGAATCTGAAAAGAGAAGAGAATTAGTATAATTATAATAAAGATAGAATTTCACGCGATTTCTCGAAGTCTCGATCCATCGAAGTTCCGCATTGCTCCTGGTATGCGGTAAGGCGAGGATCCTGGATGCAGCAGCGATTATCAGCAATCCCAGCGGGAAACCTGAAACTATAGAAGGATTAATTAATAAAGTTAATATCTTCGGAAACGAATAGTACTTACCTTCTCGGTAGCATAGGAGAAACCGAGTGGCGACCGTGCGTTAGAAGGACATCCAACGCGAATAGAGCTCCCATATACTTCCGTCCGGTTACAGTGTATGGCAACCAAAGCCACTTTATCCTACCTGACCAACACACGGGAGAAGGACCTGCGGCACTCCAAACAAGACATCATCGGGTGCCAAGCCAAGGATACCTGAGAAGCGAAAGCCGGGTTAAAATCCATTGTCGTAGATGGCGACCGTGACAGGACTCGTACGAGTCAGGAAAGGATAAAGAAAAACTGTACAGCCTGACACTTAAATCGCCAAAAATCCCTAGTAAATGGCGAATGTGACGGGATTCGTAACGGTCAGAACCGAATAAAGCGAACAAGTGCCAAGGCGAAAGGACAATAAAGTGCAACCGCGTCAATAAAACGTGCGCGAAGAGTGCGAAACCGTGGGGCTCGAAAAAGTCGGATCGGTTAAACCAATCGTGCTAAAAGTGTACGGACGTGAAGTGCGCGAAACGTTCGATAGCCGCGGTAACGAGTAGAAGTGCAGCAGAAGAAAGAAGATAGTGCATCGAGGGAACGAGAGACCGACCCGAGCCGTCGATACAACGGTCGGCAAACGAACGCGGGGCTGTAACGCGAGAGCGAACGCGGTCCTCACAAACGCGTTGCAAGGTCGAACGGACGGACGAGGACAAAATTGATTTCCCCAACGGTGAATAACGAAGCGGCAACATAGGGCCGAAAGTGAGAGGAGGCAGAGGAAGAACAAGCTGTGCGAGGACGAATCGCATGGCGACGGTAGGGCATACCCCACCGAGAGTAACAAGGTCAAAAGCTCCCGTTAACGAGGAACAACAACAAGTGCACGACGAGCGACAAGAGGAACTCGACGAGCAGCAGCAACTGCTAACGGTGGAAACCGAGCAGGCACAGAACGAGGCGATAAACCTCAGTGCGGAAAGAAATATGGAGATAGTGACGGAGAACGAAAGGCAGTTCATGCTGCAAGTACAGCGATTAACGGCGCAGCTAGAGGAGATGCAGGCACTCCATCCACAGAGGCGTGATTCCGTTGCAACACATAATACGGAACGATGTCCAGCGGGGCAAGGCCTCGCAGAAAAAATGGGCGAGCGTGCGTACGGTGACGAAAATCCGCCGGGAAGATTGGAGATGGTCCCACTCCAAGCTAGATTGCCGAGGGGAGGCTGGATAAAGAACCCTTTTGACGAGATCACGTACAAGGGAAAAGCGGATAGACAAAACCCAATCAGATTTCTGGAGAAATTTGAGAAATTGGCGAGATACGAAAACGTATCAGAAGAGGAACAATACTTCTACTTTGGTAGATGCATGAGGGGAGCAGCCAGTCAGTGGTTCGAGCTCCAAGTAGCGGATGATATACATGAAATCAAAGGAGAAATTCAAACAACACTTCTGGGGTTGCCAGACACAGATGCGCTTTCGGCAACAATTGTACTTTGGCAAGTATCAACCCGGAGAAATGTCCATGACGGAATACGCGTTGAACATGGCGCGGCAAGCCAAAACGCTTGTACCACCTATGACCGACGAAGAGGTGATACAAACCCTACGAGAGCATTTTGACAAGGACATTGCGCGCGAACTGCGGCCATCGGTCGCACGCAACATCAATGAAATGATTGAGATGCTGGACACACTGGAGAACGAGCGAGAAACTCGCAAATTGCGCACAGAAGCGCGCAAATAAAACGAAAAGCCAACGAGTCGCGTAGACTATGTTCGAGATCGAAACACCAGTCGCAACAGTTACGTGAGGGACGATGTTAACATATAATACGAAGTTTTCAAATAGGAATATATAGCTAGGGAAATTTAAGTAGTAGGACAAGCTTCCGGCCACTTGAGGGCGTTGCGATTCCGCCATGTAAAAAAAGTCAGTCTTTCGGTAGGCATGCAGTTGTACGGATCGGTTGTCAATAAAATATTCATGTTCCCTAAACCGTGTCTACCAGTGACTCAAATCCTATCAATACGTGCCTAGCACCGGTCATTACTTGAGGACACAACATATTTTGGTGTCAGAAGTGGGATATTGCCGGATTATTCCGGCATGCTTCCGGATCTTTCCGGAAAATTCGAGTCAGTGTCTCGCGAGCGTCTCTACGTGGGGACGCCGAGCAATCTACGTGCGTACGGTTCCGCTAAATCGGTAACGGGCCGTATCAGCAAGACATTTAGACATTAAGACAATAGCCGTCGAGTTAAAGTCGGCATTCCAAGACGTCGGAAAGTGTTGTGCACGCGTACTATAACGGGCCGTGCATTCGGACAAAGCAACGGTGCATGTGTGCTACCGTGATCGTCAGACATACGAGAACGGGCCGTGCACTCGAGCATCGAAATCGCATATTTTGGGATTGTGAGCGGTATCGTTCGGGCGCGAACCGGAAATCGCCATTGCATACGCGCGGGAACGTGCGAGTCGGCAGCGCTCGAAAGCGCTACGGTCGCGACGCCTATACTAACAAGCCGTGTTCGGTTGATCGGCCCAGAGCTTCGCGCGGGAGCCACGGGAGTTGAGAAATCGTCGGTCGGTAAAGTATAGCAGTACAAGCGTCGTGAAATCAAGATGGCAGAAGCGGACGCGAGTGTCGCGCTGCTGAAATCATTAAAGTCGAAGCGTGCTCAAATTAAATCGCAGTGTACGCGAGTTCGTACGTACTTAGATAACTTAAACGCGGCACAAACGTCATTAATTGAGTTACGTCAACGTCATCAAAAATTCGCAGATAACTGGAAAGCATTCGATGACATTCAATCGAAGATCGAAGAAATCGAGCTAGAAGATGTCGATCAGGAAGGATCATCAAGAAGAAAGAACGCAATTCGAAAACAAGTATTTCACTATCGTCGTCGATTTGGAGACACTGATCGAGGAGAAACAAGAGCGAGTCGTCCAAGAAGTGACAGGGGTCAGTATACAACATAACCAAGATGTAATGAATGGCTCATTGAGAGGTAATGTCGCAAACGATTACTTGAAGCTGCCTCGCATAAATCTCCCAGAGTTTTCAGGCAAGTATGATGATTGGATACCATTCAAAAACATATTTACTACTATGATTCATGAACATCCTACGCTTCCAAGGGTTCAGAAGATGCAGTATCTCATTGCGGCTTTAAAAGGCAAGGCTCATGATGTTATCAGCTCTTTCGAAACGTCAGACGACAATTATGATGAGGCTTGGAATACGCTGAAAGAGAGATACGACGACGACAGTTTAATTATTCAGAAGCATATTAGAGCGTTATTTAATTAACCCGCGATGGTGAAGGAAAATCATCAAGCTCTGCGAAAATTATTGGACAACGTGATGAAACATATACGTGCGTTGAAGGCTTTGAAGCGACCTATCGAACAATGGGATGATTTGCTGATTTATCTCGTAACAAGCCGATTGGATGCAGCAACAAGCAAAGAATGGGAAACTTCGATAAAGAAAGGAGTAATACCAAAATTCTCGGAGCTGGCGGAATTTTTGGCTCAACGATGCAGAGCATTGGAAGCGTCATCGCGTACGCAGAAAACAATACAAGGAAAGACTGAACATAGCAAGAGCACAGCAGTTCATGTAGCGACTTACGAAGATTATGTGCGCCTATTGTGGTAAAGCAGATCACTTTATTTATAAATGCAGCGAATTCAGCCAACTCAATCCGGAGCAGCGTATAAAAGAAGCGAGAACGCGCAAATTGTGTCTGAATTGTTTGAAAGCTGCATCGCATCAAGCAAAACAGTGCAATTCTGGAGCCTGTCGGAAGTGCGACAAGAGGCATAATACTCTACTACATTTGGAGCATACTACAAAGTCTTCTGTAGATTCCACCTCAGGAGACGATTCTAAAGGCAGCGAAAAGGTAGTGGCCACAAGTGTGAACCATTCCGCTGTTGGGCAGGAACGACAAGTGCTCCTGGCAACGGCAATCGTCAACGTTCTGGATATAAAAGGTACGCCAAAGCCATGTCGAGCGTTATTGGACAATGGATCGCAGTCTTCTTTCATCACAACTGATTGCGTCAAAGCCCTTGGGCTCAAGCAAAGGCCTACGCATATTCCAATATTAGGACTGGGCAAAACGTCAACTCAAGCTCGTAGCTTAGCGAAGATAACACTGCAGTCAAGGATAAATGGATATCAAGCGAAGCTCGACTGTTTAGTAATCGATCAGATAGCTCAAGCACTTCCAAACAATCATCTAGAGTTCGAAGAGTTGCAAATCCCGAATGGCATAACGTTAGCGGATCCTAAATTCAATCAATCATCCAACATAGACCTGCTGCTGGGAGCAGAGATATTTTTGGACCTTTTGTGCATCGGGAAGATCAGACTCGCGGAAGATCAACCAGTTTGGCAGAAGACACTATTCGGATGGATTGTCTCGGGCAAGTTCATGACGAGAGATAAGCCTGAGAAGGTCACAAGGTGCAATCTAGCTCTTGATGCTCAACTTCACGAAAGCATGGCACGCTTTTGGCAGCTAGAGCATAACGTTAGACAAAATACACGAACTCCGGAGGAACGTTACTGCGAGAAGCATTACGCGAGTACATACAAGCGCAACGAACAGGGTCGATTTATTGTGACTCTACCAACGAGGGAAGAGAAGATCAAAAAGTTGGGAGATTCCTTCGAAATCGCAGTGTAACAATTCAAGAGATTGGAGCGTCGTTTAGAGCGAAATCCTAGCATGAAGAAGGAATACGATGAATTCATGAAAGAGTATCTACGATTGGGTCACATGAGGGAGCTTTCACAGGACAGTGCGTCGAAGAATGTAAGGCCGCATTGTTATTTACCTCACCATTGTGTAATAAAAGAAGGAAGCGTTACAACACATTTGAGAGTCGTGTTCAACGCATCAAGCGAGACAACGACCGGCATATCTTTGAACGACGCCTTGATGACGGGTCCAGTTGTTCAGCCAGATGTATTCTACATTCTTCTCACATTACGTATTTTCATAGTGGTATTGATTGCAGACATTGCCAAGATGTATAGGCAAATATTGATCAACGAGGATCAAGTGCCTCTGCAGAGAATTGTCTGGCGTGAACGTCCTACCGAAGAGCTCCGGATATTCGAATTATTGACGCTAACATATGGTACAGTTCCGGCTTCATACCTAGCTGCCCAAACGATCCTGCAGTTGGCCAAATTGCTGGCAGATCGGTATCCTAAGGGAGCGCTGATGGTGCTGAAGAGATTCTACATGGACAACTTCAGTCGGGGGCGCGAAAAACAAAGAAGAAGCAAGAATTGTTCGAGATGAGGTTATGAATCTACTCCAGGAAGGCGGATTCATTCTGCGAATGTGGGCGTCAAATGATCAAAACGTGCTGTCTGATATGGCAGCATCATCGATATCCAATCACATGCTAGAATTGGATAAAGATGGTACGACTAAAACTCTCGGAGTTAAATGGAATCCTACAGAGGACGTGTTCCAATATGAAATTAACGTGGATTCGTCAAAAGGGTATACGAAGAGAACCATGCTATCGGCCATCGCTTCCATATTCGATCCGCTGGGCCTCTTGGCGCCGGTGGTAATAACCGCGAAGATTATGATCCAAAGGCTGTGGAAACTGAAAATTGGATGGGACGAGTCATTGCCATCCGACATCTATACAGAGTGGTCATACTACGTTATGAAGATGAAAGAGCTAAACGGTTTCAAAATACAGCGGATGGTCATCAGCAAGGACGCCGTGGAATTCGAATTACATGGCTTCTGCGATGCTAGCGAGCTCGCATACGGAGCATGCGTTTACCTGCGTAGCCGTGATGCACAAGGAAATTGGTCCGCACAATTGTTGTGTGCTAAATCGCGTGTCGCACCTGTCAAGACGATTTCCATCCCAAGAGCGGAGTTATGCGGCGCTCAGCTGCTCGCTCAGCTGATGGATAGAGTCGAGAGCTCGTTAGAAATCAAGATTGCAAAAAAATGCTACCGGACCGATGCGCGCATCGTTCTACATTGGATCCGGACGACGAATAAGAAACTACCAGTCTTCGTTGCACATAGAATTGGCGAGATTCAGGAATTAACCAACATTGAAGATTGGAACCACGTAGGAACGAAGAGTAATCCTGCCGACTTAGTATCGCGCGGCTCTACTCCGCAAGATTTGATGAGTTCACAGCTGTGGTGGAACGGACCGCTATGGCTGCAACACGATGAAATCACAACGCATCCTTTAACAACATTGGAAGACAAAGAGGAACCGTCAGGCGAAGATGGTGAAGACAGCGTGATAGCAATGCCATTGCAAACTGATACTGATATATTCGACAAGTTCTCCAGACTCAATAAGCTAATTCGTGCTACAGCTAACTGTATCCGCTTTGCACGCATGTGCAGGAAGGAAACAGTGTTACCAGGTGATCTGAGCGACCTCCCCCTAGGCTTATTTCGTTTCCCCCTAGAAATCTCCTAAATAGCCTCTATTTTGACAGACCAATGTGCCACCTTCCAATGAAAAGAAATCATCAGATGGCGCTGCAATTCTTTTGAATTTTTTTAAATTGATATATTGCGACCCGTTTTCCTTCGGTCTCGCCAGCCGAAGGGGCGTTGCCGCAAATTGCCTGTAAAAGACGGTAGCTTCCGGTATCCGCGACAGTAATTTCCCGACGAGATATTCTAATGGGCGCCAGGTGCGATTACGCGCACCACGTTTCGATAGCTCAATCCTTTACGCGATTACCCAACGCTAACTCAGGGTGTCGGTTCTTTGTCGAGGGAGGTGAGGAAGGGGCGTAGCGCAATCAGCACACAGCAAATAATAAGATAAAGAATATAATATATTTCATAAACAGAACCCGGTAAACGAAACGATGAAGAGTATAATATATGTCATAAACGAAACAGAACTCGGTAAACGAAACGATAACGAATGTAACATATTTCATAAACGAAACAGAACCCGGTAATCACGCAACGAGCGAGAATTCGCAGGACCGATACGAAACCAAACCCGAACGAACGAGAGTTGTGTGTCGCAAACGAAATAGGCTACGGTAATCACACAACACACGGGAAGTCGCAAGACCGAGAGTATCGTCCCGCAACACATAAGTCGAGGTACCCGGCAATCGGTCCGCGAGGACACATACACGAATATACGGCGGAATTCACAAGATCGTGACCGCGAACAGGCAGCGCAATGCCTCAATCACCACAACGATACCGAATTATTCCGGCCGTATGGCCGCGAAACTCTCCGCTGAGCGAACGCGACGATATTTGCCCGCACGGAGACGACGCAATATATCCGCGAGGCTCTTCCAGGAGCGCGGCGCAATACCTCTGCCGAAACGCGCCCCCAACGCGCCCGGTATTCCGCGACACTCGCCACGTACGCAACAGAATGTCCGATAGTTCGCGATAACACGATACATCCGCGACGATATACGCGATCAACACGTCCGCGACAACGTACACGGCTTTCCACGACACGCACGCAATACCGTATAACGCATACGGCACGCCCCGATTCACGAATACGCAATTTCACACGCACACGATACGTCCCCGTTCACGAACACGCAATTGCACACGCACACGATTTGACTGCCGGCCGCGCGAGCTTCCGAGGAGGGCTTTATGAGACTTTTCCGGGCTCGATCTCGGCCGCTTCGCGATCACACACTCCGCTGGAATGCAGGAGTAATCTCACCGGCACTCGCAACAGCGGGAGCCGGTAGCCACGTGCAGGATATGACCTGATCGCCACAACGGTACTCTAATCGACAATCACGCGCGACAATTATTCGGACCGAGATCGAGCTCTAATTACCGTGGTAGCACCGGAGTGGAGACCTTACAAGGTTGCTCGCTGTTGCTCGGCTGCGTCGGGACACTTTTCCGGGGGGTGGCTCCTCGGCTGCGGCTGATTCGACAGTGACGAGTGACCGGCCCGGTGGGACCACGCTGGGCTCCCGCGCATGCGCCTCAAGCTCGCAATTTTCCGCCCTGCCGTAATGTGGCGCGTGCCGCTACGCTCGCGGCACCGCTCAATCCGCTGCCTGCCCGCGGTAATTTCCATCGGCTGTTCGACTGCGGGCCCACTTCAGGATCAGCCAGGCTGGCCAGGCCACGGCTATGCTGCTCGGTGCCCTTGGTACCGTCGGGGGGAGGCGTCTGGGTCGTGCACCCGCTCTGCAGTAGCGGTGCCGTACCCCTCTATATCTCTGCTGCGGCGGGCTTAGATGTGCTGGGCGAGACATTCCCTGCGCCTCCGCGGCGGTGGGCCCCAGCGGTCCGCCCGTCGGCCAACCACTTCGCCTAGCGCTCCCCAAGCGTCCGTCCTTCCCTCGTCGCGACATGAAAGTCGTTACAGATCTCCTTCGTTGATCCCACACTCCGGCACCACGTGTCGCACTTACATCTAGCTTACAGAAAAGAACGATTATTAGCGCTATTAGCCCTCCCCTACTCGTGTCGAGGCGCCATCCCTGACCTTCCCCTCGGCCGAGCTACCGCCTGGGAGGTAGACGCGACAATGTCACGTCACAACTCCCCCCTCCCAGACGAGTGCCGAGGGGAATTTGGCCCCGACAACAGCGACCACCACTCCGGCACCGGCCAACGCCGCCATGCCATCACTACCGAGGACTCGAGTTTTGCCCTCAATCAGCTCGGGAAGCTCCCACAACTCGTCTCCCTCCGTACTCATCCCGGACTCCCAATACCGATTTCTAGCCGAATAACACGAGCGTCATCCGAGCGATTCCCGTCGGGTGGCGTTTCCGCCCGCGAAGCGAATACTCTCCCGCGAGCGGGAGGATGGGGGGGGGTTAGAAACAACACAGCCAAACGTTCTTTAATTATCCTTTATCGACCATTTTGACTCGCACACGGGAACCGGCAACTTGTACAACAAACAAAACAAAAAAAAAGGGAAGACACCAAATTGTACAACAGAAAGGAAGGGCACTAGCAGGAGAGAAAAAAAAAGAAATCGAGCGAGATGGGCATTCGGCGGCCACGCCTCGGCTACTGCTGCGCGGATCTCTCGTGACTGCGGCTCCTCTGGCGGTCCCTCGGTCCTCGAGCGGCGGTGTACGGTTGGGCCCGTAGGTAGGTGGGGGCACAGTGTGGGCACCCTCGGAGGGTGACCTCCGGTTCTCCGCAGCCGTAGCAGAATTCGTGCTGCTGGGGCAGGGGGCAGTCCGTGTAGCGGTGCCCCCCGGAACGACAGTTCCAGCAGCCCCCACGTCGTCCACGCAAGGCCATCGCCTCGTCCACCCGGCCGCCCGCCTGGACCGCGGCCTCTCGCCGCTCCGGGGTCCGGCCCCGCAGCTTCCGCTCCCTCTTCTCGGCCTCGAGGAGGCGGTGGGCCTCGTTGACCTGGCCCCATGCCCGGCGCTCTCCCTCGCGCGCGACCTCAACCTCCGTACTTGCGACTCGGAGGCGGCTCTGGAGTCGCGCCAGGTCGGCTCTGGCCTCCCGGAGGCTGTCCTCGAGTTGGGCCCGGTCCGCCATGGCCCTCTCCAACCGCTCGCTCTCCCGCGTCCGCCCCGTCTGCGTTTCGCCGTCCCTTCTTTCGACGCCCCCGTCCTGGGTCTCCGCGTCTTACTGTCGGGCCCCGCGCACCTCAGCCAGGGTCTCCGCCAGGTCCGCCCAGAAGCCCGGGTCGCCCTGGTCAACGGTCCACCACACCCAGGGGTGGTCGTCGTAGAACTGCTGCCAAATTACATATCCCTGGAGGTTCGCCATTGCGTCGGCACCCACGGTATCCTCGGTAACTCGAACCCTATTACCCGGGGTCAGGAAGGTAGTAAGGTTTTAGGTCCTGAACATGTATTTTCCCGACAGGTGATCCGTCCGGCCGCGCAAGCTCGTAAATGACCGGAGAGATCACTCGCTTGATCGTAAACGGTCCCTGGAACTTCGGCGCCAACTTTCCCGCAATGTTCTGTGCCGCAGACGACAAGACATGCTGTCGCCTCAACACTAACTCGCCGACACGAAACCTGCGTGGCCGCAACCACCCAACGAAGAGTGGTTCGCCGTGTTGTACGCGAAACGGAACCGCAGCAAGTGCCTATCCCACTCGCGATGATCCTTCTCGATGAAGGCAACGATCATGGTTTTCAAGACCCTATTCACCCTTTCCACGGGGTTCGCTTGAGGGTGGTAGGGGGGTACCGTCACGTGTGTTATCCCGTTTTCCCCCGCGAAGCCTTTCATGACCTTGTTTATGAATTCGGTACCGTTATCCGTCAGGAGGGTTTTCGGTGTGCCCCATCGCGATATGATCAAATCCTCGAGTGCCTCTTTTATCTTTGGCCCCGTGGCCGCCCGCAACGCCCGGATTTCCACCCACTTAGTGAAAAGGTCTTGGATGACCAAGAGGTATTGGTACCCCGCCTTGCTACGGGGCAACGGCCCGACGATATCCGCGGCGATCGCGGTCCACGGCCCTTCCACCGCGCGACGCCCCATCCAGCCCGCCGGGCTCGCCTGCTCAACCTTTGTTCGTTGGCACATGTCGCACGTCCTGACATATTTCGCCACGTCCCTAAACAGGTTCGGCCAATAATATGAAACGGCGACCCGCTGGTACGTTTTCTCAATCCCCAGGTGGCCGGCGTGAGGCGCGTCGTGTGACTCGCGAAGGGCTTCCGCCCGAAGTTCCCGCGGCAAAACCAACTTCCACCGATCGAGGTCCTCCACGATATCCGAAATCACCGGCTTCGGCCGCAAAAAGTATAATTGCCCCTCTACTATCCTCCAATGCGCGAATCGTTTGGGATCGGTAGCCACCTCGTTAAATCGTTTCCGGTACCAAGCATCCGACGTATCCTCACTCTCTGGGACCTCTACCGCGACGCTCACGCTTACGGTCTCGTCCGCCTCCCCCTCGTACATCCGCGACAGCGCGTCCGGCACGTGGTGCAGGGCTCCCTTTCGATATTCAACGGTGTAGTCGTATTCAAGTAACTCGAGTGCCCAACGGGCCAATCTCCCCGTAGGGTTCTTTAAGTTATGCAACCACCGCAAACTGCTGTGATCGGTAACGACTGTGAACTTATATCCCTCTAAGTAGGGCCGGAATTTTTGGATGGCCCACACCACGGCCAAACATTCTTGCTCGGTAACCGAATACTTTCTCTCGGGGTCGGTTAGCACGCGACTCGCGTAGGCGATTACTCGCTCCTCGCCCTCCAGTCTCTGCGTTAACACGGCTCCCAGCCCCACCGAGCTCGCGTCGGTTTGCAGCACGAAAGGTTCCTCGAAGTTTGGACACGCGAGAATTGGGGCGGACGTAAGGCGTTCCCGAATGCGATCGAAGGCGCGAGACTGCTCAACCCCCCACTCCCAGCGCCTGTTTTTCTTTAAAAGGCGGGTTAATGGTTCGCTAAGCGTGGCAAATTGCGGTATAAATCGACGGTACCACGAGGACATTCCCAAAAATCTGCGCAACTGTCTCAGGTTTCGCGGAGCCTGGTATTTCAAGATCGGTTGTATTTTCTCGGTATCGGTTGCTAGGCCCCCCTGTCCGACGATAAATCCCAAGTACCGTACCTGTGGTCGACAAAACTCGCACTTTTCGCGGTTTATTGTTAAGCCCGCTGCCGATATTTTGTCTAACACGCGCTTTAACCACGTCATGTGCTCTTCGAATGTCTCGGTCGCGATAATGATGTCGTCTAAGTAGTTAAACGCGAATGGCTCCATTTCGGGGCCTATAAGCGAGTCGAGCAACCTCTGGAAAGTGGCCGGCGCGTTATGCAGACCGTATGGCATTCTACGAAACTGGAATAGTCCCATCCCGGGGACACTAAAAGCGGTGATTTCACGACTCTCTTTGGCTAACGGTATCTGAAAGTAGGCTTGACTCAGGTCAATGGTCGATATATACTTTGCCTTGCGTAATTTGTTCGTGATACCTTCCATATTCGGTATCGGATACGCGTCTTTCTTTGAAATCTCGTTAACGCCGCGAAAATCTATACAAAACCGATATTTACCGTTCGGTTTTTTTCACCATAACTATCGGGTTCGACCACTGGCTCGACGAGGGCTCGATAATTCCGGCTTTCAACATCTTATTTACCTCCGCGCGGATGGCTTCTTGGACTTTGGGCGACACTAAATAACAACGCTGTTTAATCGGCGCGTGACCCTCTACGTCGATCTTATGTTCGGTCAGATCGGTCGTCCCCGGGTCTTCCGCTGGGGTTGGCAGCGTCCGTAAAAAAAAATCTAGCCTATCGCTTTGATCTGGTGTTAGCTGTACTAGTCCACAAACCGAAGACGCCTTTTCCCTATCGAAACGGTAGCGATCACGCGGCCTGTCCGCGAAGTACCATTCGGCCTTAGCAAAGTCGAGCGCGATGCCGAATTTCGTCAAAAAGTCCATACCAACGATACACGGAACCGCTAAGTCCGGCAATATCCCGACGGTCATCTCGTGACCTCTCCTCTTTAGACGCATCGGCAGAGAGACATCGCCTCGAATCGCGGTTATCTGCCCGTTCGCCATCCGAATGCGCGCCCCCGTCCCGCACGTGGTCGACACGCCTAGGCTTTCCGCGATTCGTATTCCCTCACGGCCGATCAAAGTGCGGCTCGACCCTGAGTCTACGAGCGCCAATATGGAATGTCCGCCTATACGAATTCTGAGATATCTGAGGGGCGGTAACTCGTCAGGTTCGAAGGTAACGAACGAGTGCGGGAGTTCTCCCGCATCGGAATTCACAGGTCGGGTCTCGGTTCCGGAACTCGGGGCCGTAGGGACCCGTCCTACGCGCTCCCCCCCGCGTTTCCCGAACAGGTCGGACAAGTCCTCGTGGTGAATCCGCGTGCGCGATGTCCTAACTTTTCGCAGTTCCAACACTGTATATTCGCATCCCCTACACCGATTCCCGCCGCGGCACTCGCAACTGCCGAGCTCGCGGAGACGGTGGCGGCAGCCGCGCCCGCGGCAGCCCTCGCGGCTTTCTTTTTATTCCCGTTCTTACGGCCCACGGCCTCCCCGGCGGCGATCGTAACTGGGGTTTTCGGTCTTCCCTTCGGCGCGTGGTACGCCAAGTCGGGAAAGATGGACTGCTCCGGCGGTAGCGGGGGTCGGTAGTACTTATCCGCGAGTAAACTGCGCTCTACCCGCGTAGCCAGATCCTCTAATTCGTGGTAATCCCGAAACTCCTGTCGACGGATCGCGCTTTGCAGGCGCGGTAACAGGTTTCTGTGAGCGAACGTTAACTGCTCCGATAAACTCCAGGGAGAGCTCATTCTACCGAACAACGCGCGTAGGCACGTCAGATAGTCCGCGGCGGCCTCGTGCTCCCCCTGAGTCCTCCGTAGGACCTCCTCCCGGAGCATATATTGGTAGTCGGGGTCGCCGAACCGCGCTCTCCACGCCCGCTCGAAATCGTCCCAGCTACGCCAGTTCCCCGCCTCGAGCCGTACCCAATACAACGCCACGTCCGACAAAAAAAGTGGTAAACATTTAAATAAATCCGCGTCCTCGACTGGGATAATAGCGCGAGCCTCCTTGATTCGTAAAAGGAAAGCCTCCGCGTCGTTACCCCGCTTCCCCGAAAAATGAAGGTTCCACTTCCGCATGAGGTTGTACGCCTCGGAAGCGGACCCCCGCGTGGATCGTCTGTCCGCCGCGAGTGGCCTCGGCTCGGCCTGCAGTGACGGGAAAGGATAGCTCGGCTCCTCCGCCCCTCCCCTCGCCGGATCGTAGCTTATCCCTCGGCCCTTAGGCTCATAGGACGGCCGCGACGGCTCAAACGCCCGATGACGCGCGTCAGGATCCGAGCGGGGCAGCTCATATGCCGAACGCGGTGGCTCCACCGCTGACCGGGGTCGCGCGCCGCGCGCGTCCACCCCTGCGAGAGTCTCCGTCGCCCGCGGACCCGAGTCCCCACGGGGCGGCGTTCGCGTCATTCCTAAACTCGCGAGTAGCTCCTCCGCCCCCGCGACCGCATCCGCCTGCTCGGACAGCAATCCGTCGTCTGCCGCGGGCTCGTCCCCGGTTCGGGCTAACGGGTCCATTCCCGGGAGTCTCGCGAGCTCGAACTTAAGTAGTCGCGTGCGCAAAACCGGAAGTATGCCGTCGGTACTGAGGCCCCTATCCTCTAAATGTCGGCGGGCCTCGTCCGCGCTGAGCTTAGCGATCCAGCAATACGTCGGCGCGTCCTTCCGCATCCCTTCGCGGACCCTCGCAGCCCACCGCGCGAACAGCCAGGCGACAGGGCGACCCACACGGTAGCACGCGCAGAGAAAAATCGGTATCTCTATTTAGGACTCACCCCAGTTAATCGCGGGAGGATCGGCAACGATAACGCGAATATCGCGAGCCAGTCACGACAATATCGGCAACCGCCACGCGCAGAAGCCACTTGCTCAATCGCCACCCCGTATGTAACCGGTAATCCGCCCCTGAGGCCCCCCAAATATTCGTACAATCGGGGCGCTACTAGCTCTACGAGACAATCTAACCCAGCTGTCCAGGCGACCGAAAGAAACAAGAGGAATCCAGAGGGTGCAAGCCCCGAATATAAATCGTAATCGAAAATCGTCCGTTATTGTGCGACACCCGATAAATACACGGTGGGTAGGCGACGCGAGGTACCGGTGAATCGGTGCATTCCCCTGTTCACCCGCACGAAATTCATCCAAGGGGGTGGGACGCTAACCAAATCAAATAAATACGCTAGTATTCGTTGCGCGCATATAAAATTACCAAAGGCAGCTTCCTCTCGCGCTGCGAAATCAAGACGTAAACTACCATAATATTCGGCCCCTCATATTAGAGCCGAAAACAACAACATCCCGATCGCGGTAAATACGCAGGAATTCGGCAAGAAAAGCGAACGAAACACGCACGGCCTCCGAACAATACCAGCAGGCAAACCAAACAGAGCGAACTCAACGATCAAGGTCGCGCAATGCTCGTGGCACCGACATTCCAGAGCCGAATACAACGCACAACTTACATATACGGTAGACAAAACGATAGAGGGGATTTACACAGTACACAGAGAAAATAATTCCATAATTATTGCGCACGCCGATTCCTCACAATTCCTCGCAATTAATATTCTTCGTTTGCTTAAGCGAGATCGCCCCACGTTGGGCGCCACAATTTTGCGACCCGTTTTCCTTCGGTCTCGCCAGCCGAAGGGGCGTTGCCGCAAATTACCCGTAAAAGACGGTAGCTTCCCGGTATCCGCGAAAGTAATTTCCCGACGAAATATTCTAATGGGCGCCAGGTGCGATTACGCGCACCACGTTTCGATAGCTCAATCCCTTACGCGATTACCCAACGCTAACTCAGGGTGTCAGTTCTTTGTCGAGGGAGGTGAGGAAGGAGCGTAGCGCAATCAGCACACAGCAAATACTAGGATAAAGGATATAATATATTTCATAAACAGAACCCGGTAAACGAAACGATGAAGAGTATAATATATTTCATAAACGAAACAGAACTCGGTAAACGAAACGATAACGAATGTAACATATTTCATAAACGAAACAGAACCCGGTAATCACGCAACGAGCGAGAATTCGCAGGACCGATACGAAACCAAACCCGAACGAACGAGAGTTGTGTGTCGCAAACGAAATAGGCTACGGTAATCACACAAGCACACGGGAAGTCGCAAGACCGAGGGTATCGTCCCGCAACACATAAGTCGAGGTACCCAGCAATCGGTCCGCGAGGACACATACACGAATATACGGCGGAATTCACAAGATCGTGACCGCGAACAGGCAGCGCAATGCCTCAATCACCACAACGATACCGAATTATTCCGGCCGTATGGCCGCGAAACTCTCCGCTGAGCGAACGCGACGATATTTGCCCGCACGGAGACGACGCAATATATCCGCGAGGCTCTTCCAGGAGCGCGGCGCAATACCTCTGCCGAAACGCGCCCCCAACGCGCCCGGTATTCCGCGACACTCGCCACGTACGCAACAGAATGTCCGATAGTTCGCGATAACACGATACATCCGCGACGATATACGCGATCAACACGTCCGCGACAACGTACACGGCTTTCCACGACACGCACGCAATACCGTATAACGCATACGGCACGCCCCGATTCACGAATACGCAATTTCACACGCACACGATACGTCCCCGTTCACGAACACGCAATTGCACACGCACACGATTTGACTGCCGGCCGCGCGAGCTTCCGAGGAGGGCTTTATGAGACTTTTCCGGGCTCGATCTCGGCCGCTTCGCGATCACACACTCCGCTGGAATGCAGGAGTAATCTCACCGGCACTCGCAACAGCGGGAGCCGGTAGCCACGTGCAGGATATGACCTGATCGCCACAACGGTACTCTAATCGACAATCACGCGCGACAATTATTCGGACCGAGATCGAGCTCTAATTACCGTGGTAGCACCGGAGTGGAGACCTTACAAGGTTGCTCGCTGTTGCTCGGCTGCGTCGGGACACTTTTCCGGGGGTGGCTCCTCGGCTGCGGCTGATTCGACAGTGACGAGTGACCGGCCCGGCGCACAGTGGGGCGAGAAGCTGCTTTTGTGATTAAAATTCGAGCCGTGCGCCAATTCTTAACGGATTTTCATTATTTTTTTTTTAATTTTTCAGAAATTAAATAAGCTATACAAATATTCTGCGCCAATTTTGATTGTATTCTAAATTCAAAATGGCGGATCCCATAAAGTGGGCATAAAATGCCAAAACTGTACTAATGCGAGTAAATTTGTAACAAACCGTGCATGTATTTACGAAAAAATATTATTATGTGTTGTATAGTCGATAATATGACGAATCTGCAGTTTAAGTAAAAGAAAATGGCGGGTCCAAGATGGCGGAAAACTTAATAAATATACTTGGTAATATAAATCCTAATAAGTTCATTATATCTTGAAACATTACGTAAGACCCTTTACTAATATCAAGATATTCATCATGAAGAGGGTTTTTTTAGACTGTACGTACATATATATTTTTAAAATTGTCTTTTGTTGTTAATAAGTTTTACATTTTTTAGATTTTTTTAACTTTTTATTTTTTAGATTTTTTAAATTTATTTTAAGGAATCAACAAATTAACTTACGTTTAGTTTAATAACTGCAATACATCTTCGTCTAATTCTACGGTAGTTTTCCGAGAATTACTTCTAAGACTGGTTATATACGGATCTGATGTGTAAAGTAGTGTATGGAAGACATCTTCGTTTGTGGCAAATCTGGAACATTTCCTAGCATGATGTAATCTGAACTTCTTGTAGTCTTTATTTCTTGATTCCTGTGCATCTTCGGATAACTGTCCAAGTGGTAAAATGGCATTATAACGAATTATATCCTCTCCATGAATTAATATTTTATGCACGGATGATGGCATATGATACCATTCATATTTAGTTACGTACAACTCTGCTGTTCTATAAGCATATTCTCCAAACTTTTGAGGATTTATTTGTATTCCAGATGACATAGCTTGCAATATAACATGGAATCGTCTTATTAGTTCTTCGTCAATTCCTGTAATGTCAGCAGTGCAAGCTTCACTGTGAAAAAACCTACGTGCAGTGTTGCCGTCATTGCTATTTCCACTAACTTGGCGTGGTTTATCAATTATTAAACCTAGTTCATTTCGAAACGTTCTTGTATATATCGCTTTTTAGTTTCTTTCTCCTTTTTGTGTACATCAGTGGTTGCACACCATTTTTGAAGGACAAGTTATACGATATATGTAAAACCAACTCCATAAATCGAATCCACGCATGTAACGTGGAAAGTCCAAATCTGTAGGTTTCTTCATTTGCAACTTTTCGCGTTATGCGATTTAAATCGTTCATTTCTGATGGTTTGGCGCGACATACATTGCAAGTTGAGGCAGACGGTGTATTTGTTAATATTTGTACCACTTTTCCATCTACCATTGTTAAGAACAATTCATGTTTTATCGTCACTGTTTTCTCTTTAATTATAGCTGAGGTGGGTGCGAGTACACGTATCTGTGCTTCAATGTCATTGACAAGATTGTTTGTTTTTTCTGGTGTCTCTTTCGAAAATTCTATTGAAATAGGTCGACAAAATCGAACGGAAGAAGGGGTCGGATTTTGCCAAATAACATCATTTGTGTCTTCAAAAATTAGTCTTATGGGAACCAAAGATGATATTAACAAATTGGCATCAGAAATTAACTCACTCTCTCCGGAAAGTATTTGTTTATATTCACATTGTCCAGATGAACCATCACAACCCCACTTACTGTATAAAACTAAGTTTCGTGGATTCATTGTTTGAAGCGAATTTATCATCAACAATCGATTGGCAGTATGATTTAGAAGGGACTGCAGATTTACCTTCGCGCTAGTATCGGTTATTTTAATATTTGATTTATCCGGGTAGCATTCCTCTTTCGCTTGACCTATTTGTTTGTAAGATGGCAATAATCTACATCCCTTTTCTATTAAGCATTTTCTGAGGTGCACATATTGATTTCTTGTTAAATCTAAATCAATAAACATAGCCAAAGCTTCCTCATTAGTAAACGGAACTATAGGAGTATGATCTTTTGTTAGTTGTTGGTGCACCATTTCTTTTACCTCTGGTGATGCAGATCGTAACTCTTGAACAATTTCTGATTCCTTTTCCTCACCAATTGAACGCAGTCCTCGAATATATGAGTGATAGATATGATCAAGTCCTGAATCACGGAATAATTTTACAGCTTTTTGTTTTTGTGTTACTTCGGCCGATTCTTTGAAAGCCTTGCGTGGTCTCCCTACTTTCTTTCCAGATGTAGAAGGTTCATCGGATATATACAAATTCACGGAATATTCACTGTTCAACCAGTTGGCATTCTTTTGCAGAAATCGTTCCTTTTTCCTATAAGCTTGATTCCAACGTTTTTGAAACTCGGGAAGCAAATTCTTCTGTACTATATTAAGCACACACACCAGCTCGTTTTCAGAGAGATCGAAATTTTCCTTGATATATCTTTCGGCTGTAGAAAAGTGTTTGCCGTGTTCTATTAAGGCAAGACAGATATCACGTTTAATGATTTTGAAAGATGCCATAGTGTTATGTGTGGGTCGATAAAATGATTTTAAAGAGTATACAACACACTAGCAGTCAGTAGTCAAAGTTATTGCGTATATACAGGCGTATACAAACAAATGCGTAGACACAACACACTAGAAGTCAATCTAACTATGAATCAACTTCACTCGAAGCTTTTTGGTATACGACACACTAACAGTCAGAAATCGAGGTTATTGCGTGTATACAAGCGTATATAAACAAATGACAACACACTAGAAATCAGTGCCATCTAACAAACAAATAGGTCATGCGAAAGAAAAATGCTACCCGGATAAATAAAATATTAAAATAACCGATATTAGCGCGAAGGTGTGTTGTATGTACGCATAACGGTAACACACCTTCGCGCTAATATCGGTTATTTTAATATTTTATTTATCCGGGTAGCATTTTTCTTTCGCATGACCTATTTGTTTGTTAGATGGCACTGATTTCTAGTGTGTTGTCATTTGTTTATATACGCTTGTATACACGCAATAACCTCGATTTCTGACTGTTAGTGTGTCGTATACCAAAAAGCTTCGAGTGAAGTTGATTCATAGTTAGATTGACTTCTAGTGTGTTGTGTCTACGCATTTGTTTGTATACGCCTGTATATACACAATAACTTTGACTACTGACTGCTAGTGTGTTGTATACTCTTTAAAATCATTTTATCGACCCACACATAACACTATGGCATCTTTCAAAATCATTAAACGTGATATCTGTCTTGCCTTAATAGAACACGGCAAACACTTTTCTACAGCCGAAAGATATATCAAGGAAAATTTCGATCTCTCTGAAAACGAGCTGGTGTGTGTGCTTAATATAGTACAGAAGAATTTGCTTCCCGAGTTTCAAAAACGTTGGAATCAAGCTTATAGGAAAAAGGAACGATTTCTGCAAAAGAATGCCAACTGGTTGAACAGTGAATATTCCGTGAATTTGTATATATCCGATGAACCTTCTACATCTGGAAAGAAAGTAGGGAGACCACGCAAGGCTTTCAAAGAATCGGCCGAAGTAACACAAAAACAAAAAGCTGTAAAATTATTCCGTGATTCAGGACTTGATCATATCTATCACTCATATATTCGAGGACTGCGTTCAATTGGTGAGGAAAAGGAATCAGAAATTGTTCAAGAGTTACGATCTGCATCACCAGAGGTAAAAGAAATGGTGCACCAACAACTAACAAAAGATCATACTCCTATAGTTCCGTTTACTAATGAGGAAGCTTTGGCTATGTTTATTGATTTAGATTTAACAAGAAATCAATATGTGCACCTCAGAAAATGCTTAATAGAAAAGGGATGTAGATTATTGCCATCTTACAAACAAATAGGTCAAGCGAAAGAGGAATGCTACCCGGATAAATCAAATATTAAAATAACCGATACTAGCGCGAAGGTAAATCTGCAGTCCCTTCTAAATCATACTGCCAATCGATTGTTGATGATAAATTCGCTTCAAACAATGAATCCACGAAACTTAGTTTTATACAGTAAGTGGGGTTGTGATGGTTCATCTGGACAATGTGAATATAAACAAATACTTTCCGGAGAGAGTGAGTTAATTTCTGATGCCAATTTGTTAATATCATCTTTGGTTCCCATAAGACTAATTTTTGAAGACACAAATGATGTTATTTGGCAAAATCCGACCCCTTCTTCCGTTCGATTTTGTCGACCTATTTCAATAGAATTTTCGAAAGAGACACCAGAAAAAACAAACAATCTTGTCAATGACATTGAAGCACAGATACGTGTACTCGCACCCACCTCAGCTATAATTAAAGAGAAAACAGTGACGATAAAACATGAATTGTTCTTAACAATGGTAGATGGAAAAGTGGTACAAATATTAACAAATACACCGTCTGCCTCAACTTGCAATATATGTCGCGCCAAACCATCAGAAATGAACGATTTAAATCGCATAACGCGAAAAGTTGCAAATGAAGAAACCTACAGATTTGGACTTTCCACGTTACATGCGTGGATTCGATTTATGGAGATGGTTTTACATATATCGTATAACTTGTCCTTCAAAAAATGGTGTGCAACCACTGATGTACACAAAAAGGAGAAAGAAACTAAAAAGCGATATATACAAGAACGTTTTCGAAATGAACTAGGTTTAATAATTGATAAACCACGCCAAGTTAGTGGAAATAGCAATGACGGCAACACTGCACGTAGGTTTTTTCACAGTGAAGCTTGCACTGCTGACATTACAGGAATTGACGAAGAACTAATAAGACGATTCCATGTTATATTGCAAGCTATGTCATCTGGAATACAAATAAATCCTCAAAAGTTTGGAGAATATGCTTATAGAACAGCAGAGTTGTACGTAACTAAATATGAATGGTATCATATGCCATCATCCGTGCATAAAATATTAATTCATGGAGAGGATATAATTCGTTATAATGCCATTTTACCACTTGGACAGTTATCCGAAGATGCACAGGAATCAAGAAATAAAGACTACAAGAAGTTCAGATTACATCATGCTAGGAAATGTTCCAGATTTGCCACAAACGAAGATGTCTTCCATACACTACTTTACACATCAGATCCGTATATAACCAGTCTTAGAAGTAATTCTCGGAAAACTACCGTAGAATTAGACGAAGATGTATTGCAGTTATTAAACTAAACGTAAGTTAATTTGTTGATTCCTTAAAATAAATTTAAAAAATCTAAAAAAATAAAAAGTTAAAAAAATCTAAAAAATGTAAAACTTATTAACAACAAAAGACAATTTTAAAAAATATATATGTACGTACAGTCTAAAAAAACCCTCTTCATGATGAATATCTTGATATTAGTAAAGGGTCTTACGTAATGTTTCAAGATATAATGAACTTATTAGGATTTATATTACCAAGTATATTTATTAAGTTTTCCGCCATCTTGGACCCGCCATTTTCTTTTACTTAAACTGCAGATTCGTCATATTATCGACTATACAACACATAATAATATTTTTTCGTAAATACATGCACGGTTTGTTACAAATTTACTCGCATTAGTACAGTTTTGGCATTTTATGCCCACTTTATGGGATCCGCCATTTTGAATTTAGAATACAATCAAAATTGGCGCAGAATATTTGTATAGCTTATTTAATTTCTGAAAAATTAAAAAAAAATAATGAAAATCCGTTAAGAATTGGCGCACGGCTCGAATTTTAATCACAAAAGCAGCTTCTCGCCCCACTGTGCGGCGGGACCACGCTGGGCCCCCGCGCATGCGCCTCAAGCTCGCAATTTTCCGCCCTGCCGTAATGTGGCGCGTGCCGCTACGCTCGCGGCACCGCTCAATCCGTTGCCTGCCCGCGGTAATTTCCATCGGCTGTTCGACTGCGGGCCCACTTCAGGATCAGCCGGGCTGGCCAGGCCACGGCTATGCTGCTCGGTGCCCTTGGTACCGTCGGGGGGAGGCGTCTGGGTCGTGCACCCGCTCTGCAGTAGCGGTGCCGTACCCCTCTATATCTCTGCTGCGGCGGGCTTAGATGTGCTGGGCGAGACATTCCCTGCGCCTCCGCGGCGGTGGGCCCCAGCGGTCCGCCCGTCGGCCAACCACTTCGCCTAGCGCTCCCCAAGCGTCCGTCCTTCCCTCGTCGCGACATGAAAGTCGTTACAGATCTCCTTCGTTGATCCCACGCTCCGGCACCACCTGTCGCACTTACATCTAGCTTACAGAAAAGAACGATTATTAGCGCTATTAGCCCTCCCCTACTCGTGTCGAGGCGCCATCCCCGACCTTCCCCTCGGCCGAGCTACCGCCTGGGAGGTAGACGCGACAATGTCACGTTACAATATATATATTTATCATTAAGTATTTAATATTTATAATTATTATTATATATAAAACTGTATAAATATAACACAACCAACATATATATACTTAATGATATTATAAAGTCTTTATATAAAACTAGATAAAACCTATTACTAAATTTCCTTCATTTACGTAATATGCATGCAAATGAGATCTCCAAGAATGAACACGTTTCTTAAATCTAAATTTGATTAAACCCGAATTATATCGCAGTTATAAGTTCTCAAGTTCTGGTTTCCGGCCTCATTTTCGGGAAAAACATCTAACATTGCAACGTCATTTTCATTTATATTAGTGTAAATAGTTTCAGTGTTGAAACGCTTCAACATGGTAGCAGTAGGCTTAAAATCACAGCAGTTAATGTTCAGAGTGAGGCGGATATGCATAATTGCCTCTACCATTGCAATCGACATTTTGTTCCGCAACTTGTCCTTTACTATACTCATTATAGAGAAGGCTCGTTCGACTGAAGCATTCGAAAATGGAAGACTTAACAGAGCAAGCACAAGCTTGGAAATATTTTCAAATCGTTTTGTTCCGCCAGCGTCTTTGATATCATACACTTCCGCCCAAAAGCTTTCAGTGCTTGTACAATTTTTAACTTGTGCAGTGTGAAGAAGGTTCCACTCTCGTATCGTACAGTCTATATTAGTACACACACTTTTTTTTAATTCTGAGGCAATTTCAGTTATATCTGCTTTGATTTGAGAAGAGGCTGATTCTGGCGAAAAAGTAGATATTTTCTCGAGTATTTTAATGTTCTCTGGAATTCTCTTCTGTAACTCCGAACATAGCAAGCTCAAAAAGTCTCTACACCGTTCTTTGACCTGAATGACAGTTTCTGGCTTCATGCTAGCACTCAGATTATTAAACTCATACCCAAAGTTCATGCATTGGAGGGGCATTAAATATTGTTTAAAATCAAAAATAGCTAATTCGTATCGCGATATTTTTTGCAGCCTTGAAGGAACAACAAGAGTTTGGAGGCTCGAATATAGCAAATTGTTCACATCTTGAAACAGTTTCATTGGATCAACAGATTCGGATTGAAACAATCTGTTCATCGCCATGACGCCTTTCAAGCTGTTGCTCAGAAATGTCAAGAATAATTTGTTTTCCGGAGTACAATACATTCCGTACAATTGATGAGCTATAAAGCAACGTTCCTTGTTGCTTTCAGTTATTTGAAAATGTAGTTTTAACGCATCCCATTGCTCTAGTATTGTATCTATAGCCTGAACCCTCACTAACCAGCGTGTGTTTGATAGTTGTATGATTTTTTTCGGTAATGTACCTGCTAGAGTTTTGTAGATTTCTGCATATTCCAATTGTCGTTTTGTACTGTGAGAGAACCAGCTGTGAGTTTCACGTACCATGAAATCTAAATGTCTCGGTAGAACTTTGCAGGCTGCTTCGGCTGCAAGATGTAGAGAATGACAAATACATGTGATAACAATGAGCTCTGGATTAATATCTCGGAATATTGTTGTAACCGAATGATGCCGCCCAACGTTCACGCTTGCTCCATCGACACCGAGACCCAATAGTTTTTCGACCTTTAAACCGTCGGTCTTCAATTGGTGCAGTACTGCTTCCGCAATGGCATCCGATGTTCCAGCTTTTATTTCAATTAGTCGATAAAATGTTGTGACGATCTTTTTTTTTCGATTCACTGAAATAGCGCATCATCAAGCAAAGGATTTTCTTGGTATCAATCGAAGTAGATTCATCAAGTATTAAGGAAAATTACGACTGATTAATGTCTTCTATCAACTCTTCCAAAATACACGGCGATAAGACGTTCTTGATTAGAGCAGAACATTTTGTACGATGCAGCTTGATATCCTGCAGCACTTCAGATTTTTCATCGAGACTTTTTATCACAATCGAGAGATGATCGACGGTTTTAATCGAGCAATGTTCTGCCACGTACGTCGCGATTTTTAATTCAGCTACCTTTCTTTGTTGAGATAGAGTTATTTTAGCGAATGTATCGATTTTTGGTAAAGCAGCAGCAATCTGTTGATTCTTTGCATGCTGTATATGCTTCTTCGAGCTACCATGATCTTCGAGAGTTCTTTTATGAGCGTTAAGAATTGTCTTGCAATAAGCACAGAATGCATTGGTTGAGTCCCCGTCAGGCGATGGTTTTAACCACCCTATATTGTGTAAATGAAATTAGACAATATTGCATACATCAAACGAATAAGACGAACAAAACGACATATATTAAAAACGTAGAATAAACTCAATTCTCGAGCTTCATGGAAAATGTATATATATTTCGGCGAAGACCTACCTTTAAAATTAGGATAAAGTTCCCAATTTTTAATATATTTTTGTACATAAGTTTTTTTTTGGGACATCTTTCATATATTGGATACAATGTATTATTTAAATATCTCCAAAATTTCCCCCGTCTCATCAAAGCAAATCCACAACAAACGACGATAACGAGATGATTACGTTGGTGATTGGTCAAAGGTTAGGTTAGTAGAGTTTAGATAACTCGTAGTGATTGGTTTTCTGATCGTGCATGTGCATCCTACTAATTAGAACTAGAGAACTGCAGAGGGCACTATAAGCATGAATGGTAAAGAAATTTTTCGACCTCCTTGAGTCTTGATATAATCTCTAAAAAATATCCTAGAGATTTTTAGAATATCCTAAAAAATCTCCCAAAGATTTTTTCCTCCTATTTCTCCACTAAACCAGATAAAATATCCCTAGATCTAGGAGGAAATCTCCTAACTTGGCAACACTGGAAGGAAATAGAGCAAGGTAGATCGGAACCCCTGAGTGTCGATGAACTGGAGCACGCGCGAAGATGTTTGATCAAGATGGTACAACGATCTGCATTCCCAAAAGAATTAGAGGCTTTAGAAAGAGGCGAAAGCATTCCTAACAAAAGCATTACGAAACATATGAGTCCGATTTTGGACGATCAAGGTATCTTACGCGTGGGTGGCAGGCTACAAAATTCGAAACTACAAGAGAGCACAAAGCATCCCATCTTACTACCTCATCGCTCAAGGTTTACAGAGTTAGTTATCGAACATGAGCATAGAAGAATGTTACATGCTGGAGCAAACTCAACTCTCGCTGCTGTCAGGTTGGAGTACTGGCCGCTCAAGGCGCGCGGTATAGTCGGACGATTAGTTCGTGGATGCCTCATCTGTTTTGAATTACGACCTCGAATTCAGGAGCAGATGATGGGCAACTTACCGGCTTATCGTGTGACGGCGACTCATCCATTTGAGAGCACAGGCGTGGACTTCTGCGGGCCTATATACGTTCGAGAAGGAAGAGGAAGAGGCAGAAAAAACATCAAGGCCTACGTAGCAGTGTTTGTCTGCATGGCAACGAAAGCTGTGCATTTAGAGCTAGTATCAGATTTGACGACGGAGGCGTTTCTGAACGCTTTCAAGCGATTCATCGGCCGCAGAGGAAAACCGTCTGAGGTATTCTCGGACAACGGGACCAACTTTGTTGGAGCTAACCGTGAGCTGGAGGAGCTCCGAGATCTTTTCAACCGAGCTGAGGAGAAGAAGAAGATAATCGATCACACTGCGGCAGAGAAAATCAAGGGTGCGTTCGAAAATATATTTTTTGGTATTGGGAAAAAAAATAAGATTGGCAGCATTGAAAATTCCCAGTCCCAGTGCTGCGTTTCGTTTCTCCCACTGGGACTGCTCGACTGCTGAAATTTTAACCTACTTATTGCAATTAGATATCATGGAAGAGTATATTTTACTCGAAAATATGTTTGAATCTTCAAGTAGTTCCTCTTCTTCAGACAGTGATGATAATAATGAAGAATTACAAAATATTTTATTCGATAATAGAGATAATAATAGAGGTGAAAGAAGAATAGTACCAAAAATAACAGATTATTTGGAAAATATTGTTACAAGATATACAAATATTGAGTTTAAGTCACATTTTAGGTAAATTGTCACTTTATTTAATATCATTATATATTAATATAAAATATACGTTTTTATTAATTTAATATATATAATATGTGATATTATTTGTTACAGGATGGAACGTAATACTTTTTATTTTGTGTTGCATTTAATTGGACCCAAATTAGAATTATCTCCATTCCATGGAAGAGAGCAAATTAATGCAACAAAACAGCTACTAATAGCTATTTATGTTTTGGCAACACCAGATTCTTATCGCTCCATATGCGAAAGATTTGGTGTTGCCAGATCAACTGCATGGGTTAGCGTCAAAAGAGTTGTTCGAGCATTATATAGTCTTCGAAATGTTTTTATCAGATGGCCTACTTATGGAGAAGCTCAAACAATATGGACAAATATGCAAAGATTGTATGGATTTCCAAAAATTTTAGGTGTCATTGATGGGACACATATAAACATTGCTCGACCAAAAAGAGATGCTAATAGCTATATAAACAGAAAAGGCAGATTCTCCATACAGTTACAAGTAGGCAAAAAGTATATTTTTCTTGTTTATTATAGATATCCTAATTTAAGATATAATAAATATTACAAACTATATAAATGTAAATTAAATAAACAACATCTAGAAGCAGCGAAATGTTTATTAATAAAAATATTTTTCTTCTAGGTAATTTGTAAAGATGATTTGTCTTTCATTCATGTCTTTGCTGGAATGCCAGGTTGTGTACATGACATGCGAGTATTTCTTTATTCTGGAGTACAACAATGTTGTACTCCAGAATTTTTTCCTGAGGATAGTCACTTATTGGGTGATGCAGCGTATACCATACAAAAAAATGTCATGGTACCTTTCTATGATAATGGCCATTTAACCAGAAGACAGAAGGAATTTAATAAGTGTTTGTCATCTGCCCGAGTAATCATAGAAAGAGCAATCGGATTACTGAAAGGACGATGGCGTTATTTATTGGATAAGTTGCCAATGACAAGGACAGATTTAGTTCCATATTATATAGTAAGTTGTTGTATATTACACAACATTTGTTTATTGAAAAATGATGCTATTGAAATTCCTATTGTTGTGAATGACATACTAAACGAAATGGAACCAATGGCTATCACAAATGAACTAAAACAAGAAGGAAATATAAAAAGAAATCGATTAATGGAAATAATTACAAATAATGATTTGGAAGAGAGAAATTAGTCAACTTTTGTACATACATGTAGTGTGTGTGTGTGTGTGTGTGTGTGTGTGTGTGTGTGTGTGTGTGTGTGTTTGTATACATATATATAAATATTTGTAATAAAGTATATTAGTTTTTACAGCAGTCTTTAAATAAACTGTATGAAGAAATAAAATATATAAATGGACATCTTAATATTTATTAGTTTTTATTGTATTTACGAAAATAATAACAAATAAAAAATTTGAACGTTTAATAAGCAATAGTATTCTAAAGGATCAACACATTTTGTAAATAAAAAATAAATTACATTTTGACTTATAATAAATAGGAACGTGTTGACTTATAAGAGATAAGAACTACATCGTTTAACTTATTGTTAAATAAATACATTTTTATAATAAAAAGTAATGAAAAGAATAATTAATTAAGTTATATTTAGTAGTAATCTATCACAATACTATTAGTAATTATTAATTGAATTATTAATATCACAACATGAATAGATAATGTGTTTAAATAAAAGATAATATTTAAAGTTTAATTCCTATCTCATAAATATATGTATATTTGTAAAATTTAGTTTTTAATATACTTCTTTGCAATACTTTTAGATTCTTTTTATGTATAGTTTTGTAGAAATTTACTTATAGTTTTAATTTGTACTTTGCATTACACTTAGGCATACCGCATTCCTAAGATCCTTAGCTGAATGTGTAATGTGTAACTTGTAATTTCAAGACAATGTTTTATGTTCTTGTAACACATAATAACTGTTTTGTATCTCAATTCTTAAATGTATTTATATATATAAAGACAGTCTTTGTATACACATATAAGACTTAAGATACAAAGTAGTTACTTAATATTGTCTTTAAATTACAAGTTAATCACTACGTTAAGACTTCATTAAATGCTTATATCACTTTTTTGTTTGAAAAATGTTTTTCAAATCTTTCAAAATTTTTAATTTTTCTGCTCTATAAGTTCTCGTTTCTTCTCGTCTTAAACGTTTTTCTTCCAGTGATGTCCTCAAATAAGATATTTTTTCTTCATGTAATGACATTTTCTTTTTTTCTACAGAAATATTGTTAGTTATTAACTTAAATAAAACAGTAAAAAGATAATGATATATTCTTTTTTTAGCTACTTACTGTTTGTTGGGTCACTGTCGCTGTCATCGAATAAGTTTTCAGGTTCTCGAATGTTTGATCCCGCTACAGATATGGGTTTTATCCAAGGTTTGTCGAAAAAGATTTCGTCTAATGGCTAAAATGTACATATATTTTAAGAAAAAAAGTTATGACATATTTTTAATTATCAAAATTCTTATTATTAATAACTAAACTTAAAAATTTGTATATTTTATAATTTTGAATATTTTATTATAAGTTTACTACCTCCAAATATATCCACTCTTTCCTATCATTTCCACTTTGAGCGTTGTGGTCTGTAATTTGACGGTATCGCCTTTTCAAAGTATCCATTTTATTATAACATTGAGTCGCAGTAAAATTGAGTTGTTTCTCCTTCATGCGTTGAGAAATTAGATTCCACATTTTCTTATGGGGTCCTTTACCCAACATATGCGAGTTTTCTTTATATGACGAAATTAACAAAAGTGTTGCGTTATGTGTCCACTTATCATTTGAATCTAAAAATAAAAAAGTAAATATTTAATAAATCAAGCTAAATTTCTGTTATTGAAATTTAAACATACCTATATTTGACACATTTGTGTCATTCTCAATGTCTGAAACATCATTATTTGTTTCATTAATCTCAATATCTGAATCGTCAGATATCATGAGGTTTATATTTTTTGCACTTGTTTTCGAACAACTGGGTTCCTCAATTGTGCTCGAACTATGTTTCTTTGAAAATGTGGATGTTTGTGGAAATTTGACTGTTTGTAATAGAGCATTAGCAAATCTTAAATCTATATAAAAATAACATAATGTATATTAATATTTTTAAAAGTGTATAATATAATTACATTATATAATTAAGAAAAGAAATTATATTAAAATGTTATTAAAATATAGTTATATGTTACATATAATAGTTAAATTGAAATAGTACCTTTAAAAGCGCGATTAAAATCTTCTTCATTAACTTCTATTTCATATTCTATGTTGGTTTCTGCATCAAGTAATTTCAATTTACGAGGGTTGTGTTTCTTCATGGATTGCACAGATTTCATTTTTTAATATTTGTTTGACAGTAATAACAAGAGAAGTATTCTGTAAATATTATACAATTATGCTTAAATATAAAAAGAAATAATTTATGAAAAAGAGAGAAAGAGGAATATATTAAAAAAAGGTTAGAATAGATTTATTCTATTTTATGTATTCAATTACGATATAATAACTATACATTTTACATATAATAACTATATACTTTATTAACTACTTATTTTTCTCTTTTATACCTTAAGTAGCAATTTTTACCTTTCACATAAGTAGCAATCTTCATTTGCTAAAGCAATCCCAGTGTCCCAGTGGGAGAAACGAAACGCAGCACTGGGACTGGGAATTTTCAATGCTGCCAATCTTATTTTTTTTCCCAATACCAAAAAATACATTTTCGAACGCACCCCAAATGGCATTTTATACCGCCTTGAGCTCCACATTTCGGCGGCCTATGGGAGGCGGCGGTTAAATCCTTCAAGAATCATTTCTATAAGGTGGCTTCAGACGCAGCCATGACATTCGAGGAGGCATCTACTTTGGTGATTCAGATCGAAGCTATACTAAACTCGAGACCATTAACTGCTCTTTCTTCAGATCCGAACGATCTGAGTTACTTGACAGCTGGACATTTTCTTATCGGAAGTTCGTTAATCTCTTATCCCGAACCGAGCTTGGCGCATCTTACTAAAAATCGACTCTCGAGATGGCAGCTGCTAGAGCAAATTCGTCAACATTTCTGGAAAAGGTGGTCATCCGAGTATCTTCTGCAACTTCAAGGGCGCTCGAAGTGGTACAGGAACCACGATGCACAATTCCGGATCGGGCAGTTGGTTCTCTGCAAAGAGGATGGGCTGCCACCTTTGAAATGGGTGTTGGGACGCATCCAGGAAATCTGTCCCGGGAGCGATGGAATAGTCCGAACAGCGGTGATAAAAACAACCAAGGGTGTCTTCAAGAGGCCAACGACGAAACTTGCGATTCTCCCATTAGAGGACAATTTAAAAGACGAGTCAAAATAATTTAGCTTTATTCGTTTTCTTTATTTGTTGACACATTAAAAGTTACATACCTATACTTTGGTTCGTGCATCGAGTATTTTGAATTTTCAATGGTTTAACGATTATAGTTATTAAATCATACGGTCATTTATTTTGAGAATCGTTCAGATATTATGTTATGTATTAAAGTTTTCTTTATTTTAGCAGTATTAGTTTTGACAACCAAGGCTGTCAAGGCGCACGGCATGTTAACATATAATACGAAGTTTTCAAATAGGAATATATAGCTAGGGAAATTTAAGTAGTAGGACAAGCTTCCGGCCACTTGAGGGCGTTGCGATTCCGCCATGTAAAAAAAGTCAGTCTTTCGGTAGGCATGCAGTTGTACGGATCGGTTGTCAATAAAATATTCATGTTCCCTAAACCGTGTCTACCAGTGACTCAAATCCTATCAATACGTGCCTAGCACCGGTCCTTACTTGAGGACACAACAGACGAAGTTCGGCAAAACAATTTCACCAGACGCGATGCGGCGAAGTCCTCGCCGCAAACAAAATCGACCAGCTGGAGAAAGTCGGACAGCCCGAAATCGACGAGACGCGGAGGTGCGGACATCATAGAGGAACCAGACAGCGACGACAGCCAGGCTAAGCCGAAAATAACGAGATACACTAGAAATAGGGAGAACAATCCCAAGCGGGAGGTGGTGAAAACACCGTCTCGCGACGACAAGGACAAAGTACACCAGAACGACCGCGGGAGAAAACTCGCGGCGATTAGGGCAAACGGTGGGGAACGAACGGACGAAGACGCGGATAGCGCAGCTTCGGAAACAAGTGACAAAAACTGCTGTGTTATATCGCGGCAAAAGGAAGAAATAGCCAAAAGGAGTGGTTAGAAAGGAGCTGAAAAAATTCAGAGAAAACTGGGCAGACATCTTCAAAAATGCGGAAGAGTCCGATGATGAGCAATGGTTCGTTAGTGACGAATGCGAGCAGCGGAAGAAGAGCCCAGGGAAAGGATACGCATGGGAGGGCATACTGCAAAGAAAAATTGTAATACCCAGAAGACGGCTCACAGAAGCGCGCAGATCGAGCGCAAAGCAGACGGATCGCTACGAATCCGACGAAGACAGAGTGACGAACCGCACAACTGATACAAAGAATAAGGAGGATGAGCCAGCTCACGACACAAGAACCAAAGAGATCATCGAGGAAATCCATCGTGATTTAGACAAGGCGAAAGAATCAACGATGGACGTACTGATGAGTGAACTCGAAGTCGGGAAACGTAAGGCAAGAGCTTTAGTAAGCACCAAATCGCAGATCACCGCGATGACACGTGAGGCGTGCCAAAAAGCAACAGGTTTAGGCGAAATGATCAGGAACATCCTCATCAAACGACTCTGGTTAAAAGGAACCTTCTCGGAACAAGGCACGCCAATTAAGAGAAAAGTGCAAGAGTGGTGCCAAGCTGACAGAGAGAGAGAGAGAGAGAGTAGCACCCAATCGCTACGGCGAGGACATCTCAGTGTTAGACGCGATGCGTGGATCTGACTTTCACGTAAGATTGGTCATGGAGTGCGATATAAGGATCGACATAGAGTTGAGGAAGCCATTCGATTCCAGGACAGACGAGAAAAAGGTGCAGGCATTCCGACAATTGATAGAGTGGCACTACCAACTCGCCGAAAGTAGCGAGCGGGCGACACCGGTGAAAGACGAAGCCACCGGAGAATACCGGAAGTCCGAAGCAACGGTATACATGATACAAGAGTTGCCAAGAATAATACACAAAGTGACCAACATGCCGATTCAAATAAGAGAGATAGAGGAGAGCAAAAACGTAAGAGTGAATGCCCGAATGACGGGGAGCATATTGCTCAAACGGGCGTAATCAGAAATGACGGGGAGTATACCGGGCAAGAACGGGCAATCATGGTCGGGAAGCCCAGCGGTGACGACGACGACGCGAGGGACGATGAGCAGCTCGCAATCACGAGTGACAAGGAAAACGTCAATGACTCCATTGCACCGAACGCGATATCTCGCAACGGGGACAGCAGCCGTTGCGAAGAACCAAGTTCGGAGACGGTGAAGATCACTGAAAACGATCAGGTACGGCGAACCCGAGTCCGAGACGATGATGGGACATTCAAGATTGACGGGGAGCGCAAAGGCAGTAACCGAGAAGTCACGAATGACGGGGAGTCGGACGGGTACGACATGATCAAATTGTTGTGCCCGTTGACTGGGCACCGGGGATTCGTTGTTTCACGGGAAGGCTGGGACACTGAGTTGACTCCAACTTGATTTCAATAAACGACTTTATTACACTCGTAACGATTTACAATCAACTGACGCGCCCGTTCACTGCCTGACTCCACTAGCCTCCTGTCGTCTTCTCGTACCTCCTTTTGTATCTCCTGTTTGTCCTTCGATAATGCTGAGTTGCGCGATCGGATGTAGGCCGGTCGCGCAACTCGTAATCTCGCTGACGGGGCCTTTCGTAACTCGGGCGGCCTTCTTGATGTTATTTTATAATGTTATATTATTTCTTAACTTTATATTATTCCATATCTTGTTTATACATTATTCTTTTATTTATTAATGTCGTAATTGGGGCCGCAACAAAATGGCTCGCCGTCAAGAGTAATTCAAACGATGCTCAGAATAAAGGGCCGAGCCGCAAGAGGAGCAAATACTTGCTGGGAATGTTAGAATCACGCAAATGGGGGCAAGAGGAAACACCAACGGACACGGCGAAGAAAAGGAACGCGTCCGAGGAGATCATCAAGGAAAGACCACCGGAGGAAAGACCCGAGATGAGAGACCGCGGTACGGATGACGAAAGCGCAATGATGCAAAGGGTGCGAAGCGCAATCGTGCAAGGGCGAAAAGTTGAACAAGTGCGCGAGTAAAGGTGGCAGAATGTGACAGGTGGTGTCTCGGAGAAACGTAAGTGCGATGAGAAACGGCGGCGAGACAAGCGACGACAGGAGGAGCGCCGACATAGAAGGCGCGAAGTGAAGCAAGCGGAGCGCATGTGTGAATGGAGCTCTGGGCGGGACGAGACCCATGCCCAGAACTGACGGGGAGTATGCAACCGCATGCTTCCCAATCGCGGCCCCATAGCAAGGGGCAAACCCGAGTCGTTTTCCGTAGGGCGGAATCAAAATCTAAGCCCGTCACGGCGATACTGACACGGCAGTCGGGAGAAAGGCGGTAAATTTTGCGGCCGCGTGATAAGACTCTTTCCTTTGTTTAATAGCGGCACATTCGAAATATTTTAGTTTTCAAGAGTCAGACGGACTGCCCCTTTGGGCAAATCATGTCGATATAGGCTTATTATTCTAAATATTCACGTTAAGGTAAGATGTACATAAAAGACGCCCACTGGGCCAATTTAGATTCTAGTCCAGCGTAAGTTTCTCGCGTCGATCCTTCATTTTACGTTTACTTTCGGTTCCGACGTTGGTAAACATTTCAGTTCGTATTGCGAGCGAACCGGCGAAAAACCGCATGAAAACAGGGAACCAAACAATCATCGCCAGGAAGAAGTCACAGAAAACGAAGAAGTGACACCCGGTATACACACGTATCGGGTCGGCGTCGTAATAGGTACACGTAGTAAAGAACTCGGAAAGTAAGCGACTTCCCCGAGAAAAATGACTTTGCGCCGAGTAAGCGACACCTGGTACACACAAATATTAGGTCGGCGTCGTGATAGGGACACGCGTTCAAAAGTACGAGACGCGAGCGACTTCCCCGAGGAAAGTTAGAGTTTTCCGAACGAGCGACACCTGGTGCATGCGACCACAGGATTGGCGTCAAAGAACAATCAGCCGCTCGAGATTTTGCAACGCGAGCGACTTCCCCGAGGAAAAACACGGTATTCGGAACGAGCGATACCCGGGACACGTGAAAACAGGATCGGCGTTGTAATCGGGACGCGCACGTAGAAACTAGCGACACGAGCGACTTCCCCGAGGAAAGTCGGGTTATTCACAATGAATGACACCTGGGATACGCGGTCATAGGGTCGGCGCCGTGATCGACACAAGCGTTGAGTAAATCGTGACGTAAGCGACTTCCCCGAGGAAAACCGCGTAAAACGGAAACAGGCGAACCTGGGGCACGCACCCATAAGGTCGGCGTCAAAGAGCGAACAGGGAAACGCGAAATCGGCACATGGACGTCCTCTACGGGAACGAGCAGCAGAAGGAGGTCCACCAGGTCACAGAGGTGACAGCCAGAAGGTCGGTGTCAACGGCCGAGAACATCGGCGATACACGAACGTCGTCTACGGGGAGAAAGTGTGAAAACGACGTGAGACTCGTCCCCCGAGACATGCGCATAGGTCGGCGTCGACGGCACGCGAAATCGGCGCGCCGCGACAACCTGGTGCAGCGGCACCGGCAGGAAAAGGTCCCCACGTCAGGATAGAGGTAATAGATTCCCACTCCTACAGCGGGAAACGCCCCACTCCGAGAAAGCGCAACCAATGGGTAGCAGCGGTAGCACAAAAGTGGGGAGATAGAGCGTAGTGGGGGTAGCGAGCGAGGTAGGGAACCGAAGCGAGACCCACCACCAGTGTTGCCAGTGTTAGTACAATTGTACTAGATCTAGTACTTTTGTGTATCGTCTAGTACGCTAGTACGACGGTGACAAATCTAGTACTGTTTTTACTCCGACGTTGGTACGAGTATTACGATGCGAAATTGGCAGCACTTGAGGCTGAGTTTGCAGCACTGTTGATGTTGATCACGTGATACTCGTATCCTCGTACCACCGGCCATTATAAAAAAAGAAGTATCCTCGTATCACTCGTGAATCTCGTGACGGTTTTTCTTGACGCCCTTGACGGGAATTCGGGAAAATCGGGAATCCTGCACAGTTTCTGCACAGTGACCACAGTGTTTCTGATTCAGCATTCATAGTGTCTAAGGTTACGAGTGTCGAGCGATGCGGCTGATCGCACGTATTAATTGATACCACGAAAGACCGACGAAAATTTCGATATCAGCTTATACGCGGGATTCTCTCGTGACGGGAAAAACGTCGATCTTGCTGAGAATGTGTGTTGCGACGAAAGGCCGAGGACTTGTGCAGTTGTGCAAAGTCATCGCGCAATAAACAGGTAGGTGCCGACCGACCGTTGTACGCAAATCTGTCATATCCTGTCGATAGTATTAAATTAATATTTCTGCTAGAAATTTCAGAGATCCGAGTGTTTCTCCAAGGGATTCGTGCGCGAAGGAACGAAGCAGAGGAAACGAGCAGGGAATCGGGAGTAAATCGTTCACCTTTGTGAGTAAATTGATTTCATTCTTATGAATAATTGCTTAATAATGCAATGTTCTCTGTGTATGTGTGTCATTGCGTTGTCAAAATAAATCTTAATTTCACTAAAAATAGTATTTAATTCTTAATTTTTTAAATATTGAACTCTTTAGTACATCGAGTCTAATAAATATGCGAAATAATTAAATAATTAAATTTCACATGTAACAAATAAGCATTCGTGCGTGTTAATAGGCAATTAGTTTGGCAAAATGTTTATGCAATTATATATAACAATGCATAATATCCTTGAAACACGATACTTTACAGTCTTCTTAATAATTTCAAGAAAACACTATTCCAAAGTTTACATTTATTTGATGTATTGATATTTCTGTTTGAAATTATATGTACACATCCTTATTACAGGGTATTGGTAGAACAATATCGAAATTGCACCGCGAATATGAAAAACGGCAATAGAATGCTTTCGTTGCATTAGTTTGTGCGATAACGATTTATATACGCACGAAGGGTCTGCTACGTGATCTCCAGATTTTCCGCTCGAATATCATTGAACCTCCCTCTCTTACGTGCCTGGACCCAGACGTCTCGACACGCGCTTTACGCACACACCCGCGCGGAAAAAAGGTGAGCCCCATCTCGTCACGTCAACGATGTAAGATGCGCTTTGCAAACGGCCGAATCTCATGAAATAAATTCCACATCCGCGCGTGATCTCTCACCCCGCGCGCTCCTATCACATTCTCGAATTTATTTTATTCGCGAACGAAATACACGCGGTGAATTACTTTTCCGACAATAATTTAACCACGTTAACATTATCGGGTGCGCATTTATCGTCGAGAGCTGTAATCAAATAATCGGAATTAACGTGAAATCGGCAACAATGAGATATACGTTTCGTTGAATTTGCGAGAAATAAGCGCGTTATCTTCCGTTGAACATTTTGTAAATGTTACAAAATATGATGATAAATATTTAAATAGTTTTTGAAAGATTTCAGCTTACATTTATCCTCGTTCCCGCACGAAATTCGAAATGTATCGCACTGCTTATAAATATAAACGATTGAAGGCTACGTCGCCTACGTCCAGTACGTCCTCAGGTTTAGATTCTCCCGACTCTGACGACGACAAACACGAAGGTCCATCGCAACAAAAATCTTCGAGGTACCGTATTAATGGTGTTGAAAAAATACCGCGTATTGCGCATTCTACTTTGAGTTCTTTTTGTACAGACGAACCAAGATCTATAAACAAAATTTTAAAGAGGAATGGCGAAAGATATTCGGAAAATGGCTGATTTCATCAGAGAACAGAAAACCACGATGCACTGTGTGCAATAAAGATTTGGAGGGTGGAATTTCGCACATCAGGCGTCATTCGAACACGAACTTGCACATATGAAAACTGAAAGATATCGAGCAAACACCCAAATTGGAAGATGTACTACAGAAGACAGCATCGAACAATAATCTTCATAAGCAATCAAAAGAATCTGAATTGAAAATGGTTATGTTCTTACACGAGCATAACTTGCCATTTTTATTGATGGAACATCTCCCGTCCTTTGTGCGCAACGTGTGTCCTGACTCAAAGATTGCAAGAAACGTGAACTGTTCCAGGACAAAAGCGACGGCGATTACGAAAGATTGTTTAGCATCAGAAGCCAAAGAAGAAATATCTCGTCGCGTGAAAAATAACGTTTACTCCCTAATAATTGATGAAACGACTGATATTGGCACGAAGAAATCACTCGCAATAATAATTCGATTTTTCGATGAGAAAAGAATGAGTGTGGTCGATAAATTTCTTGGGCTGGCGGAATTGGAAACCGCTAACGCCGAAAACATACACAAAACAGTCCTCAAATGTTTGGAGGACGTCGGAATCCCTCTTGCCAATATGATTGGCTTCGCCGCTGATAATGCCTCGGTCATGATGGGCAACATAAAAGGAGTACAAGCGCGATTTCGAGAGATGATGCCGCATATATTTGTCCTCGGATGTGTATGCCATTCGTTTCATCTTTGTGCTGTCAGCGGCTGCAAATAAATTGCCAAAATCTATTGAAGATTTTGCGAGGAGCATATACAACCATTTTTCGAACAGTAGTAAAAGAATCCAGGAGTTAGCCGAGTGTCAAACCTTCGTCGATCTAAAGCCTCATAAAATGCTCAGACCGAGTCAGACGAGATGGCTATCTCTTCAGGTAAGCTTGTCTCATTAAATCCACCAGCCTATAGCCTATTCCATAAAATCTTACTCGCATATTTCCACGCCTCCATTGGGATCCCGTCTATTCCTGCAGCCTTTTTAGCTTCAATTTCTTCAACGCCAATTTGATCTCCATTTCTGTAATTTCGTCCTCCTCTTCCCCCTTTTCTTCTTGATCCTTTGTGCTCTTTCTGCTCTCATCCTCCTTGTCCACTTCCGTCCCTCTTAGTAACTCCATGAAGTGCCCTCTCCATTCATTCTTGTCTATTTTATTTTCTATCCATTCCTTTTTGTTCCTTTTCTTATTTATATATTTCCAAACTTCTGCTTCCTTCCTTAATTTCCTTAACTCCTCTTCCTCCTTCCGTCTCTTCTCCTCTTGTTTCTTTAACTGCAGATCCCTCAGCTTTCCTTTCTCTTCTATGTACCTTTCCCTGCCTATTTTGCCGTTTCTCCACCTTCTGTACATCCTATGCACCTCCCTCTTCTTTCTAGTACAGCTTCTGTCCCACCAGTCCTTATGTCCTAGTTCCTTTTTCTTGATTTTCACCCTTCTTTTAACTATTGCTCCATGTACAATTTGCTTAATCCTTTGCCATTTCTCCTCCACCGATCTACATACTTGTCCTTCTCTGCATAACTCCTCCGTCATCTCTTTATACTTCTGTATAGCATCCTTATCCCACTGGACAACTGTGTCCCACTAGTTTTTTCTCTTCTTTTCTTGCTTCTCCTTCCTCTTCTTCCTTTTGTCCCCTTCCTTCCTCTATTTCCACTTCCAGAATTAACGGCATATGATCCGAGTCCACTCTGTCATCTATTCTAAATTTACAATCTTCTCGTGCGTATTTTCACTTACTACCACATAATCTATTACCGTACTACCTCTAGCTTCTACATAGGTGTATTCGCCTTTCCAATCTTCTTCTGTCATTCCATTTAATATATACCATCCTTTCTCTTGTACCCATTCTACAAAATTCCTTCCCCCGTTATTGATTGTCTTATCTTTACTTTTCCTTTCCAACCCCATTTCCTCTATGTCCAAACCTCCTAACTCTCCTATTCTTATATTAACATCACCACCTATTATAATACTTTCCCCTCCTCGTCCTCCAATAACCTATTCATTTTTCCCTCCAACTCTCTCCATCCCCCCGAGTTGTACAGACGGCGTCATTAATGCCTGGTCCCCAAAATTGGATGTGTTTCGGAAACTCACTCTTCGTCTCTTTCTAAGGGAGACAGAAAGAGACGAAGAGTGAGTTTCCGAAACGCATCTAATTTTGGGGACCAGGTATTAATGACGTCGTCTGTACACCGAAAAAATCCTACAACTTCTTTCCTCCTATTTCTGATACCACTACATTCCCCCTCTTCCTCCTTAAATTAACCTACTACCTGGTTTCCTCCAATCCCTCTTTTTGCCTATTACAAAACCTCTCTTTGCTCTCCCTCTTCTTTTACTTTCCTAGCATAGCTACATGTCCATTCGTGCGTCTTTGGCAGCTTGTCTTTAATCTTTTCCCATCCCTCTTTTTCTAGCCATGTTTCACATAAACTAATGAATCAAACTTTTCTATGTATTTCCAAAACTCTTTATCTTTATTTACTAAACCCGCTGTGTTCCAAAATAAAAATCTTGTCCCCCCTTTTATGCCCTTCCCTCCCTTTTCAGTTTTTCTTTTCCCTCTATCTCTTTCCTTGCTCCTTTTCCCTGTGCCAACTTCCTGGCTTAAACGAAATTTTGTTCCTTCTCATTACCCTTACTTGTTTCTGCTCCAACTTCCTCTCTCTCCTCACCTTCCATTCTATTTTCTCTGCCTATCTCCTTTTCCAACTCCGTCCATACTTTCCAGACTCCCTCTACTCTGACCCTTCCAAATCTACCTTTATCTCTTTACCTTTATTTCTTTGCTCGTTGACCCATCTATTCAATTTTTCCTGTATTTTCCTTTCCTCCTAGCTTAATCATTTTCTATAAAGACCTTACCTCCTTTTAACTTACTCTTATTTCTCATTATTTCCTTCTTCTTTTCTTCACTCTCAATTTCTACTACTAACACCGTCCATTGTTCCTATTACTTACCACCTTGCATTCTACTTCTAACTTTTCTTTCATAAAATCCTGTATCCATTGTCTACCTCCCCTTATGTCCCCTTTCACTTCCTTCGGTAATGCTATACTTTTCATCACTATATTGCACCTTCTCCTCTCTCTATCTTTATCCGCCACCCACTTCTTAATCTTACCTACTTCCCAATTACTTAACCTATCTTCGCTGCACTCCGAGAAGGATCCCGCGTAAGTACTCCCTCTTCTACTATAATTTTCTCTGCTTTCCTTATCACTAATTACGCTCGTCCTCCCCCCTTCGCTTCTCTCTTCGTACATGCATACCTTCTTTTCCATATATCTTCTAACCTTTCCATTACACATTTCTCCAAATCTTCTCTTTAATCTTTCTCTTTAATCTCCCTTATACTTTCTTCCCACACTCTCTCTTTTATTCTTATATCCTCCATATATTCTCTATACATCCTATCTTCTTTAAGCACCTTTAGTTCTTTGCTGAGCTGTTCACATAAATCATTCTCTATTTTCTCCCATTCATCCCCTTTTCCTTTACCCTCTATCCTTAACGTTACTTTCTTATCATTATTCTTTTCCTTCGTAACCAATTTCCTCTGCTTACTATCCTGCCTTGTCTTAACTGCCTTTCCCGCGGTTCCCGCGCTTCCCGCTTCAGACTGGTTCATATGGGGCGTAAGATGCGTATGCGTAACTTGCGTCAGCCAATCAAATCGTCTCAGTATTAATCGTATCATACGCGTATAGTAGCTGAGATGATTTGATTGGCTGACGCAAGTTACGCATACGCATCTTACGCCCATGTGAAACCAGCCTCACTGCCCGCCAATATGGCATGATATATGATATACATAAATATATATTATAGGCCGCAGTCGACCGGATTCTTCAGCACTGGGAAGCTTTAACGCTGTATTTCACGAACGCAGTTTTTGGGGACAATCCGGAAAATCTGCATTCAACGGAAACAATACTGAACTGCTTAAAAAACCCCGTTTATAAACTCTATTTTAGCTTCTTATCGTACACGCTGGAGTGTGTAAATAAACTAAATTTGGAGTTCCAGAGCGAAAAGCCGAAGATTCAATCATTAAATGCATCCGTGTCCGTATTGTTCAAATCGATTCTCCAAAATTTTATACATCGATCGCACATCGATAAGACACCACTCGAGCAGATCTCAGTTAAGAACCCACGGAACTTCTTACCACTAGACAAAATGTATTTCGGAGCCAAAGCAGAACGCTTAATGTGCAACATAGAAGCTGGTGATCTTCACAACTTCAAGACTCGAGCATTGGAATTTTATATAGAGCTGTGCTCACAGATTCAGAATCGATTCTGTTTCAACGATCCAATGCTCAAGTACGTCGAAATCTTCTTGCCTGAGACTGCGTTGAATGGAACTATTCCAAGTATCGTTGTCGAAACAGCAAAAAAACTTTCCGAAGCTTTTCGAGGAGAACGACTACGATAAGCTCGATTCAGAATGGCGACTCATACCAAACGTACATGATATCAAGCAATACGCAAACTTGGATTTTGTAAGTTTTTGGATGAGGATCGGCTCATTAAAAAATAGTTTAGATGAATAATGTTTCCCAATCTTGCTAAACTAATTAGAGCAATTTTATCTCTGCCTCACTCATCAGCCGCTGCAGAAAGAACGTTTTCGCAATTAACTTTAATGAAAACAAAATCAGAAATCGACTTGATGTCGATACCTGTGAGGCAATTCTTCACGCTAAAGGATTATTCGACGAGTCGACGTGTCGCAACTGGCAACCATCGTCGACATTGCAAACTAAGAAGCCAAAATTTAGATCTGCATAATATATAGTTAATTAACGAATGTTAATTTACATAGCGTTTATTCTTTCTATACTTGTGTGCTGTGATATAATATATATATATATATATATATATATATATGTATATTGTAAGTAAAATATGAGAAATATATTTTAATATGTAATATTAATTTTGTTTTCGCAAAAAATTCTGTAGGAAACATTAGACGTTCATTTCATCGATTGTAATTGGCAAATAATTATCGTGACGATTCGACCATTGGTTTTGGTCCTCGTCGTCAAGACGTTAATAATCTTTGATGCTTATATATAAGCATCTCATATTTAAAATAATTTAAATTAAATTAAATTATTAAATTTATTGCGAAAAATTTAATAATTTAATTTAATTTAAATTTATTTTAAATATGAGATGCTTATATATAAGCATCAAAGATTATTAACGTCTTGACGACGAGAACCAAAACCAATGGTCGAATCGTCACGATAATTATTTGCCAATTACAGTCGATGAAATGAACGTCTAATGTTTATTATATCATTGGCGAATTATATGTTTTTTCGATTCTGTAGGAATCCATGCAGGAATTTTCCATGTTCAGTCGGTAATGTAATAAACTATTTTTAGTACGGAACGCTTCCAATCTAGTACGTTTTACGATCCTGGTTAGTACGAAGCGAAATTTCGGACTGGCAACACTGGTTCCGGGATCATTGCACGCCGGTGCTCCGGCAGATCCCGGGATTGCGGGCCCACCGTGGGCTGTCCGGGCCGCTCGGAATTGATCCGAGGTCGGGGCCGGGCAGCCCTGGGAGGAAGGATGCACTGGGCCGCCAGGACGTTTCCTGGTCAGGGTCGGTGTTGTCCCTGCCGCCAGCAACGAGGGCCGGCGGTGCGTACGTTGCCCGTCGGTGGCGTCTGCTGGGGGGGTCCTGTGCCCTGTCCCTCTGCGGGTGGCGGGAGGCTGGGATCGAGCTTGCTCGGCCGGTCCTCTCGTTTGCTCGCTGGGGGGGTATGGTCGGACCCTTCCGGTAGACGTCGATCGACGGGCGGAGCTCCCAGGGGTTGGGGACGGCTGCCGGAGACCTTCCGGTGGGCGTTCTCAGCACGGGTTTGGCGAACCCGGGGATACCCGAGCTCGGGCAGGCTGGGCTCGTGAGGCTAGAAAGCTAACCAGCCTTAGGAGAAGGCCACTCCGAAACTAAACCGATCCAAACAATATGGATAATGTCGAGTAGAAATCAGAAGGGACTACCGTCCCAGGGTATTCGGATGCCCAGGGACCGGCGTGTGGGGGGTACCGTCTCGGCCACCCCCGCGTCGTCATCTAGCGACGGGCTACCCGGTGTGTCAGCAGCGAGCACACCCAGTGAACTGGCAATCGCTGCCAACAAAGGGGTCCTCCCCTTTGAAGACTTGAAAACTTTGAAAGTCGTCCTGACTGACGTCTCAAAGGTACCCCCAGGAAAACTTGGGGGCCCTGAGAGTGTCAGAGAGAGGAGCGCTCAAAGAGCTAATGCCTCCGGGTCTCTGAAAGCGAACACCTCCACGAACCGGACCGGAGAGGGCGTTACCACCGCCGCCACCCTCCTTAGAAGGAAGTTGGAAGAGGACCAAGTCCTGCAGAGAAGTGAGGACTTCCTGCAAAGGATTCAAAGGTTCGTGCCCGGAAACTCCCTCGACAACGCCGAGTCCATCGTTTCGGACTCAGATCAGGATATGAAGATCGACGTCACCAACAACGTCGACCGGAAACTGGCAGCTCCCACCTCGAAAATCCCCACCAGAACTAGGGAAAGGCCGGTGACAACCGGTGATTACGAGGTTAAGAAGGCAGAAGAGAAGAGAAGAGGCTAAGGGAACTGGATGACCCGTCGGTGGCCGCGGACCTTAGCAAGAGCAGGAAAGTTAAGGAGAAAGAGAAGCTTGAAGAGCTTAAAATGGCTCCCACGGCAGATCTCCCTAACAGAATTATCGACGCTGTTAAACTAGTCGACAAGGTCAATGCCTCGGCACACAGCCTCAGGGGCACGGATAGGAAACACCTGAACGCTGCCGCCGCCACTATTACGGCGGCTATCACGTACTTGGTGGGCAAAACGAAACAAGATTCCAGAGCTGCCAACGAGGTGGCGCTCGACGAACTACGCGCCGAAATCGCTGCGCTCAAGGAGGAAAACTTGAGACTCCGAGAGCAGATGAAGGAGTTTACGACCCGTCAAATGGAAAGTCCCAACGGAACCCCCCATTATGGAGGTGGATACTGACGGTCCGCGTCTCGATTCAAGGAGAATCGGCCTCAGAGCTAAGAGGAAGACAGCTAGGAACGTCACTATATCGGATTCATCTAACGGAGAGGGAACGACCGTCGACGATGAAGAGCGCGAGAAAGCTGCGGCGGAAAGAAATCGTCGCAAGACCTTAGGCGAGTTAAATAAGGATGGCCTGCCTCCGGTCTACAGACCAAATATACAGGGGATAGGCCCCACCCTTTTGGAGGAAGCTGTACCTCCCAATGGTCAGGCTGGGGAGGGTCTAATGGAAGACAGAATTCTGAGGGCCCTTCTCTGGTCAGATGAAGGACATGTTTGGGCAGCTAGCTGCTAGTTTAGGAGCGACACTGCCAAAGCTGTCGACGGGAGCTACGCTCCCAGGAGCGAATCGCAATGCCTCAGAGTCCAAACCTAAGGCGGGTAAGGGCAAGGCATCTGTGGCTCCTAATAAGCGGGACAAGGCAGTGTCTAAAAACACTGCCGATAATAAAGCTAATGCTGGTGGTAAAAACAAGGCCAAGGGGGCGAGCAAAACTACTGCTCCTACACCTGCGAATAAGGCGCCTTATTCGAGCGCCACCACCAGCAAAGCTGCCCCAATTCCTGCCTCGGCTAAACCTGCCGCTACCGAGGCGGCCCAGACTGATACTTGGACCGCCGTGGTGAGGCGCGGGGAAAGCGGAACGCGAAGGCAAAAAGCCGGATACAGGCAAAAACGCAAAAGGCGGTAGTGTCTCCTTAACGAGGAGTGGCCCGGCTAAAGTCGCGCCCAAGACGTCGGGTAAACCAGCGGCGGCTGGTAAGGCCGCTAAAGTCGGCAAGAAAAAGTCACCGCGGTCCGCCGCGATAACTCTTACGAGCCTTGAGGGAGATTATGACTCCCTAATGAGGGAAGCCACCCAGGCCATCTCCCTCAAGGAACTGGGCATCAACGGGGGTCTTAAACCAAAAAGGGCCCAGACCGGGGCCTTGCTTATCCCGGGAAAAGAGGGCCCGGCCAAGGCCGATATCTTGGCCGAGCGCCTGGCAGCCTTGTTCGCCGGAAGGCCCGGCGTCAAGGTAGCCAGGCCATGTAAGACTGGCGAGCACAGGGTGCTAGACCTTTTGATTCGGTCACGCCGGAGGATCTGACCGCGGCTATAGCAGAGGCTGGAGAATGCCAGCCCTCAACGATCCAGGTCGGGGAGCTGCGACGGGGGCCTAATGGATTCAGGACAGCCTGGGTCAGGTGCCCCCTCGCAGCAGTGAATGCCGTCCTAAAAAAGGCAACCACATTCAGGTTGGATGGTTCGCCGCTCGCGTACAGGCGCTCGAGACTAGACACTTACAATGCTTCCGCTGTTTGGAGGGGGGTCACGTTCGGGCTCAGTGCGCGCGCGAAGTGGACCACAGTTCCCGGTGCTACCGATGTGGCGAAGACGGCCACAAGGCACGGAAATGTGCGGCCACCCCCAGGTGTCCGATATGCGCGGACCTGGGGAAAACAGCGAACCACCGAGTAGGCAGTAAGGCCTGTGCTTCGGCAAGAAAGAAGACCAGGCCCGGCAAGACACCCAAGACTAAGTCCTCTTCCGCGAGGACAGAAGAGTCTGCGATGGAGGGGGGGACGGCTCCCGAGCCCTCCCTCCAACCACCTGTTATTACAAGTATCGAGAAAGTCAATATCGATGTCCCAAAGAGGCAGCCTGTAAAAAGGACTGCCTCAGATGCCGTAGCAGTAGGCATGGACAATCTCGATAGCGATACGAGGCCTAAGGCCCAACGTTGTAGGAGGGAACGGGAGCCGGCACCCCAGCCGGACCAGCTGCAGCGGGTTCAGCAGCCGTCCCAACAGGAGTCACCCATCCAAATCGATGGACAGCCGCCCAATGAAACGGGGCACGATGAAGAGAGGGGACCACTAACAACGGCCCTGCCCGACAACGGGCAAGCTGTAGAGGAAGAGGGGATGCCTCTGAACTGGGCAACCGTTAATGGCCCTTAAAATCCTCCAGGCCAATCTTAACCACTGCCGCGCTTCGCAGGACGTGTTCCTGCACACGATGGCGGAGCGCGGCAGCGGCCTGGGGGTGGCTGCCGAGCCGTACTGGGTCCCGCCCAATCACCCGTGCTGGGCGGTGGACCGGTGCGGCTTGGTGGCAGTCACACGGAGGATGACGGACGAGCCCGTTCCCTGCTCTCGTCTTGAGGCGTTTGTCGCTGTCAAATGGGGCCACGTCGCGGTGGTAGGGGTGTATCTCCACCCCAGCCTGGACGTGGCTCAATTCGAGAGGCGTCTCGACGATATAGGAGACTGCCTTAGAAGGATTCGACCAGAGATCCCCATGGTGGTGGCCGGGGACTTCAATGCCAAATCGGCACTTTGGGGTTCCCCGGTCACCGACGGGAGGGGTCGAATCTTGGAGGACTGGCGGCGGGTGCCGGACTAACAACGTTAACTCCGTTAACTCCGGCAACACCCAGACGTGCGTGCGGCATAGAGGGGGGGGGGGTCAATAGTTGACCTTACGTGGGCCAATCCCCCCGCCGCACGACGCATCACGGGTTGGAGGGTGGCCAAGGAGATAGAGACCCTTTCGGATCATCAGTTTATCGAAATGTCTCTCCCGGTCACCACCCCCCCCCCCCCCCGAGGCCCGTCGCCGGGAAGCCAACCTAAGGTTCCCAAGATGGGCGCTGAGGCGGATGGACCCCGATCTGTTCCAGGCGTCCATCCGCACCTCATTATGGATGGATGACATCTCCTGCGTGCCAGAAGACGTGGACAAACACGCAGCCTGGGTAGGGAAGATAATGTCAGACGCGTGCGACATTGGCATGCCCCGATCCAGGCCCCATCCGAAGAAGGCAGCGTACTGGTGGACGGAGGAGATCGCCGAACTTAGGCGCTCCTCCGTCCACGCCAGACGCCTCTGGCTGCGAGCCAGACGCAGCCGCCGGAACCATCCGGAGCGCTTGGAGGAAGTCGGGGAGGGCTACCGGTCAGCCAGACGGGCCTTCTCCCGGGCTATAAAGGCGGCCAAGGACCGCGCGTGGGAGTAGCTGCTCCGGGAACTGGACCAGGAGCCATGGGGGCGCCCATATCAGATAGTTCTGGACAAGATGAGGCTCTGGGCGCCCCCAGTGACGAAAAATATGGACCCCGAGTTCCTTGAAAAGGTCGTCGACACCCTCTTCCCCGATGATCCCGGGGAGAGGGCGACCGGTGGTCCCGCTCTACCAGTCGTGGAGTGGGACGAGGAACTCGGGGTCACTCTGGAGGAGATGCGTGCAGCCGCCAAGGGAAGGCTGCAGGCTGGCAAGGCTCCTGGGCCGGATGGCGTACCCGGTAAAGCGTGGTCCTTGGCCACGGGGGAAATGGCTGAGCGCTTAAGAGACCTCTACTCTAAGTGTCTCAAGAAGGCCGTTCCCCCAAGCCTGGGAAGACGGCTCAGTTGGTCCTCCTCCCGAAGGCGGGGAAGCCCCTCGATCAGCCTTCGAGTTACAGGCCAATCTGCCTGCTGGACGAAGTCGGCAAATTGTTTGAGAGGATAATTGCCAATAGACTCGTCCAGCACCTGTCCCGGACTGGTCCGGACTTATCGCCGGATCAGTATGGGTTCCGAGAGGGAAGGTCCACGGTGGACGCAATCCTGCGCATCCGTACCCTCTCGGAGGCCGCGTTGGAAGCTGGCAGGGTGTTGTTAGTTACGTCGTTCGATTGAGAACGCGTTTAACACCCTGCCGTGGCCGACTATCAGGAGCGCACTGTTGCATCACGGGGTGCCGGAGTACCTGATAGCCGTGCTGTACGATTATCTCCGGGACAGGAGATTGGCCTACACCGACCGGGACGGTGTAGTGAAGGTTAGGCTGGTCGTGCGGGGGGTTCCGCAGGGGTCGGTTCTGGGGCCACTCCTGTGGAACCTGGGTTACCCTGGCAGGACCCCGTCCTGCGCGCCGCTCTCTTCCCGGGTTGTTGGCTGACCGGGTTCGCCGACGACACAACCCTGGGGGTTGAGGGCGACACTTGGGAGGAGGCCATACGTCTCACAAACGTCGCAGTGGCCAAGGTGGTGGCCGAAATGGCAAGGGTGGGCCTTAAGGTGGCTCCCCAAAAGACCCAGGCGGTCTTCTTTTACGACCGCTCAATGGGGAAGCCACCCAAGGCCTACATAACGGTGGAGGGAACTCCAGTCCCCGTAGAAGCCAGTATGAAAGTGCTGGGCCTCTGGTTGGATGGAACTTGGAGCTTTGGCGAGCATTTCAATCGCCTAGCTCCCAGGGCGCTCGGCGTAGCGAACAACCTTGCTAGAATTATGCCGAACCTGGGAGGGGCGAGCGGTCAGGCTCGCCGGCTCTACGCAGAGACCGTGCACGCCGTGACGCTCTACGGCGCCCCGGTTTGGGCGCCAGCGGTGGCGGGCTCCGTGCGCATTAGGGCACAATTGTGCCGGATTCAGCGCGCGGTAGCCCTGAGAGTGTCACATGCGTACCGCACGGTCTCACACACGGCGGCAACGCTCCTGGCCAGGATTCCCCCATTGGAGCTCGCGGCTCAACTTCGCGCTGAGTTCATAGGCGCACTACGGAGCTGCGGGCTCGGGGGACTCCAATCCAACCGTACGATTTAAACCAATCTATCGTGCTATATACGGATGCTAAATTTTTTCCTCTTTTATTTCTTTAAACATATCACGTAAATCCCATCCAATTGAATCTCGTCGTTTCGCATCGGAGGAATGAAATAGCAATTTTGCGAAATTCATATAAAATTTACTTTTTATATCGTTGAATTTTTCATCCTCGCGATCGCGCGGTGCTCGGTCAGAGGATGGACACAGAGGACGGAGCGTGCGCGTAGAGCCATTAGGCTCCAAGAGAAGGCGGTCCTAATTGGAAAATGGCGGGACGAACATCTCCCCGCTGCCATTTATGGCAGGAGGACCGTCGACGCCATCCAGCCCTGCCTAGCGGAGTGGCTAGGCAGTCGGGGATTAGGAGTGTCATATCACACGACCCAGGTGCTGACCGGACACGGGTGTTTCGGTCGGTACCTGTGTCGAATAGGAAAGGAGACCACCAACCGTTGTCACCCACTGCGACGAGGAGGAGGACTCAGCGGAGCACACGCTGGGAGAGTGCCCAGCGTGGGCCGAACACCGCCGTGTCCTAATGAATGAGGTCGGAATCGATGATCTCTCCCTCCCGGCGGTTGTTGCTGCGGCTGTCCGGGGGGAAGGGATAAATGAAGGGCATTCTCGGCCTATTGTGGTCGAGTAATGTCCCTCAAAGAAGAGGCGGAACGCATCCCGCCGCGGAGAACAACCCGCGGCAGACCCGTCCCAATAGAGATATCCCCAGCGGGCCATCAACTGGCCCAGCTGGTCTCCCCACTACAACTATTTGGTGAGAAGTTGCCACTCCAGTGGCACGAGAGGTACAGTACCTCCGGCCCCTCCCCCGGACGAGGGGGGTGGGGACCCGGAGGATGGGAGGTTCGGTACCCTGGCTGGGGTTCCAGGTACCGAACCATACCTCCCACAACATCGGGAGGGGTGGCGGGGTGGGTGGTGTCCACACTCCGCCACACGCAACATACGCTGACTCACAGAGTCACAGAGCCTTCGGGCTTGCGAAGGAAGCCCAGTTAGGGCTAAACGCCGGGGGGTGTTCTGGATGCAATAATAACTGTTCCCAGGCACTCCCCATAACGACGCAGCGCTGGACACCCGTGGAGTTTTAGTGGGTATAAATCCCACACTCCCCTCACTCCTCTCCCAGGAGGGTGAGGGGGTCTTCCCCCCCCCTTGTCAAACACCAGAGGGGGCTGCCGGTCAGAACTGGCCGGTAGTCGAAGATTTCTCCACGTTAAAAAAAGGGGGGGATGCGAGGGGGGCGAAGCCCCCCCCCCCCCCGTCCACGCCTCACGTTCACCCACACCGACCCATGCATGGGGGGGTGGTGCGGGGGGGAGCAAAGCCCCCCGCCCACATTTCTAAGTTTACTTACACCGACCACGGGGAGGGTGCAGGAGGGCGAAGACCCCCCGCCCACGCATGTACTTTGACATATTATATCAACGTACGGCACCGTGTCCGATCGGAAACCGTGTCCGATCGGGAAATATTGTCGTGTCCGATTTGTAATGTGCGCAATCGGGACTCACTCATTTTTACTACCCAAAATACACAAAATTTGAAAATTTCACAGGAATCGGAGAGGGTGCCGTTAATCTACATATTTACCTAAAGTTATATTGAATCAGCAAATTAGTAATTATTTACAAAAAATTACTAATTATGTAAAAATTAATAATATTTAGGTAGAAGTAAATTACGCATTATTTAAAGAATTGGTAATTTGTCAAAGAAAAACTTCTAGTTACGTGAAAATTAGTATTTAGGCGAAAATAAATTAATTTTTTGCTTCCTCATAGAGGAAGCTTTGTTTTCATAAACTTCGTATATGGACCTTTGATCGCGTATAAAGTTGGTTTAATCAATCAAATTTAAAAGAATTATATATGAAATAGGGGTAGAAGAAACCAAAGAAAAGATTGTGTTTTGAGTTTTCGATGCCAATGTGTTGCTTATGTTTTAAAATGTCGAAAAATCACATTTGAACAAAATGTCCGTGTGTATGTAATGCATATATGTAATACTACTATATTGCCAGCATCCATTGTAGCCCCATAAGCGGTGCGGGTCGAAACACTACGGTGCCGACAATCACTGTCTGTCTCTATCCACAGTTGCCTTGCCACTTATGCGCATGCTCGGCAACTGATGGGAGTATCCAAATGTGAGATCGGTGAGTGGAGAACTAAAGGTAGAAAGGGTAACCGGTGCCTCGAGACCATAACCTAAAATTTCGGTTAATTGCATCAAATAGTATTTAGTTGTTGTACTGTGATACATATTATTATTATATACAAATTTAATAATTTTTACGTTTTTGGGACAATTTTAAAACGTAACAGCAATTTTTTTACTAAAATGAGTAAAAGAAAGTGTTACTTATGCGATTACAAATTTGATAAAAATAAGCACATTTCTTTGCACCAGTAAGTATTACATGTATATGTATGTAAACAAATAAATTAACTTTGCGTCCACTATGTCAAATAAATACATATAAGTATAATACGTTCTAATACATAAGAATGAAAGAAAAGAGTGCTGTCACTAATAAAATAATTCTTATTTCAAGCTTCCCAAACCAACATCAGCAGAATCGTAAACAGTGGTTAGAAGTTTGCGGATTGAATGAAACGGATAATGTGTCCCAAGTGTTTGTGTGTACACGTCATTTCAATCAGTACCATTAATAAATATTTTGTAAATGCAGAAAAGATTTGTTCTCTTCCACCAAAGAAAAATTCAACGGACATTACCTATGATAATCACAGCATTGTTCAATCGGACGAAATAATACAACCATATATTCAGAGCGACAATATTGGTACATATATGAGCAATATGGGTTTTCATTTTTCTATACTATACACTTGTAATGTAATATTTTATTATTTAAAAAATTATTTTTTATTTTAGAGTCCAGCATTGTTTTGGATCATGTCGAAAACATCTGTGATTCTCAATGTTACAATGGTAATTGTTTTCATAATTAAATTAATTTTGGCATTTTTTTTTTTTTACAAAATGTATATTAATCTATGTAGAGTAGGGGAGACCGGGGCTAAACCGCCAACGGGGTTGAACCGCCAAATCAAATATCTCGGAACCTGTATATTGTGCGAACTCGCTATTAACATTGTAAACGCTGCTTATGGTACCCATGTGACCAACGGAGTTTCGGCAGGTTACCTGCCGTGTTATGATTTTTACGAGGGCAAACGTGTTTTCGGAAGGTGAAAGTGAAATTTTCTGCGCGTGGAAATTTTGTAATATCTTGAATATTATTGTATCACCGAATCTCAAAGTAAGTGATTATAAAGAGTAATGCATGCTGAACACGAATCCAGTGTAGTTTTTTCATTATCGTTGATGTCTAATTGCAGCCGTCAGCGGAGAATGACCCCGCGCCGGTAACAGAGCGGTGCGGACCAAGAATAATCGAGCAGCAAGTGATCGATCAAGAAACGGTGCGCGAGGACCCCGTGGGCCAACGGAGACGCATCAAAGCGGCCAAAAGGGATGTGATCCTAATTATGAATCGCCCATAAATAAAAGTTTCTTTTCATTTCTTTCGTTTACGCCAAGCTGTTACGGCGTATTATATTTGTGCTAAGTGTCAATTTGAAAGCACACAAGGCGCATGTGTGATGACACGCGGGTGTTGCGATAATCGTTAAAATATTAAGTTCGCCATTTAGAATTAAGCCATTATTATTATTATGTTCCGATGCTGTAATAACGCTTGAAAATGTTTGTTTAGGTGTAGTGCTACGGCACGATTAATTACATTTACGATTAATTATAAATGCTAGAAAGACCAACAGGCGAATAAAAGCGTGTGGATAATAAAATCCGAAATGGGCAAAAGCGCGAGATTACAAACGAGACCGCGCGCGAAACAAACCATATCTGCGAAATAAGCACTACGCGAGGGTGGTAAGCGATTTGGGGAAACCACCGATCGAAACGGGAAATTAATGATATAAATGTATTAGCGGGACCATAATAAGGGAGAATTAATCGATAGCCAATATACCGGGTGTGCACAAAACCGAGATAGCACTACCACGCGGGCAACAATAAGTGGTAACTGATTTTAGATAATGAGCAGTGCGAAACGCTCACCAAGGGGGCAAACGTATAAAATACATCGCGAACAAGAAAATGAGACCAATGGATGGTCGATCGGACACGCGGAACGCGAGATCGGGTGACCATAGGGTGGCTAGCGGTTCCGGGGAACTAAGGGTCAGAAGGGCGCGGCGCCCACATAAACGTCTTATTAATCACTAAGATAACGCAAAAAGACCATTGGTCAGAAAGTAGGTCGCGCGAATCACGAAAATCGCAACCCAACGATAAGTTAGTACTATTAGGACACCGTCTAGACGCGAGCGAGCGCGGCGAACATGGACCGGGTGGCCATAGGCGAGCGGCGACCACATGGAAAGCGGAACACACGAACTATCCGTTGCGTGCGAAATTTAGGGGTATGCATAACTTAGGATAATTGTTTAAACAATATATAGGGTGACTCCAAAGTAATTGACCCACCGGGAAGCGAAATGGTCGAACCAAGGGCATAAGCGATGGGCCAATTATGCGCGGAAAAATGCAATATGTTAACCAACGAATGTGATAGGAGGATTAATAAGTGTAAACGCGAAATTCCATTTCCGTATTAAAATTATCAATGATACATTAAGGAAATATGTAAGGGCACGTATTAAATGAGATATGGCAAACGGAATTTCACGTAGGAAATAAATTGGCATGTGAACACGAATAACAAGCGTGATTAAGCGAGCGGGTACAATAGATGTACACATGGGCGTACGTGAGAATATGCGGATTGAGTTGGCGAAAACACCGAAAAACCGAAGTACGTTATACGGGCAAGAACAATGACCGAGGAACGCGGAAGTCAGAGTCCAACGAGTAAGCACCTGATAGGATCCCCAACTGTCAAAAGGGCGGATCTAGGAGAAAGTGGGGCACCGCCACGAGAGGAAGAGACCGGGAACAGAGTCGATGGATCGGGGAGTTCTCGCCAGGGTCCGAAACAGAACAGTCGAGTCCGAAAAGCTCTCGCTTGGGACTGATACTTAGAGTTGGCGTTGAACATCCCGCGGTAGTCGCGTAAATCCTAGAATACTTGTATCATCTGAAAAGAAAGTAAAATAGAAAACACTTTATTATCTAAAAGAAATACAATTAGTTAAATTCATTCGGGTACGAATAACCTACCTTGCGATATACCTACCTGATCCTGATACTTACCTCACGGCAATTCCACACCCGTTCGGGGAGATCCTGAAGAAGTCCAGCGAAGGGTCGGAGACACAGGCGGCGGTGCACAGCTGCAGTCCAATAAAGATCCAAGGCGTGGTCCAGCGGCGATCGAAAATCCGGCGGCTTAGAGGGATTCGGACCAAAAGGTGGAGAGGAATCAGCGGGGCGTCGAAAGGTTGGAAAATCTTTAATTCAAATTTGAAATCCTTTCTCGATTTCCGCGGATAAAATCGAGTGGCGACCGTGTCGGTAACAATAATCTTGAAATCGGAGGGTAATCAGACCTCCGTACGGTTACAGTAGATAGACTGGATTCGACGGGGAAATTTAATCGCGGTGAAACGTGCGTGACGATACGGCGTGACCCTGTGGTCTCGGAAACGTAGCGGGATTAAACTCGCACCGATAGCTTGCTTGGTACACGGAAGGGAAAAAAACCCGAAAAACCTGGCGACCGTGACAGGACACGCGTAATCGAATTGCGTGCGAATCGCAGCGTACGAATGAAACTGGTTGAAAATAACAGTGTGCAAAGAAACCAGAGTTTCTTGCGGAGAATATAGGCGCGAAAACCGAGCAGTAATAGGACCGAGCGTAAAGTGCGAATTGAGAGTTTCAATGGGAATGTAAAACAACGTGCGGTAAAGAACGCGAAGTCGCGAACAAAGATTCGTGACGAAAAGAAAATCGCGTGGAAAACGTACGACGTTCTCCATCGAGCCTTAGGCACGGTAAAGGTCATATTAGAGAAACGGTGCGCAAAAATTAGAGGTGTTGCAGGAAAAGGAACGAGAGTCGGTGTACAAAAGGGTGCATTCGAAAGCGCGCGTGTAAGGAATATCGCAACAACGTGCGCCACACATGACGCGAAGTCGCGACAAGCTGAAGTGATCGTGACGATTAAGAAATCGCGTTAGGAGGGTACGGATATTCCACGCGAATCAAGGAATAGTATAGACGAAAAGAATATATAATAGTCGAACGTGAGGTTCCGAAATTGAAATACGCGGTACCGACACTAATAGCGAGACGCGCGAACGTCGAAACAACGTGCGAAACCCGACACGCGTGATCGTAGCGCTAAAACAGCGAAGTTGCGCATATGATCGAAAACTAACGCGGTCACAAGAACGTACGGACGTTACGGGTGCCGAAGAGAAGTGATTGCGGGAAGCGTATATTAGGAGCGTAAAGAAAGCGGCAAAACGGCGCCGAGGAAACCAAGACGTGGTAGAGGTGCGCAATCAAAGTCCGCATCGGGGATGCCAAATTTGCAGCATTCCCCAGTAGGTAATCATACGAGGTCCCACGGACCACCACAGACGTCAAACCAGATAACGGCAAACGCGAACGCGAGCACGAGTAGGAATACGGGCGCGAAAAATCGCGGTAAACGAGACGAAATGTCGGACGAAAATGCGTTGCAAGTTAACAATAACGTGGCAAATCAGGCATTGAACCTGAGTAACGAGCCACCGCGGAATGTAGCCAACGAAAAAGCATTGGTGCAACAAAACGCGGAATTATTAAATATGATTCAAAGAATGACGGAGGAAATGGAACAATTAAGAAATACGGCACGACAGAATCGCGAGTTCGCCGATAACAATCGTAGTATGCCCGGATCATCGGCCGATAGAACCGAGCAAAAAGCAGAATCCCGTCTCTACGACGACGAACATCAGCAACACGAGACGCCGTTAGAATTGGTTCCACTAAGGGTCAGACTTCCCAGGGGAGGTTGGATAAAAAACCCCTTTGATGAGTTAATATACCGAGGAAAGAGCGATAAGCAAAACCCAATGCGTTTTTTGCAAAAATTTGAGAAATTAGCTTTGTACGAAAACGTCCCCGAGGATGAGCAGTTACATTATTTTGGACGTTGCATGCGAGGGGCAGCCAGTCAATGGTTTGAACTCCAGCAGGCCGACGATATTGGCGAGATAAAACGGCTGTTTACTCAGACATATTGGGGATGCCAAGCCCAAATGCGGTTTAGGCAGCGCGTATATTTCGGGAAATATCGAGCGACGGAAGAGCAAATGTCAATGGCGGAGTACGCGTTAAGTGTGGCACGTCAAGCGAAAACGTTATTGCCACCTATGACAGACGAGGAGATTGTTCAGACCGTTCGTGAACACTTTGACGCGGATGTCGCACGAGAGTTAAGACCATCCGTAGTTAGATCCGTGAACGACATGATTGAAATGTTAGATACGATCGAAAATGAAAAGGAAACGCGAAGATTGCGCGGAGAAGCGCAACGCGCAAGCAGTAATAGCGGCAGCGGTAGGCAAACGTATGGCCGTAAAGATAATGTCAGGGTAGCCGAACGCGGAAGATCGACTAATCGTGACTATGGGAGTGACCGAAAGGCTGAAGGGCGTTATAACAATTCTGCCAAACGTGATACGGCGAGCCAAAGGCAATCGTCGTACAAAAATTCGCAAGGGTGGCGGAAAACGAACTCGCCGGAGGCGCAACGTAGGGGCGCGGTCGACATAGTCGAGCTGCCAGATAGTGGGGTTGATAACGCAGAACCAAAGGTAACGCGTTACACGCGGGAGCGCGAAACAGACACAAAGCGCGATCGCGGGACAAATAAATCGACATATGAAAGAAAATCAGCGGATACGTATAATCGCGGGCGGAAATTGGCCGCGATAACAGCCGTAGAACGGCAAGAGGACAAAAGTAAACGCGACGAAGAGGACAGGAGCGAGTATACCGAGTCGAGCGAGGACGATCAGGATGGAGCGGACGAAAAAACCTGTTGCACGATAAAACGCGACGGAAGGGGCACAAGTACAATATCAAGTGCGGAAGAACCATCGAGCGAAACGAGCCACGGCCCGGTGAATGTAATAAGAACACAAGAAATCGTCCGAGAACTTGACGAGGAAATGGCGAGAGAACAGAAAAAGCGAGTCGATCAGGCGGACGTGCCGATGATTGACATGAGATTTAGCAAATGTAGCACAAAGGCGCTTATCGATACCGGGGCGCAAGTCACGGCGATGACACGTGCTTTCTACGAGCAATTGCGAGAATCGAACGAAGAAATGGAATTATTACCGATAAAGAAATTCACTCTAAGAGGAGCGTTTTCAGAAAAAGGGTCCACCATTTCCAGCAAAGTACGAATTGCATTTGAGTACAAAAATGAACGCTATACTCACGAGTTCCTTATCGTAGATAACCTAGCATATGAGATAATACTAGGGATCGATTTTCTACTGAGATATCGATTGATGCTAGCATGTGACGATGAGATCGACGTCAAGTTTCGAAAAACGATAAACCCAATCATATGCGGGAACATAAACGAACGCGACGAAGCAATGATGCGATTGCAGGAGATTTTGGACAGCCATGCGGAATTGTTCAACGGAGAGATTGGCAAAGTGAACCATTACGAACACCGCATTGAGATGAACGTGACCCGTCCGTATAAAAAGAAAAACGTATCCAATACCAGAGATTCACATGAATCGGGTCAGGGAGTATATCAAGGAGCTCGAACGAAAAGGCATCGTGAGAAAACAAGCGACACAATACGTGAATCCTCTGGTCGTGGTAATCAAGAAAAACGGTGATATTCGACTGTGTCTGGACGCGCGAGAAATCAACAAGCAAATGGCGAACGATCACGCTCAACCACCAACCATAGAAGAGATATTTAGACGCATAGGGAAGAAGAAGTACTTTTCCACCCTCGACGTGAGCCAGGCCTTTTGGCAAATTCCTCTTACGGCAGAGTCGATGCAATACGCCGGATTTTTGTTCGACGGTCAGACTTATGTGTTTCAACGAATGCCATTCGGGCTAAAACATCGGGTGCGTCGTTTACTCGAGCCATGCATGAAGCATTGGGGGACCAAGATTTCTTGTTGGTATATCTCGATGACGTGCTGATAGCATCCGACTCGTTGGAGGAGCACCTGATACATTTGGATTGGGTATTAACAAAATTAGAAAAGGCAGGATTTCGACTTAACCGCGACAAATGCGAATTCATACGTGAGGAAATAAAATTCTTGGGACACACATTCAATGAAATAAAAGCAGAAATAAACCAAGAGACACGTGATGCGATTGCTAACTTTGAAAGACCACGTAACAAGAAACAGATTCAGTCCTTCTTAGGGCTCGTAAATTGGGACCGCAGATTCATCAAGAATTTGGCGCGATTAACGAAACCGCTGGAGGAATTATTAAGAAAGGCGAAAAGTTCGAATGGACAACAGAAAGACAAAGCGCGTTTAATCAAATCAAACAGGCATTCCGCGAGGCGCCGGATTTGTACCTGTTTAGGCCGGATGCGAAATATGGAATCTACGTGGACGCGGCGCGAACGGGGCTGGGCGCGAGGTTATACCAATATCAACCGAACGCGGAAACGGAAACGCGACAAACGGTCGGCTATGCGAGTAGGGGACTTAAAGGCGCCGAGGTGAATTACACTATAACGGAGCTTGAATGTTTGGCTCTCGTATGGGCTTTGAGGAAAGTGGCACACGTTGTTGCTAGGACGACACGTGCGCGTACATACCGACCACCAAGCCTTAAAATTCCTTAGCACCTGCGTACAAAACAACAGTAGAATCGCACGATGGTTTGCGTTCCTACAGGAATTTGACTTAGACATAGTACATTTACCGGGACGCGAAAACGAAATAGCGGACGTACTCTCGCGAAGAGCCACGAACGCGGACGCGGATAACGAGATTAGGCGAATAGCGTTGGTGCGTAATATTAACCAGGGAAATGATACGCGAACATGGATTAATGTTATCCGGGAGGCGCAAAACGCCGAGGAATTGTTACGCGAAGTAATGCAGAACCATCCGGATATTGTATACGAGCGGGACGGGCTCGTGCGAATTAAGCGCGAGGAAGGAGAGAGAATTGTGCTACCGCGCAAAGTAACGTGGCGAATCGCGCGAGAGGTTCACCAATTCTTACTCCATTTCGGAACGGATAAGACATGCGATTTCTTAAAGCGTTATTTCGACGGATCAAACTTTGAGCGTATTTCACGCGACGTGGTAGCGTCATGCGAAAACTGTCAGGCGACAAAATATTATACACGACCGACGGTGGGCACCGAATATTATCGGTTACCGGAAGCCCCGGGAGAAACATTGTCGCTCGACATATTCGGACCGTTACCGGCGACGTATCACGGATATAAATATATATTAGTCATTATGGATCAGTTTTCCAAATTCATCAGATTATTTCCGATGAAAGATCAACGACTCGAATCAATCCAACAGAATTTGGAGAACCGATTCTTTAGGGAAATAGGAATACCACAAACTATTTTAACCGATAACGGGAGCCAATTCCTGACTGAACGATGGAGAGAATTCGCTGCCGAAAAGGGTTTCGCGGTTAGGCGAACGTCGCCATATAATCCCCAGTCGAATCCAGTCGAACGAGTGATGAGAGAATTAGGCCGGATAATACGCGCATACGCGAGCCAGCGACAGCACGCATGGCATCAGATAATTAACCGTGCGGAGGAAGTAATAAATCACACCCGGCACGCGTCACACGGCTTCACCCCGGTGGAGCTGAACAATGGCGAAAACAGCCACTTGAGCGCGATACACCCTACGCTGATTCCTCGAGAAGATCACGAAGAACAACCGTGGGCTGACAAAGTCGAACGAGCCAGACAACGGCTCGCAGAAGCGGCGCGGAAGAGGAAGATACAAGCCGATAAACATGGCACAGCCACGTATCACGAAGGACAGCAAATATGGATAAAACTTCATCACAGATCGAACGCTAAGCGGAATCTGACGAGAAAATTCCATCTGGTATACGAGGGGCCATATAGGATACAGCAAGTCGTAAGACCAAACGCATACCTCGTCGAGGATCTCGATGGCCAGACCATCGGCATATTCAACGCAAGACAAGTCAAACCCCATCGGGAGGCCAGACTGCGAGACATGGAGGTGGAAAGCGACAATGACGGGGAGTCCGACGACCAAATGAGTTCCGATCTTGACGGCCAAGAACGGCGGGCCGGACATAGACGAGTCAAAAATGACGGGGAGTTCGACGACCAATTAAGCTTCAGCGATAACGAAGAGGAGGAGGAGCCTACCGAGTCATACAACGCTAGTCAAAGCGAAGATGATGACGATAGATATGAAGATGTATGGAGCAACGACGATGGTGGGAGCATTGTTGAGCGACGGATCGACAGAACCCTAGGACATGACAGTAGGCGAACGAACCGCGAAGATAACATTAGCGGGGCACCGTTGAGTGCGAACGTTCGCACCAGAGAACGACAGCAGACGAGCAGCGGAACAAGCAAAATGAAACCGTTCAGCGGAAGAGAGGCTGGAACAAGTCGAAATCGGAAGGATGTCATTGAGATCAGCGATTCGGACGATTCTGCTCCAGTTGGTGAGAGAACAGCGCCAGAAAAACGCTGGAGCGCGATATTGGACCAGAAGCAACAATCATCCGATGACGAAAGAGAGGAAGATGACCAGCAACAAGACGACGTCATCGAAATCTCGGACTCTGATGAACCAGGTGAGGAGAGGCGGCTAAACGCAATACAAAAGGAAGAGAACGATAGTGACGCAACCACCATAGACTACGAGGACTTCTACCAGGGACTCAGGGTTCACAGCAGCCTGAAACAAGAAGGGGAAGTGAATATAAGAACGAGAAGAGAAAATGGAGTACTTACCCCAATAAGCGAACGGATGGATGAATCCAGCGGCAACGACGACGGTGACGATCCTGTCCAAGAAGAAGAAATGCAGCTCCACGACGACCTGGAAGAAGAAAAGGAGGAATTAGTGAAAATGACGTTCAAACAAGAAGTGACAATTGATTACGCGGACGCAAAAGCGGTAATCACACGACCGATTATGACGGGGAGCGGTAACGCGAGCACGCGGAAACCGCGAAAGCCACACGGGCGGACAACGCTTGAAATGCGCGCGGAGTTAGGTACGGTATTAAAGAAACGCGTGCGTGTCAGTAGGATAGCCAAAGTTTGTGCTACCAGCAGTGGAAAGCTACTGGCAAGTAAAGTGCGACAAGGACAACAAGTGTGTACGAGACGTAGTACGCACAATCATAACAACGCGAAGGGCAAAGACCGAACGGCGCGCGCGGGGCACGTGAACGAGGCGCGGAAGCGGAGCAAGAAATCAGTTCGCAATAGAATTTCGATAGAGAAACATCTCATGCGTTCTGTGCGGCAAAAAGTAAGCGAAATGGAGCAGAACGGTCGTTCAGACAAGGAGAGGCGACACGCAGTGCTGCGAAAACTGCAAAATAATATAGTGGCCGAAGAACAACGGCAACGAGCACGAAAAATCCTGTCATTAGCGGAGGCGTACACGCGGGCCCTCCCAACGGATCCCTATGCGGAGGATCACACTTCGGCGAGGGAGGAAGCTCTAGAGTCGCAGCAAATAGTGAAAGCAATAATGCAGCTTGAACAATTAAAAGAACGCGCCAACAACGCGTGTGAAAATCTGGCAGTGGCGAGGCTACCAGAAAATACAACAGTAGCAAATGTGATGGTGGCAGTAACGACAGGAATACGTGCGAATGGATGACCAACCCCCATACCGTGTCATAATCACGGTAGACGGACGGGACATTAAGATGTCGACAGAATTACTGGAGGGTGAGGCAGAAGGGATGCAAGCACAGGACAACAATAGCGAGCAGGACGATGATAGCGAAAGCAGCAGCAGTAGCCAAGGCGAGACCAACAACCTGGACAATAATGATAAAGGACCAACGACGCCGGAGCAAATACTTGGAGACGTTCCTGAGCCGGAGCAAAGGAAAAATGGCACACAGCACCCGTAACTGAGACACCGAGCGGGTTAACAGCATCATGCCTGTCGGGGCCAGAGAAGCACCAGCAAGGACCAGCGTGCCCAAGAGTATCCACGCCACTCCAACAAGGGATCAGCAGTGCAGAATGGGCAACGGACGAAGGGCGACACGACGACGACGGCCAGACTATGAGACAAGGGACGAGCGACGAGGATGAAGGAAGCGACGCGGAGGGAGAAGAAACACCTGCGGATAATCGTCACATCGAGCATAGTTGTGGAAGAAAGAGAGCGGCCAACCCGCCAAAAATACGCAAGCGAAGAGCAGCGAAAGCAGCAAGACGACGAATAGTAAGCGTGCGCCAAATCGAACACGCTCAGGCGCTAGAAAAAAGACGAGAAAAGAGGCGCGCGAAGAAGCAGCAGACGGCAGCGTTGGAAGAACAACGGGACGATCACACGGCAAGCCGCGAATCGCCCCGGACGGGGAGATTGCAGCCGTCAGCGGAGAATGACCCCGCGCCGGTAACACAGCGGTGCGGACCGAGGATAATTGAGCAGCAAGTGCTCGCTCAGGACACGGTGCGCGAGGACCCCGTGGGTCAACGGAGGCGCATCGAAGCGGCAAAGCGAGATGTGATCTTAATTATGAATCGCCCATAAATAAAAGCTTTCTTTTCATTTCTTTCGTTTACGCCAAGCTGTTACGGCGTATTATATTTGTGTTACGTGTCAATTTGAAAGCACACAAGGCGCATGTGTGATGACACGCGGGTGTTGCGATAATCGTTAAAATATTAAGTTCGCCATTTAGATTAAGCCATTATTATTATTATGTTCCGATGCTGTAATAACGCTTGAAAATGTTTGTTTAGGTGTAGTGCTGCGGCACGATTAATTACATTTACGATTAATTATAAAAGCCTAAGAAATCGACCAGCGAATAATAATGCGTGTACAGTAAAATACCGAAATGGCAATAATAGCGCATATAGTAGATTACGAAAAAGAACGCGCGCGAACATAATCAGCATCCTGCGAGAATAAGCACAACGCGAAGGGTGGTAAGCGACTTGGGGAAACCACCGATCGAAACGGGAAAATTAACTGATAAACTGTATTAGCGGGGACCATAATAAGGGAGAATTATCGATAGCCAATATACCGGGTGTGCACAAAACCGAGATAGCACTACCACGCGGGCAACAATAAGTGTAACTGATTTTAGATAATGAGCAGTGCGAAACGCTCACCAAGGGGGCAAACGTATAAAATACATCGCGAACAGAAAATGAGACCAATGGATGGTCGATCGACACGCGGAACGCGAGATCGGGTGACCATAGGGTGGCTAGCGGTTCCGGGGAACTAAGGGTCAGAAGGGCGCGGCGCCCACATAAACGTCTTATTAATCACTAAGATAACGCAAAAAGACCATTGTCAGAAAGTATGTCGCGCGAATCACGAAAATCGCAACCCAACGATAAGTTAGTACTATTAGGACACCGTCTAGACGCGAGCGAGCGCGGCGAACATGGACCGGGTGGCCATAGGCGAGCGGCGACCACATGGAAAGCGGAACACACGAACTATCCGTTGCGTGCGAAATTTAGGGGTATGCATAACTTAGGATAATTGTTTAAACAATATATAGGGTGACTCCAAAGTAATTGACCCACCGGGAAGCGAAATGGTCGAACCAAGGGCATAAGCGATGGGCCAATTATGCGCGGAAGAAATGCAATATGTTAACCAACGAATGTGATAGGAGGATTAATAAGTGTAAACGCGAAATTCCATTTCCGTATTAAAATTATCAATGATAAATTAAGGAAATATGTAAGGGCACGTATTAAATGAGATATGGCAAACGGAATTTCACGTAGGAAATAAATTGGCATGTGAACACGAATAACAAGCGTGATTAAGCGAGCGGGTACAATAGATGTACACATGGGCGTACGTGAGAATATGCGGATTGAGTTGGCGAAAACACCGAAAAAACCGAAGTACGTTATACGGGCAAGAACAATGACCGAGGAACGCGGAAGTCAGAGTCCAACGAGTAAGCACCTGATAGGATCCCCAACTGTCAAAAGGGCGGATCTAGGAGAAAGTGGGGCACCGCCACGAGAGGAAGAGACCGGAGCAGAGTCGATGGATCGAGGAGTTCTCGCCAGGGTCCGAAACAGAACAGTCGAGTCCGAAAAGCTCTCGCTTGGGACTACTTAGAGTTGGCGTTGAACATCCCGCGGTAGTCGCGTAAATCCTAGAATACTTGTATCATCTGAAAAGAAGTAAAATAGAAAACACTTATTATCTAAAAGAAATACAATTAGTTAAATTCATTCGGGTACGAATAACCTACCTTGCGATATACCTACCTGATCCTGATACTTACCTCACGGCAATTCCACACCCGTTCGGGGAGATCCTGAAGAAGTCCAGCGAAGGGTCGGAGACACAGGCGGCGGTGCACAGCTGCAGTCCAATAAAGATCCAAGGCGTGGTCCAGCGGCGATCGGAAAATCCGGCGGCTTAGAGGGATTCGGACCAAAAGGTGGAGAGGAATCAGCGGGGCGTCGAAAGGTTGGAAAATCTTTAATTCAAATTTGAAATCCTTTCTCGATTTCCGCGGATAAAATCGAGTGGCGACCGTGTCGGTAACAATAATCTTGAAATCGGAGGGTAATCAGACCTCCGTACGGTTACATAATATTTCGTGGGCGATCAAACCTGAAACTTATGTTTGGGGCTTATCCGCCAGTAAGCACCCGGAGCTGGTCCGCCAGTCTCGTCACTGTGGCGTGCCGGGCGCACGACTTCAGCTCACGGCGATTTCAGGTTAGGTTTCCCTCGAGCGTGATTCTGTCTTCCCTTGCACGTGCGTCAGTTTGTATAGGAGGGAAATGGTACGCACGTTTCGTCGCAAAACGACTCCCGTCGACAAGGAGCAACTCAAGAAGGCAGTTCTTGCGGTGAGAAAAGATAAAATGAGTGCTTTACGGAGCCGCAAAACAATTCGATGTCCGGAGAACCACGTTGAACGACTTGAAAAAAATGCCACACAAACAGAACCGCAGCCTTCGACGAGCAGTGGGCGTAAATCGAAATCAAGGAAGCAGCAGCGGTCGGATTCTGACGAAGACTTGAATAATACGTGCTGCGTGTGCTCAGAGAAGTTGACAATAAACAGAGCATATGGGAAACAGTGCATTGCGTGCGAGCGTAGACACAACACATGCGTGCGCTTGTCAGGATCTGTATTCACGTGCCTAAATTGTTTTATGGAATAAGTAAAAAAAATGTTTCGCATAAAAAATTTTTAATAAATTTTTATATTTTTCTCTTAAAAAACAATTATTAAAATGTATCCTATCATTTTTCAGGATTAGATGTAGCATATATGTATTGAAAATGCAGTGTGGCGGATTAGCCCCGGGGGGGTGGCGGTTCAACCCCGGCATTTTTGAGATTTCAATTTTTCCACCGTTGTCCGTTTTTGCTCTATACCGGTTAAACAAAGCAACATAGATAAAAATTTCCTATATAAATTTTGTAGCTAAAGGTTCACTCTTTACAGTGGTATACCACATTAACTAAAATTATTATTTGTTGTTAAAAATCGGCACCGAAAAAAAACTGGCGGTTTAGCCCCGGTCTCCCCTACATAAATAGTGCACTATAAATGTATTTATATTTTTTTACATTTTAGGTTTTGAAGAATTAACACCTAAGAAAGACCGTCGTGTTTTACAGCCTCGATACGTTTCCGAAATTGAATTGTCTGATTTTGCTACTCCTCGAAAGCTAAAAAGACATTAACTTTATAAGTCTACATAGATGCTAAGAAGTCTAAAGCTATTGCACGACTAAAAGCCGCAAATAGAAAACAGGCTAAACGGATTGTCACTATGAAGCAGATGATGTCTCATCTTCAGAAGAAAGAAGTGATCTTAGAAGGTCCTAAAAATACACAATAAAGTAGAATGGATGTAAATCTTGTGCATCAAAAAGGTTAGTTTTCAAAATAGAATACACGTTTATGTGATAAAATATTATTTGTATTAGACCAAGCAATAAATTAATACAATTTATTTATTTTTTATTTTGTGACTAATTATACGTTTTTTTATTTTTACAGCAAATAGAAGTTTTGCTCCAACAGTTTTTTGTTTGACATTAAAGTAACGAAAAAAGGAACAGAGGAAAAAATTGAATAAAAATTGACGTCAATCAAAATTGACAAATTAATATTAATCATGTAGAAAGATTTATACATACTATATTATATAAAATATGAATTGTGTACCTTATTTTACACAAGTAAATTGTAATTAGTATTTATCAATGTAATAAGGATTTTACAAGAATTTGTATACAAGTAAATTACATTTTTTACATTATATTATATCTCTTTTATTTAAAAAATATTTACCATATTTTATTTTTAACAGGTACATATTTATCACATACAAACATATTTGCTAAAGGGCGTCGTACCAATTCGACTACCGAGGCATAATATTTTTCGCAATAAATTCTTTACAGTTTTTTAAGAATTAAATCGCGTATATTTAATTCCGGGAGGGAAGGGTATTAAAATTTCCAACAATAGCTGTGTTTCAAGTACCGACAAATAATCGGCGCGCAGTCTATTAGTTGGGAATATATGTATATATATATATACATTTAATTTGTTACTATGTAACTATTAATTTCTGTACTTGCGCACTACGTACCGCGCCTGACTCTTATTGCCATCTATTAATTGATTGACATTTTCAAGAGTCTAAAAGACATATTTGAATTTACGCAGGCTGAAACATGCGTTAACTATTATTAACCGGTTATTGCGATAAATATTACCACATGCCTCGGTAGTCGAATTGGTACGACGCCCTTCACGGAATGAGGGAGGTTCCAGGTTCGCATCCTGGCTGAGGTAATATTTTTCGCAATAAATTCTTTACAGTTTTTTAAGAATTAAATCGCGTATATTTAATTCCGGGGAGGGAAGGGTATTAAAATTTCCAACGATAGCTGTGTTTCAAGTCCGACAAATAATCGGCGCGCAGTCTATTAGTTGGGAATATATGTATATATATATATACATTTTAATTTGTTACTATGTAACTATTAATTTCTGTACTTGCGCACTACGTACCGCGCCTGACTCTTATTGCCATCTATTAATTGATGTATATATTTATATTTATGCATTACCCACACAGCACAGGTAGATCCTGAGAATGTACTCCGTATATCGCAACTGTAGATTGTGTATATCCTGTTGATATTCGAAATACGTCTATGATATTTTGAGAATGTACTGAGGATGTTCTAATGTCTGCCCTAGAAGCCTACTCAGTATATACTGAGAATATTTCTTAGTATATTGTGAGTATATTAAAAAAATATTTTGATCACATTGCCAGTATCTATTAGAGAATATCTCCTAGTATTGTTGCGTTAATGCAAACAAATTTTTGAATTTTGCTCTGTCGACTCTTATCGAAGAAAATTTAATGTCCTGCAAAGCAGGTATAACGAAGGCCCCGGATGAGGAGCACACTTCGTAAACAAAAAGGCTTATATCAGAGGCCCTGCTAGTGAGCACGCTCTGACTGGCGAACTAGAGAACGCTGGAGAAGCTCCGCTGGGCTGCCCTTTATATAGCAGTCGATGTCGAACTTTTCTTACGAGAGAATTAGCCGGCGATGAGCCGCGTAGCGGGCGCGCGCCGAACTTTCTACGCCGCGCGAGCCCGCGCTGTTTGGTTGTGCTAGCAAGATTTCTTATCTATTAAGAAATATAGAGTTGGCTCAACAAATCGCATTCGTTTCACTCAAAAGAACGAACTTTATTTGATCCAACATCTACACACATTTGTATGAAATAAATCATGTCAACTATATCGCCGAGTTGACACAATATGAATGATAAAGTAAATTAGCAATACCAACAAAACATTCATTTATATTAAATATAATTCGTTTGCTTGAAATAAATATTTTAGAAAAGTGTCAACCAAATATATTTAATTGCATAAAGAAACCTTTTTCTCAGTGTACATAATAAAAAACACTATTATTTATATTAATTTTTATACTTAGTTATAATATTATTTATTATTAATATATAATATTGAAAAAAACCGCCTAGTTGTTGGAGTCAGAGAAGTAGTAGGCACTTTGTGTAGATTTTTTGACAAGTTTCCTGCGTAGAGCTGACTTTTCTTTATATATACAGTGGCATCAAACTGATTTTGAGTTCGTTGCAAAATCAATGTGATGAGTTTCTTTTGTCCCCTCAATTCTTTAATCTTTTTTTTTATTTGGGGCCTTTACCCTCATCCTCGGCAGCCTTTGAAATAGAAATACTCAATAATTTAAGACAAACTCATATATTCAACTTGACGTGTATCTTTAAAATAAAAATTTGGTGACGATTCTTGAATCGCAGGATCAAGTAGTTGCTCGTAGGTCACTTTTTTACAGTAGCGAGTGAGAGCGCGAACATTTATTCTAAAGTCTAACGCTGTTTTTACAAAAAGATTCTCGTTTTTTGTTTTTACGAAAAGACTCAATTTTTATTCTTTTAATCGCTCTAAATATAATTTTATTGGATATGTCTACACTGAGAAAAAGGTTTCTTTATGCCAATTAAATATATTTGGTTGACACTTTTCTAAAATATTTATTTCAAGCAAACGAATTATATTTAATATAAATGAATGTTTTGTTGGTATTGCTAATTTACTTTATCATTCATATTGTGTCAACTCGGCGATATAGTTGACATGATTTATTTCATACAAATGTGTGTAGATGTTGGATCAAATAAAGTTCGTTCTTTTGAGTGAAACGAATGCGATTTGTTGAGCCAACTCTATATTTCTTATAGATAAGAAATCTTGCTGGCACAACCAAACAGCGCGGGCTCGCGCGGCGAGAAAGTTCGGCGCGCGCCCGCTACGCGGCTCATCGCCGGCTAAATCTCTCGTAAGAAAAGTTCGACATCGACTGCTATATAAAGGGCAGCCCAGCGGGGCTTCTCCAGCGTTCTCTAGTTCGGCAGTCAGAGCGTGCTCACTAGCAGGGCCTCTGACATAACCAAATGTGTATAATATAATATATATATATATATATATATAATTACAAACCGTCGACGCGGATTTTCAGCAAAATAAATTATTTACTATTAAAAAATATTTAATTGATATTATTTTGTGCTAAATTCGAATTCCTTACCTAATAATAAATCTTCCGTTAATGTAACAAAATATACTTTGTGCCAAAATTATATTCCTTAACTATTAAGAAATATTCAATTGATGCAAAAAGATATTCGTTCGTGCCAAAATCAGATTCATTAAACTATTAAAGTACATTAATTTGGGGCAACAGAATATTCACTATTATCACAAACCAACGATTCCATTGATTCAACAAAATATTCGATTCGCCGTATCCACCATGCCATTTATTATCTGTTAACGAGTTTTATTTGGTCCAAAGAAACCTTTTTCTCGTGTAGAGGACATCTGTCTCTTAAAACTTGAGATAGCAGTACTGTGGACACATAGCCCCCGTAGACAAATAGCCCCGGTCTCCCCTACTATTCTGATAAATTTAGCATATCCTGAAAATATTCGATAAATAGACCGAATATTACTGATAAATTTCGAATATTCTTAAAATATCAGTAAAATAATAGTACCGCAAAATACATTATAACATATTATCAGTATATCTTGTATATCTGTAGTACATTGAGTATCAATTCAGTATATACGAATGATATCATGTGCTGTGTGGGTATAAGTATGCATACGTTTCAAATTCGCGCACTTTTGCATGCGCATGCGGCCACGGAGCATGCGCATGTAGCCACAGAGCTGACAGAGCATGCACATGTGACCGCGGGACATGTTCATGATCGCTACATCACGTTGTTATGACAAGATTTCTAACCTGAGAGTCGTCAACTTTAACGCTAAATATCTTGCTTCGCAGGGCAGACCGCCGCATTTTTCTGCCAGATTCTTTCGTTTCGTGTCAAAACGCGTCGAATGAGCATAATTTTATTGATATTCGAGGTGCAGCGCGTATTCTAAATAATTACCAAAGTAATAACCGTTGATTACTCTCTTGAAAATTTCTGCCGCTACTATTTTTTCTCACAAATACCACTTCTGTATCTGTTTCCACTACATCAGATGGGTCAATTATCAACTCGTTTACTCTTCTCTTTCCAAAATTTTCAATCAATCTTCTACGTGGAGCATTCTCGCTAAAACCACAAAGTTAATCATTTTTTAAAATTGAATTTTAAAAAGGGTTATTTAGGAAATATATTTATATGCAATATTAAATAAATTAAAAAAAAAACATTGTCCTGACCTTGCCTTTCTCAATTCTCGTTCTTTAAGTTCCTTCTTAGTCATTCTTCTCTCATCATCTTTCTTTCTCTCTACAATTCTTATACACTCTTCCTCGTCAATATCTAAATCATTTACCCTCTGTTTCACTGGTTTCTTAATTCTGCCCTGCGCATCTTTTCTCAATTCTCGTTCTTTAAGTTCCTCCTTAGTCATTCTTCTCTCATCATCTTTCTTTCTCTCTATAATTCTTCTACACTCTCTTCCTCGTTAATATCTAAATTTTCCACAATTCTGCCCTGCGCATCTATTTTCTTGATAGCAATGATAGACCTTCGACAGAAACATTACTTTTCTAAATTTTGTTTTAAATAAAAATGCATAAATAGATTATGTTAAATTTCTTGAATACTCACATTTCGCCTTTGTTCAGTTAATACCAAATAGTTATGACAGTTTTAAGATGTCTCAGCAAACAAACAAATGCACAACACTATGAAGTTTAAACAAAAAGATCCACATAAGTGAATCCGTTAGCATGAAGTGCGCTTGTGTCTCTGCGGCTAGCTCGAGGTTCGTTTATTACAACGTTCGCGTTGCAAGAACCATCACTGTAAACAACTTTAGTTTTGTTTAAAAAGAGTCGAGCTTAAGTGATCACGTCGTTATCTGGTCTGATAAAAGTGACTGCTAGATTGTGAGTGGGCAAAAAGCTGAAGAGATGAATAATAACGAGCTTGTGACAAGCGGAGAAAAAGATTAAACGGAAAGGAAGGGAGGGAGGAAGGAAGGAAGGAAGGATAAAAAATTAACCAATTTGTTTTTTTTAAATTGCAAAAGAAAATAAAAATAAATAGCGTACAGCGAAGACCGAGGCATATACAATAATTAGGTATAAAGCATAAGTTCTAGTTCGAATTTCTGATTTCGAGCATTTTTGGGACAAAGGTATGTTGTACAAAGATTTTTAAAAATACTTTTGTCTCTATATGATTATATGTAACTAGCTGGTTACCTGGGTTTCGCCCCGGAGGACATATGCAATAAGACACGCAAATAGGTGATAGCGTATATTTACATTTAACGCCAATAAATTTCCGCATCACCCTTGAGGTACTATTGTAAATGCGTTTTTTTTTTGTGGTTTCCCCAGTAGGCCTATTCCACTATAAAGAAAAATAGCTTAATCCCGTGCTTTGCTCCTATATTTAATTACTTTAAATACATTAGGACTCCAATAAACTTTCCTTTGATTGCAATAAACAATTTAAATTTAGCACAACTAACCAATGTCATGTAAAAACCTTGTAATTATTAAAAGTTATGGTTTCATGAATTATAATTAGTGCTTGCAATCCCGCGCCGTTTTCAGTCCCGCGGGATTAATGCAAGATTGTTTTCAATCCCGCGGGATCCCGCGGGATCCCGCGAGATTTGGCAATGTCTTAAGAAAATAATATTTTTAACATAAATAATTAACTTTATTCAGATAAATATAATTATTTAACATGTAAACATTATTGAGATCTTGTTTTATATTGTTACACATTACTTTATAATATAATAACATTAATAAGTAGGTTTTCAAAAATATTATAAGATACATGATACATAATGTATCATACATTATTAATAACATTTTTCAATGCGAATAATGTGATATAAAGAAATAAATAAAACGTATCGGCATAAACGAACAAAATATTTAATCTGTAGATAATTAACTGAAAACAATATTAATTTTTCATACAAAACTAAACATAGCTAAAATAAAACAAAATATATTATTTATCCGACAGTTCCGATTTCCGATACATTAAATTAATTTCAAAATTGCACAAAAATGTTTAAGACCGATTTATCATATAAAAATTAAGCTTTGAGTTGAACCTAGTAAGTTAGTATTATTAAATGTTCAATATAAAATAAAAAATAGAAAATTATTTAATTTAAGAAATTAAAGTTACAAATTTATTAAAATAAGAAATAATTTTTTAATTAATCAAATTATCGAACTTGTAATTTTTTTATAATGTAGAATTTTGAAAATATAATCTTAAAAAGCAAAGACTATTAATGGTTTCATCCCCCAAGCTGGTTCTCAGATCACTACATAAATATCCTGCAGCCGAAAATGCTCGCTCTGCTTCTACGCTTGTCGGTGGAATTGTTAATAGATATTCATATGCAATACGAAGATATTTGCCTTTAGTACCCTCATTTTCGAAAGCGCTCATTTCTTTCTTTAATATGTTTTCTATATTTTTAGAAAGACCCTTTGATTCGGTTACTTCGGAGTATTCATTCTGCAATTTCATCTCTAACTCTTCCTCTAAAGACAGAATAGGAGGGGCAGGTTCATCTTGGTCTTCGTCGGAATGATTAAAATATAAATCAGTATTGGACGTACTTAGAATATTTTCTTCGTGTTGATTATTTAAAACTCTTTGTAATAGGTTTTTTATTTCTTTGCGTATCGTTATTTTTTAGGCATTAGAAATGTACTACCTTCCGGATTTTTTAAATCATTTTCAAATTTATTCGGATTTTGCAAATATAACAATATACCAGTTACGTCAGTACGGCGTTGCCTAATCCTACGACGAAGTGCCACGGCTAAGTTAGTGCTCAGAGGAGTGGACTGCTTATCTAGTTTTTCTAGTATAAAACGCAATGTTGTTTCCGCTGTAATAAGAGTTGCATCTCTTCTGCACAATACCTCGACTCCTAATTTTATTGGTTCCAGAGAGATCTTCAAGTCATTTATAATGGACCATTCTTCTTCTGTGAATCGGATTTCCGATTCTAAATCGATCAAAGCTTTACTTATACATAATCTAACATTATAAAAGCGTTCTAACATGTTTAGCAGGCTATTCCAGCGAGTCTTACAATCTAGAATTAATTCTAGAATTAATTCTTTTACCGTGTTGTTCTTGAACATATTTCTGCAAAATAACATCATTTTTTGTAGGTGATTTTCTAAAAAGCTTTACAACTTTTCGCACTTTTGTAATAAGATCTCTATAATTTGGAGCAACTTCTATGGATGGAGGAATATAATTTACTGTCAAACCACCTTCTTCGTCATCGTCATCGTCATCGTCAGATATCTCAGATTGAACGGTGTTACAGATTTCTTGAATTGCTTCTTGCTTCTCATCTTCACTTGCTGTAAAATTTTTGTACAAAACATCAATAATAGCAAGCTGTATGCCATGAGCATAACAAAGTTGTTGATAACATGGTATAAGCCTCCCAACTTTTATCATCACGCTCGCTCCATCGGTGGTTATAGCAACAATATCATCTTTAATGGTTAGATTAAAGTTCTTAAGACGCTCTTCAACCATGCTCACGCAATGCTCTGCTGAACAAGAACCTTGGATTCTGACCAATCCAAGATTACAATGCTTTTTGTTATAGTGTAGATTTATGTTTAAGTGTCTCCGGTTCTTTCAAGATGTCCACTCATCGAATGTTAATGAGAACTTTTGGTTCTGCACTTGAAGTTTTGTGATTTCGTTTATCATATTGGCTTTTACAGAATCTGAGAATGTACGTAATAACTATAGACCTTATTGTGTTTGGAGATGATGGAAGTTTATGGCCACTTTTCATAAACGAATTCCTCAAATCTAAAGATTTGCAAAATGAATTAAAAGAAAAACCATCTTTGGCAGTCATTCGTGATATTATTACTTCCAGAGAATTTTCTTTTAAAAAGTAATCACTTATTTTGACCTTTTTTTTGGTATGGCATTTTCGACATCATTGTTAGACGGGGTAGTCGACGAAGTAGAAGGTGTAGATGCTTGACGAATTGTCTGTGACACATTTTGTTGACTCTCACGTGATAACGCTGCTTTTGACTTCACATCTATATAATGTTTGCTCTTCAGGTGCGTCACTAACCTACATTGCATTTTTTTGAAAATTGAGATAATTATACGGATATACATAATGTAAATAGCGTATACATAAATTGTGAATAATAAAATTACCCTTAATAATAATTACCCTTTTCTTGATCGTTGACTTAATTTTAAAACTGCAGTACACAGTAGGCATTTAGCGTTTTCTGAATTTTTCCCTTTTTCAAAATATGTCCAAACTGTTACCGTCTTATCAGTGGCTACTGTCTCATCATTCTCATCAACGCACATTAAACTACTCCATTCTTCATTAGACATTTTTCTTTCACAAGTAGTACTAATAAAATAAGATTAAACTCGCGTCACTCGCGTGCGTTTGATCTTTGTCATCAGAGACGAAGCAGTAGTGGGATATTTACGTTTAGACAAAACTGACAAAAGTCTGACGACGCGAGGACGCGACATACGTTCGAACAAGTGACGGACGGAGTGGAGTGGAGAAAATCGTTCGAAAAGTTTCGCGACTCGCCCTCTTTCTCTCTCTTCCTCTCGCCTCTCATTACGCGGATAAAAAGAAGATTTAGTTAATCATGCGAATGCTAATAATGCTATCCGCAGCTGATGCACTTGGTCCGATAGTAAAGTGTTAAAATATATTACTATGAATGTACGTAATTGCACATATGAACGGCTTGAGATAATCGTTATATGCTCAAAGTGATGTGTTTAGTAAAAACTTTCTTTAATTAATTGTTTTATATAATAAAATATAAACTTGTTAGCTACATAAGCAACAAGTAAATTTTGCGCTATTAAAATGTCAAGAGATAAGCATATTATTGATATATTTTTATAATATATTTTACTAATTACAGAATGTCTCATGAGAAAAAAAAAATTTATTTAGAAAGAAACTAATTCAATTATATATAAAGAAAATCTTTTTCTACATGTATATTTTCAATCAATTTTTCCTTATACATTTCGAATTTTGATTCCAACTTTCTGACTGGGAAATCAGTCGTCGCAGTCCCGCAAATCCCGCGGAATCCCGCAAGTATAATTTTATATTTGCGGGATTAAAAATAGCGTGGGATCCCGCATTTTTGCGAGATCCCATTTTGCGAGATTGCAAGCACTAATTATAATTTTAAACAATAGGCAAATTTAAATTTATAAATTCTTATTTAAACTCACAATAACTGAATTCTTCTATTGCGTTGACGAATATGTTGTTTCTTCCGTAAAAAATATTTAAACTGTTTTTGCTATACGCGACTGTGACATAATTTGCAAAGGGATATAGATATGAATTAAAATATATATTTACAAATATATATTTTTCAAATATATATTTGTAATGCCGATATCTCATCGGGCCTAAGAGATTATATCATCGTCTGTCAAATTTGAAATACGAGAAACGAATCCTATCGAATGCCATTTATTGGATAATCCGAATTTAAAATTTATATATAATTATATATAATCATGTATAATTTATATGGAAAAATCCTTTTTTTTATACCACTGTCTGTTAAATTTTAAATATGAGAAACGAATCCTATCGAATGCCATCTATTGAATAATTCGTTTTTAAAGTTTATATATGGTTATATATAATCATATAGGGTTATGTATGTATGTATTCGTTTATTTCTTTTCCCCGCAGGGTTTGAAAGGCGTTTTTAAGGAACGGTCCCAAACCTTTACAACCAACTCCTCGCTTATTCGTACACATAAACCCGTGGGCGTGCAATCGTATGATAAAAATCGATTTCCGAATCGATTTTGAATCATGGAAAAATCGATTCTCATAAAAATCGAAGTGGAGAAATCGATTTCGTGAAAATCGATTTTTTAAACGTAATTTAGGAGTTAGGTAGGTTCTATAAGATAAGAGTAAAAAGTACTTTAAATAACGCATTGATCTTTTTCAATTTTCTTTATTAATCATTGAGCCAGTCTTTATATGCGAGCGATGAAAGAAATAGCAATTGCTGTAAATGTATTGGTGAAAGCCTGTTTCGACGTTCGGTTACGATATTACCTGCCTTGGAAAATAACCGTTCCGACGGGACAGACGTTGCCACTATAGATAAGTAGCGATGTGCTACCTTTTTTAATATCGGATATATATTATTATTATGCCAGTAGTTCAAAGGATCATCATTTAATTTAGATGTCGATTGATTCACGTAATGTTTTAGGTCTGTCGGCATTTCATTTCTCGAAGAGGTTTCTTCTTCATTAACTGTCTGATATTTACTGAGGAGGCTCTCGTGGTAAGACCAGAGACCTATCATCGTTGGGGAGCTCTTTTTCTGGAGTAAAGTTTTCTTTATTTTGAACATTTAGTGATTCTTTAGAAATTAATTTCATTTCTCTTATAATCTTTTGCAGCGCTTGAGAGTACGCGAGTGGATTATTAAAGTACAATTTTTTGAACCTTGGTTCTAAGATCGAAGATCGTCGAAATAGCGAGAAGACTAGTGTATTCGACATTTCCGAATCTCTTCTCAAAATTGGCCAAAAGTAGCACTCTCAACTTAATTCCTCCGCTTGTGGTCAAATTCGTCTCCAATGTATCAATTTTATTTTTGAGAAAGTTTACTAAAGGGATGACTCTGCTGGCCGTTACATAAGTTTGGCCACATGCTTCTCGCAATGCGCTTTCGACAGGCTTCAATATTTGGATCGTCTCTCTTGCAAGCTGCAATTCACTTGCTGATAACATTGCAGGCGATTTTGGAAACTTGAGCAGCACTGCGCTGACGCTTTCTGATATTTCAACAAATCGATCGAGCATAAAGTACGTCGAATTCCATCTGGTGGAAACACTTTGAATCAGTCTTTTATTAGTATATTTTCTGAGCTCATCCGCCGCTGCTACAGATTGTTTAAAAAACGTGACAAGTGCTTTTACTTTCTTGCACAAAGCGTGAACCATCGGTTCTTCATCGATGACCTTGGATGCAACAAGATTCAAAGTGTGAGCGAAGCATCCTATGTGTTTGTGTTTTCCGAAACTATCAGTGACAGCCTTCAGTATGTTTGCGCCGTTGTCTGTTACAACAGCGACAACTTTCTCTGTCGCGATTCTCCATTGAGTACAGGTATTCAGCAACCATTCGCTCAAATAATCTGCTGTATGTCGTTCTTCGAGTGGAGTTACGCCTAACATAACGGATTGCAGTTTATTCTCCGATATAAAGTGTGCAGTCATTCCTAAATAACTTCGTGTATTCAAAGTATCCGTCCAGACGTCTGATGTTAACGTTATTGCCTCCACAGCCGAAAGCTTCGATTTCATAACCATGGATAATACTTCGTATTTTTCTTCCATCAGACGTGTGATTGATTTTCGGTCAGGAACCTTATACAGAGGAATTGCTGTTTTAACGAAATGTTGAAATCCTTCGTCTTCCACTATTTGAAAAGGCTGATTATCCTTCGCTATCATAAATAAAATAGCGTTTGTAATTTGACCAGCTTTGTAACCTCCTTCTGAAAAGAATAAGTAACATTTATTATTCTATATATTTATTATATTTATTATTTATTATATTTATTATTTATTATATTGTATTATATTTATTATTTATTATATTTATTATATTTATTATTTATATATACATTTATTACTATGTACATATTATATATATTATATTATATTATATATACATATATATACATATTATATTTTGTTTTGATATAAAGAGCAGATACGAAATTACTCAAAAAACAAGAAGGCACGAGAAAAAAATAAAAATAATTTTAATTTTTACCTCGGAAGGATTGTACATCTCGAAATGTACTGTCAATCTTTGGTTGTTTAGATTTTAACTGAAATGGTGATGAAGCATCAGATTTAGAGCCAGGCCTGGATGTGGTTGAAACATTTGATGAATCTGACAGTAGTGCGGTAATCTCACTACATTCTATCTCTTTAGTTTGTATCCAAGTAGGATCATCTGGATTATTAGCCTCACTTTGTTTGTCCTATATTAGAATATAGAGAATACGAGAGAATGTACATATTAAAAAACCAATCAAATACTTTCACTAACAATAAGTCATACATTAGATTCTGAGTTCAGATGCATTTTCTTGATTGTAGGCTCTGCTTCGATGACTTCGAGATGATTTCGTTTAAGGTGGCCCATCAAATTCGTCGTGTTGCCACTTGTTTTAACGTTAACATGACAAATTCTGCATGTAGCACTGCCCTCACCTCTTATAAAAAATTTCCACATAGAACTCTTCTTTGACTTAACAGACACTGCAAAGTGCAAAAACAATCATATTTTAAAGCAGTAAAGAGAACGTCACTTCGAAATATAGTTTGTCATGTAGATTAGTGTACTAACAATAGTGTACTAACAAAGGTAAGACACTAAACAATGTTGAACATTATGTTATTTTGTTTCTATATGTAAAAAAAGTTATTTGAGTAATGTTGAGTAGGTCATGCTATTCGACATTATTTGAAATAAATATTTTTTTTGCTTACTGTTTACTCTGGTCAGAGACAAAAACAAACCAATAAAAGCCCAGAGAGTCCAATAAAAGTTAATAAAAATTCCTTCCTCCTTTTGGAAATTAAATTCAGAATTCCGTGCACATGGACACACAAAACATATCATTAGTTAGAATTTATCAGCCCACATGGGTTTTCAAACGTTATTATCTATTTAAAACTTAGTATCTACTATTTAAACCTTCACTATAGGATCCCCTTAATACTTACTGATATCAGTAGAATGTCAGAACAACGATGACGAATAACGAATAAAACTTGATATCATTAACGAGAATCTATCTGCCTACGACTAGAGAGCCTCTAGGAGAGAGAGGCGCCAACAAGTATCTTCTGATTGGCTGGCATCAAGCTGAGTCGCTGTCACATGATCCTGTTGGCGCCAAGGATGCCAGATTGGCAGTTTTCGACAGCCACTGCCAGCCAGTGGTGGGGATGGGCAGAGATGCCAACTTTACGTTTCAGCAACGCAGCCGAGCGCTTCGGCTGGCTTCGGCCAGCTTCGAGCGTCAGCGGTAGAAGAGGATAGACAGATCTGCTGTCTTCTTCTTCTCTCTCGAGCTATGGCTATTGGGTATGCGAAATAGGGTATTATAATAGGGTATATTTATAATTAAACAACTAGCAATATACATACATACATCTTTAAATCAATCAGGTAATCTGTAATGTCACATATTCGGCGATTTTTGAAACATTCCTCGATCCATTTACATTTGACAATTTTTATAGATGTTTGCTCACGTGCATTCACGTTTCTCACAATAGTGCTTGTCTCATCGCTTGTGTCTTCTACAAACGCATGCGTAACGGAATTATCAATGTTGTCTTTAACTGTACCTGACATGAAACGGAATTTAAATTTAGCATAACACGATCGATTTGCAAAGAATCCAATTATATCTCTAAACAGCGAATAAGGCGATGTACTCCCGAATAATTCCTTGTCCATCTCTTTTTCTTGCTCACTGATTAACTGGTTAACTGGTTGTCCGCAAGCTAAATAATTTGCACGATTAGATTAGTGCGATAATTTATATATATATATATATATATATATATATATATATATATATATTTAGTAATAAACGTTAATTTCAAGTACCTCGTTCGTCATCTTGCCGAATGAACGCTTCAAACTTTCTTCATTTGCGTCAACAAAAAAATTATCGTAATATTCATCATAGTTTTCTGCAACTTTGTGTCCAGTAATGTCTCGACTGCATAATAATTCCCACGGTAAAAAATTGTCTGACGAAGCCCAGTCGGATTGATTGGTAACACGTTTAAACCAATCCAAAGTTACGACATCGTATTTCCCACTGTTTATCACTAATTTAGCTCGTAACTGAAAAAGGAATTTGTTCTATTAGTTCGATAACTATTGGATGTATTCAAGCTTGAGTTGTGGGATATATATATATATATATATATATATATATATATATATATATGTACAGCAAGCACGTAGTACCACTCACGCGACTATTAGACAGAAAAGAAATTTGCGTGATTAATGGCACCGATGAATTGCCGAAAGAGCAGATTGAAGAAATACTGCAGCAGCATAGCGCAAAAATAGTTCAAAATCCAATGAATACAACTTTCTGCGTGATAGTAGGCAATGATAAAACTGTAAGATATATATATATATATATATATATATCTTACTAGTATATCATTGCTATATTATATATAGATATATATATATATATATACAGTATATATATATATATATATATATATATATATATATATATATATATCTTACAGTTTTATCATTGCCTACTATCACGCAGAAAGTTGTATTCATTGGATTTTGAACTATTTTTGCGCTATGCTGCTGCAGTATTTCTTCAATCTGCTCTTTCGGCAATTCATCGGTGCCATTAATCACGCAAATTTCTTTTCTGTCTAATAGTCGCGTGAGTGGTACTACGTGCTTGCTGTACATCTCGCTGTCTTTTCTAATTGAATGATATAAAATCATAAGTAACATAATTTCGGTATCCAATATGCTGTCAAATAATAATAAATTGTTTGTAACTAACCTGGCCTTAATTATTCGAAATTCCGGATCCGGCAGAGCAATGCAGAGGTGGCTGCAATTGCTATTTGCGATCGCGCACGGGTTTGAGCCGGCCTGTCGCAACGCGTGAAACACTTTCAGATTAGTATGGATCTTGGTACGATTCGCTCCAGTGAGTTTGTCCGCCCTCTCGATGTCACCTGTATTCCAATCCGCCCAATAAATGTAGTCCCGATACTGCGTAACACTGAACGGATAGACTATGTGATACGAAACGACGACATCCCTCCGTTGTGTTAGTAGATCATAATAGTCAATTGCCGGCACGGACATGTCAGCCCAGTACAATTTGCGCCCGATATAGTCAATTGTCAGACCGTTCGCCCGGCCGATATGCAAAACCATCCAATAATGCCCTCTCGATACTGCCGGTATTTAATCCGCGGGCGACGCGGCTGAAGGAGGCACGCACACCTAAGAAACAGCCTCTTTTACCCACCCACCGATCTACCTCACGCGATGAGCCGCGTCTCAATTGTCTCGAATTTTCAATTGTTTTTCTAAGTTAGAAACTCTCATTTCGGAATCAACCGAATCATTGCGCTGAAAATTAATTCTTTAAATAGAGATTGTTGAATAAACAGATTCTTTTTAAATAAAAAAAACGTACATATTGGCCAAGAGTGGATTTTTATATTTTAATTCAAATTTTAATTTTGTATTAACATGTACAACAATATAATAATTTTTTATTGAATAATTTTTTAGATTTATTAATATGTAGGAAAATACATCGATAATTAGTGTCGCGCGCCGATATAATGTCACGCGTCGTCTGGTCGCCTCGCCAACTCGGCATTCACGAGATTCGAAATCGCATAGCCAATAGCCATAGCTCGAGAGAGAAGAAGAAGACAGCAGATCTGTCTATCTTCTTCTACCGCTCGACGCTCGAAGCTGGCTGCTGAAACGTAAAGTTGGCATCTCTGCCCATTCCCACCACTGACTGGCAGTGGCTGTCGAAAACTGCCAGTCTGGCATTCTTGCTCCTAGAGGCTCTCTACCTTCGACGATCCACTATATTTATATTACATCTTAGGGTGTATTCATATGGACTGATATTTTCCGTGTACCGTGTACGTACACTATATTTATATTACATCTTAGGGTGCATTCATATGGACTGATATTTTCCGTGTACCGTGTACGTACACGTTACACGGAAAATATCAGTCCATATGAATGCACCCTAAGATGTAATATAAATATAGTGGATCGTCGAAGGTAGAGAGCCTCTAGGAGCAAGAATGCCAGACTGGCGGTTTTCGACAGCCACTGCCAGTCAGTGGTGGGAATGGGCAGAGATGCCAACTTTACGTTTCAGCAGCCAGCTTCGAGCGTCGAGCGGTAGAAGAAGATAGACAGATCTGCTGTCTTCTTCTTCTCTCTCGAGCTATGGCTATTGGCTATGCGATTTTGAATCTCGTGAATGCCGAGTTGGCGAGGCGACCAGACGACGCGTGACATTATATCGGCGCGCGACACTAATTATCGATGTATTTTCCTACATATTAATAAATCTAAAAAATTATTCAATAAAAAATTATTATATTGTTGTACATGTTAATACAAAATTAAAATTTGAATTAAAATATAAAAATCCACTCTTGGCCAATATGTACGTTTTTTTTATTTAAAAAGAATCTGTTTATTCAACAATCTCTATTTAAAGGTGCCTTTTCATGCTGACGCTCGACGCTCTATTTCAGCGTCAGAAAACATCACGTGACCAAAAATATCTCAGCGGAATGAAAAGACATTTCAGCGTCAAAGTCAGTGAGTGTTGATGAGTGACGAGTGTGAAGGTTAAAAATGTCACTTACTAAACATCAGATTTGGTTAAACCAATGCAATGAAATATTTAGAAAACATGAAATGAAAAAAAAAATACTAATAGTACTTTTGATTAACGAAATAAAGAAAAAGAAAAAAAGAAATTATTGCAAAAAACGTTATTGGGTGGAACCCATATTTAGAGAACGAAAATTGCATGGATTTTATCATGCAATATTTCCTGTCGTTACATTAGAGAATAGTAGATTTCGAAATTATTTTCGTATGAATATAACTCAATATGAAGAATTATTGTGTATGATTTCACCCTTTATAACTAAACAGACAGTAGTTAGAGAACCAATATCAGCTGCTGAATGACTATCTATGACATTAAGGTAAGTTCTTTGTAAATTTAATTTTCCTTTTTTATTTATATTATTTTTTATAGTAAATTTATGTAAATGTAATATTTATTTTATAAAGATTTTTGGCATCTGGTGATTCGATGACTTCCATATCGTATCAATATCTTATTGGATTGACAACTGTCAGTAAGATTATTGAAGAAACTTGCAGTGTCATATGGAATTGTTTAGTAAAGAAAGTACTTCCATCTAATTTAAAAGAAGAAGATTGGTTAAATATTAGTAATGAATTTGAAAATAAATGGAATTTTAATCATTGTATTGGAGCAATTGACGGAAAACATGTTCTTATTCAAGTATGTATATTATATATTAATATGTAATAAATCTATTACACACACATACACGCACGCACGCATGCACGCACGCACACGCACATGCACACACACACAACACACACACACACATACATACAAAGTAAATAACACACAAATATTTGTTTCAGTGTCCAAATAATGCAGGCTCTTCTTTTTTTAATTATAAACATACTCATAGCATTGTTCTACTTGGAATTTGTAATGCTAATTATTCTTTTATATTTGTTGATATTGGCGCTTACAGTCGACGTAGTGATGGAGGAATTTTTAAAGATTCTCTTATAGGTCAAAAGTTTCATAATGAAGACATGAATCTACCACAACCACAAGCTTTAACATCAGATGGAGAACCATTACCTTATGTTCTTATTGGTGATGAAGCTTTCCAACTAACAAATTTTTTACTTCGGCCTTATCCTGGAAGAAGTTTAAATAAAGAACGAACAATTTATAATTACCGTCTTAGTCGTGCAAGAAGGACAATAGAAAATACTTTTGGTATAATAGTAAGTCAATGGAGAATCTTGAAACGACCCATCATCTGTAGTGTTGAAAAATCAGTAAAGATTATTCAAGCAATTGTGTGTCTTCATAACTGGTTACGAAAAGAAGATGATGAAAATCAATATGTAACTCCAACAATGATTGATAGAGAAGATCCTGATGATTTTATTCCTGGTTCGTGGAGAGAGGAAATGGATGGTAGTGCATTGAAAGACATAAATAGAAGTGGCAGTAATAATTGTTCTCGTAACGCTATGGAAATTCGCGAACAATTTTGTAAACATTTTAATAATGAAGGAGCTGTAACATGGCAATCTGATTATTGCTAATTATTTTTGTACTTTTTAAATTACAGAATAAAAAAAGTTATGTACTTTAAAAATATTACAAATGTGCTTAAGTAAATATATTTTTTTATGATAAATAAAGAAATAATAGAAGAAATGTAAATATAAAATAAGAAATAAAATAAAACCTTAGATATCCATTTATATAATTCAATTTATTATTTAAGAACATTTTATTTAAACACCTTAAAAATTATTAAATAACATTAGAGTACATTTACTGACTAGTAATTAATATTTTATTTATACATAAAATATTTTAAAAATAAAATACTTGAAAAAAATAAATAAAAGTTCCAAAAATAAAATATCATTTATATTTAAATAATGCACTTTAAGTTCAGTCAGTAGGATAATATAATGTAACTCAACGATTATATAATGTAACTTAATAGTTATATAATGTAACTCAACGTTAACACATTTTTTTATATAAAAAATAGATAAACTTTCTTTGGAAAAAAAACTTAAGTTTAACTTTCTTTATAAAAAAATATTCTTTAAAAAAATATAAAATGTTATATAAAAATGTTATTCATTACTATTTTCCTGCATAAGTGTTTCATATGTTAATTGCAATATATTTTGCATTGTTTTCATTGCAACTCTTGATGACATTTTACGTAATCTGGACCCTAATAAAGCTAAAAAAGATTCAACCTCATTAAGTTCTGGTGGTGGAGGTGGTGGAGGTAAGACTATATTAGTTTCTTTGCATATAGCATCCGCAATTCTTTCTATTGCATCTATTGGACCATTTTTTCCTTTTTTCTTTGCTGGAATTTATAATATAAAAGTATTTTTTACTCAATTTCTTTTAATAATAATTAGCATGTTTCAATTTTTTTTCAATTAGCATGTTCAATAATTATCTATTTGGATGCTTTCTGTTTCATCCTCAACATTAATTGAAGACTGAACTAGATTATCTTCACTGTTAATATTAGACATCGTGCTGTAACGTTTTCAATTATGATTCATCAAATACTTAATTTAATGTTTATAATAAATGCGTTCTTACATTCAAAATTCTTTCTTACATTTTTGGAAGACAATAGTCTCTGAGAAAACTTATTGATTCGTAATGAGGCCATTTTTGTGTTATATCTTTTCTTGCAGATCCACTGGGTCGTTGTTCTGATTGGATAATTTTTCTGAATGTATCATGCATCGATTTAAATTTTTTTTGTACTTCATCTGCATTCACTTTACCTACAAAGAGTATAAATTCATTTTCTTAAATTATTATTTTTATATTTATAGATTAATATGTTTAATATTTATACGTATGAAAATAATCTAAGAAAATAATACATTCGTATTTTTATATTTACCATTTAATTCTGAAGATATTTCTGCCCATAGCTTTTGCTTTATATTACATTTGCGTTGCACTAGAGGTAATGAGTAATCCCATAATGGTCGGCGTTTTTGTACTTCAAGAATTATCAGTTCTTCATCATCAAAGTTTAATTTAGTTGTAGTATTTTCATTCAATTTTGTACGTTTTTTGGTGTTATTTTCAAGTTGTCTAAAAACTTTTCGTTTTTCTGTTTTTTGTACTGGTATAATATTACCTAAAACATTATACATTTACTTATCAATATTATTCTTCTAAAAACATCTACTTGAAAATTCTTTTTTTAATTTACTTTTATTTTTATAAGATTGCTTCTCCACTAATTGTTCATTCTCATTTTCATCTGTAAACATACAAGAAAACAGTCAATATACATATATTGTGACGTTGCGGCTCGCCGCACCGTCGCGGCGCCCCGCCGCCGTCACAAGGCGCGAAATTTCGCGCCCAGGGACGGACCAGGGAGGCAACGACGAGATCTCCAGGGGTCGTATTTAATCGCGTTTCCGCATTCTGATTACTTTCTTTTCTTTTATGCAATGTAATACGCGCGGCACCTCACCCACGCCACGGCAAATCTTCGAGGGAGTAATCGGCGAGGGAAACCAAGGACGATTGACGACCGAGGAGGGGTGGCAAACACGGAAGCAGTAGAGATCACGGGCTGGCGAGAGCAACGCGGCAGGCGTGCGGCACGGAGGCAGCGACGGACGGGGCCGCCGATAGCGGGGCCCCAGGCGCCTGGGTAAAAACCCGGCTACAGCGAAGGATCTCCAAGCAACATCGACCTACGGGGTGGCTGGCCACCGCCCCAGGGTCAAACCGGAGGCCAACCGGCACAAGCCAAGTTCCGTCCGCCGCCCGGGGACAAAAATTTGAGGAGCCGCTACGCTGCCGAGGGACCGTTGCGCGCCCCCGAAGGATCCCCTTGCGACGATCCTGCGTGGTATCGTGCGAGCTTGCAAGCTCGCTCCCGATTGGTCCGCGCGCCCCGAGAGGGGCGACCGCATCGATCTCGTTATCGAGCGAGAATCCGGCGACACTCTCTGGTCGTCCGTCGGCGAGATCACCCGTTTTGCGTAGATACGCGGTAGCCACCCCGAGTCGGGGATATCGAATTTTCTGGTCGGATCGAGGACCGTTGGTCGAAGGTGACGGCGAGGAACCAGGAGGAGACGTATCGCCGGTGAGGTTGCCCGTTATTCTCTCGATGTAAAGCCACGACACCGCCCTCCGGTGCGCGCTCTCGCTCGGGATAACGCATGTGAGATCGAGTGTAATTTCGCGATCGATAACGAGAGCGAAGGGCCTCGGGATGGTCTCGTGGCCGCGGAACCGTAGTACGAGCGTGATAGCGAACCCCTGGAGATCGCGACAGACGCGTTGACGAATTCGATACCGCGAGTATATCGCGTCGTCCTCGCGACCTTGGTGTACGGCCGCATGCGGGCAGGTACTTCGTAAATTGCGCTACCGTTTCTTCGCGTCGGGAAATCCTTGTGTTCTAGCGTCGGTTTTAGCGTATCGATTGTGTTCGAACTCCGGTATTACGAGTGGATAATTGCGTCGAGCTCCCATCGGTGTCGATGGAGTAATTGCGTTAGATTGGCTCTCGCGTTGGGAAGCTTTCGTTCACAAGCCCCTCGCGTTCGGTATTACTTGCGTTACGCCCTATGGCGTCCCGCCCCTACTTGCGATAACCTCGAAGTTGCGTTAGAGATAGTATTCCTTGTATTGTCACAATCTCGGCGCCTCCGTGTTGCGCCCAGTTAGAAAATTCTCGCGTAGATTAAGATAGCCTGGCGATAGAATTCTCGTACGGGTGTGGTGTTCACGCGCATCGAGCGTGGTGCATCACCAGTTCGCGACCTTTTCCGTTAACTTTCGCATCTCGCGTTATTATTACTATTAAGAGTTTGAGAAATGCGCTTTCCGTGCGCCTTCAATAAGCTTTAATGACCGCGTCAAAATTTATTCCTGTTGAATAAATCCAGACATCCCGCCACCGGCTATTCTTGATTGGTTATTGGCTTTATTTTGTGTTTGATCGAAGCCGGATGGATAAACGTTGTTATTTTCTCGACAACCAGCACTCAATAAATGTTATTTTCTTTGTTATCTGATTGAGTTACAAATTTACGTGTCACCCCGCCGGATATCGCGCTGCCCTTCATTAACCCCGCCCGTGATTAGGTCAAGCTAGCCGATTCCACACACCTCCACACACTTCGTTTTGCGCCTCGTTTAGGTTTTCGCGATTTCGTGGACGCGAATGTACGCGTCTGGCGCCCAACATTCGGAACATTTCGTGGAGTATCGGAGGTGCGAGGAAACCACTGGAGAGGCCTACCATCCCGCTCTCCTAAGCCCTTTTGATCCGGCACCCGTCCCGGAGCGGTCCGGGAGTGCAAAAGTCGTGACAATATATACATACAAAAGATATAACTTTTATTTTCTTTATATGTATATCTTTATTGTATATGTATATACCTGCCAACGGATAAAAATATAATGTATTAGGATCTACGGTATAAAAAGAATATCCTTTTAAACAACCATGTGTTTCAATATCTTGCTGAAGACAAATTTCCTCACACACTCCACATGTTTGAACCAGTTCAAGATCCTAACAACAAAAAATAATTTCTTTAAAAAATATCTATTGTACATATCATTTATTTTTACAAGTTAAGAAAATATCCATTTTAGAACATGTTACACATTTTGGTAAATATGCAGAATTACACTTACGTCTCCACATCGATTTGAACAGAACTTGATATTATTGTACATTTTAATGAGTAAAATATAAAAATAATAGTTAAACTAATTGCTTGATATTGTAAAAACCATAATAAATGCTCAAAAATTATATTTTCCAAAGTTAGAAAATCTGTCATACTGATAGAATAAAGACGCATAGGATTGTAATATAATTAATATATTTCAAGCCTATTTGTAATGTGAAATAACTTATATTTATCTAACTGACATAACATGAATACACAGAATGACAAATAGTAGATTTTGCACCAAGAACACTGTAAAATAATAATGATGTTGATTCTGACATATAACCTCAAAAAATATTTTTAACTATTAATTTCTTTTTTTACAATACAGGATAAATATTTTCGTGTTTTACTCATCACAATACACAATAATACGAAGTTTCGTCCAAATCGGTAAAATAGTGTGTATTGTGCATATTTATCTTCATTTATATATTTTGCTTTTCATTATATTAACAATAAATTACTTTAAAATAAACGTTACATTAATTATTTAAATAATTCATATTTTACTTACATTTTCAGGTTCCATTATTCACAATACGTTTTGCGACTTGCTTGCAGACTATGCAGACACTGCGTATGCAGACTGTGTGACGCTAAAGTTGGATGAATCCAACTTCTTCCTCTTGACGCTAGCGTCAAAGTGACGTCACGTGACGTCGCTCAACGCTGCTTTCAGCGTCCCATGAATTGGCACCTTAAAGAATTAATTTTCAGCGCAATGATTCGGTTAATTCCGAAATGAGAGTTTCTAACTTAGAAAAACAATTGAAAATTCGAGACAATTGAGACGCGGCTCATCGCGTGAGGTAGATCGGTGGGTGGGTAAAAGAGGCTGTTTCTTAGGTGTGCGTGCCTCCTTCAGCCGCGTCGCCCGCGGATTAAATACCGGCAGTATCGAGAGGGCATTATTGAATGGTTTTGCATATCGGCCGGGCGAACGGTCTGACAATTGACTATATCGGGCGCAAATTGTACTGGGCTGACATGTCCGTGCCGGCAATTGACTATTATGATCTACTAACACAACGGAGGGATGTCGTCGTTTCGTATCACATAGTCTATCCGTTCAGTGTTACGCAGTATCGGGACTACATTTATTGGGCGGATTGGAATACAGGTGACATCGAGAGGGCGGACAAACTCACTGGAGCGAATCGTACCAAGATCCATACTAATCTGAAAGTGTTTCACGCGTTGCGACAGGCCGGCTCAAACCCGTGCGCGATCGCAAATAGCAATTGCAGCCACCTCTGCATTGCTCTGCCAGATCAGATTTTTATGAAAATCGATTCGGAATCGCACATCACTATTACAGGCGTTTTTCAGGGACGTACCCAACCCTTTACAATGGTTCCTTCTTGTCCCGACCTGACCATTGCGGCCCTTTACACTCTTTTTCCTCCCTCCCCTCCTCGCCCTCTACCCTTTTCCCTTTCCTTCCTAGCTGTCTCCTTCCCCGCTTCTTCCCATCCTATATCCGCTCTTCCTCACGCATCCGGCTCTCTCTATCCTAGCTGGACTTCTTCCTGCTCAGCCGCCTCTCACACCTCCTCCATCGCTTCCTGTCCAGCTCCATTCCGCCTCCTGCCAACTCCTTACCCTCCTCCAAATCTGCACACAAAATATTTATCCATTCTCTCCTTACAACCCACTATCCTAACCCCCTCCTTACTCCCCTCCCTTACCCCTTCCCTTTCTCCCTCTAATTACAACCCTTTACCGTCTAAACCACCGCCTCGACGTCCCGCCGAGATGCCACCCCGTTTGGCACCTGACATCCGGCGCCGTCTCGGTCCTCCGTCACTCTTCCCGCCAAAGCTCATGTCTCTCATCACTTAGCCTCCCTTCTCTCCTCCTCTCTACTTCCTCCTCCTCCTCCACCCTCCGTGCGAGTGCGTGTATGTGTGTAGCCCCTGCTTCTATCCTCCTTCTCCGCTGCTCTCCCCCTCGTATGCGTGCGTGCGTGCGCCTTCTGCCTCTCTTTCCTCTCTCTTTCCCTCTGCCTCCTCCAACCCCCGTACGTGTGCGTGCGTGCGTGCGTGCAACTCCTGCCTCACTCCTCCTTCTTCCTTACTTTCACCCTTTACCTTCCCTACTCCTTCTCTCCCTCTTTTCTAATCATCTACCCTGCCCCTTCTTCTTCATCTTTCTCATCCTAGCCTCTTAGCCTCCCCTCTCTTCTCCTCTCTGCATCTTCTCCACCCTCCATGCGATTTATGTAATCCCTACCCCCCTCTTCCTCCCCCCTCATTTCCTCTTCTTACACGTAGCTTTTATCCAACTCCTCCCTTCTTACCCTTCCTCTCTCCCTCTTTCCGCCTCCTCTAACCCCCCTACGTGTGTGTGTGTGTGTGTGTGTGTGTGTGCGCGCCTTCCGTCTCGCTCCTTTTTCTCCTACTTCCCCGCTTCCTTGTTTACTTTTTACCTTTACCCGCTCCTTCTCTCCCTTCCTCCTGCTTTTCATCCATTTCGCACTCCTCCTTACTGCTTCCCTTCTTTCTTTCCAACGTCGATCTCCGTCTCTCGCTTTACGAACATTTCCGTGGTGACGCGCGTTGTGCATCCGCCTTATTCCGATCCGTTCCGTACACCAGCCTCGTGCTCACCTCTCGCCGCTTCGCAGTGGTGCCAACCTACTCTTTTAGAGCAGCTGACACTCTGCGCCGGCTCAGACCTTATCCGGATCCCTCCTGCCGTGCTTCCTTCCTGTTACCAGGCCTGCCAACACTCCACGCGTCACCACTCCGCTCCACCACCTCGCTCCCCCTCCACTACCCCCTCCCCTCCCTGCCTTTTCATCTTCTTACTCGTCATCCTAACCTCCTCGCACACTCTTATTTTCTTCCGTCACCGTTCTCCAATCCCTCCATCCTCGGCTCCTCCCCCACTTCCTCGGCTTCGCTCGCGCCTCCTCCACCCAATCCGCCACACTGCCCCATTTTCTCTTCCTTTGCCTCTCCTCACGACCCTTTTCTCTATCCTCCAACACTCTTGGTCAACCATCCACTCCCCCGCCATCTTTACCCTCCTCCATATAGGGTTATATATACTTCCATATGAATCTTATATGTGTATCCATATATGAATGCATATATGATCTTGTCACATATAATCATATATATTTATATATAATTAGATATAATTATATAGGGCGGCAGTGTGGTCTAGTGGTAGAGCGCCAGAGAAGCCTTCACTGGCGCACAGTACAATTGCGCACGTTGCAATTGCGCACAGTACTATTGGACACATAAAGTCGCGCACCGTACGATTAGACACGTTTCAATTGCGCACAGTTTGTTTGGACACATTTCATTGGCGCACAGTTCAATTGGACACCGTTGCTTTTGGACACAACAAATATTATTAACTTATTTATATAAATAAGCAATCGCGCACCGTACAATCCCGACGTCTTCCACGAGGAGAAGTCGGCTCAATCGGTTATCTGACACCTAGTAAACACTGTGGTCAGGTCGGCGTCAATGTAGCGTCGACGATAGGAGAATTCGTCACGTAGACGTCTTCTTCAAGACGAAGTATAATGTACGCGTTGACAGACACCTAGTACACGCTAAAATGGGGTCGGCGTCAAAGCCACTATTCGGGAAAACGAAATTAATACGTAGACACCTTGCCCGAGAACAAGACCCGGAATCACGTCTACCAGATTCCTAGAGCCAGCCCTGTAAGGTCGGCGTCTTATATAACATATCAAAGTATATGCGTGGGCGGGGGGGGCTTCGCCCCCCCTGCACCCCCCCCCCATTGTGTGAGTAAACCTAGGGGTGCAGGCGGGGGGGGGGCTCTGCCTCCCCCGTACCCCCCCCCCCCCCGGGCACCTGGCGGTGTGAGTTGGGTTGAAAGCTGGGCGGGGGGGGGGGGCTTCGCCCCCCCGCACCTCCCCCATGGACACGCCTTCGGCGTGCCCGGGTAGGAAATGTATTTCGCTTTAAGCGTGAGCGGGGGGGCTTCGCCCCCCCCTGCACCCCCCCCCCCCATGCACGTGAGTCTCACTTTATAAATTATAACTTACAAAGCGAGATTCACGTGCGCAGATTGTACGGTGCGCGATTGTACGGTGCGCGATTGTACGGTGCGCGATTGTACAGTGCGCAAAAGAACCGTGTCCAATGCAACATACGTTTATTTATATAAATAAGTTAATAATATTTGTTGTGTCCAAAAGCAACGGTGTCCAATTGAACTGTGCGCCAATGAAATGTGTCCAAACGAACTGTGCGCAATTGAAACGTGTCTAATCGTACGGTGCGCGACTTTATGTGTCCAATAGTACTGTGCGCAATTGCAACGTGCGCAATTGTACTGTGCGCCAATGAACCTCTCCCGAGCGCCAGACTCGTAATCTGAGGAACCAGGTTCGAGTCCACTAGAGCCATGAAGTATGGAATGTTTCTCCAATAGCTGCGCCCCTCCGTGCAAGATAGGCTCTTGTGCGGAGAAAACTGGGCTCCGTCTTCCGGAAAGAGACGTTAAGCCGTTGGTCCAAAGGGTTAAAGTGAGAAGGAGAAGGATAGTATGGGTGGTAGATTGCGAACCCTACGGGGATAGGCAATAAATTACGAATTTTACAGAATTTTTTTTAGATATAATTATATATAATCTTTTTTTCCTGGGGTGTCTCTTGATACCATCTTTATACCATCGTCTGTCAAATTTGAAATACGAGAAACGAATCCTATCAAATGCCATTTATTGGATAATCCGTATTTAAAATTTATATATAATTATATATAATCTTTTTTTCCTGGGGTGTCTCTTGATACCATCTTTAAACCATCGTCTGTCAAATTTGAAATACGAGAAACGAATCCTATCGAATGCCATTTATTGGATAATCCGAATTTAAAATTTATATATGATTATATATAATCATATATAATTTACATGGAAAAATGCTTTTTTTATACTATTGTTCGGCGCTCACGTGTAAATAGTTGTTGATAGGTCCGTTGTACACATTAGTTTATAAGTTGCTACACATTGGTTTGTAAGTTGTTACACCTTAGTTTATAAGTTGCTTTATCGTTGGCGTACCCGTCGAAACGCCACTATCGGTAACTCCGATTTCGCGATTTATGGTAACTCGCGCGGAACGTTGGCGGATCGCGATTTAGTGTCAAGATTCACGCGACTCACCCGACTCGTGCTGCCCACCCGCGGGTGGCCTTCCCAATTAATTGGGACCTTTGGTACTCGCTCGCGCCGTACTTACAGGAGCGCGAGCGAGAGAGTGCCGGAGCACTAACTCACTGTCTAACCACCTAACGGCTCACACAACTACTTCGAGGAGCCGAGTCACTCGACCGAAATCATCCCGGCGTACTTTCTGCCGTACACTCTGCCTGCTCCTTGCTTGCACGCTGCCGCCTCATTCCTGCCTGCTCTCTGCTGCTTGCTATTACCTGCATTTTGCACGTGTTTGCCTGTCGCGCGCCGAACGGCCACGAGGACCGACCACAGGACGAGGATCGGTGGATTCCCGGGGACGGCCGATACGGTGAGTCACACGCCTTTCGCCTTTTTCGCTTATTCGCTTATTTGCATTCGTGAGGGAACGGTCCCTCTGGTCCTTCGAACCTTTTACATAGACCAATCGCAAATCCGGGGAGTGCCCCAGACCACCCCGAGCAACCATTGTCTGTTAAATTTTAAATATGAGAAACGAATCCTATCGAATACCATCTATTGAATAATTTGAATTTAAAGTTTATAAATAAATTTTTATTTATTCCGGCTCTAGTTGGCACACAATCATCGTGACGATTCGACCATTGGTTTTGGTCCTCGTCGTCAAGACGTTAATAATCTTTGATGCTTATATATAAGCATCTCATATTTAATATTCTTCCGCATTCGGGGGAATCCTTCAAAGCTTTTTGGAGAGGAGCATCCTCTGGTTGGAAATTTTGTCAGGAATCTGAAGGGAAAATTGAAAGAAATTCATTCCGCCGCACGGAGGCAGATGAATATGAAATCTTCTCAAATAAAGGCTCGATACGATCGTGGAGTTAGGCAAGTTCTTTTTCAGGAAGGGCAGAGATTTTCCCAGGGGTCGGGGATGACTCCGGGGGCCCAATTGAGGGCTTTCTGGGCTTCCCTGACACGGGTCTTGCGCACCCGGGGTACCCGAGCACATCAGCACCGTAACCTTCGTCAGTCTTCGGATTGACAGAGGCCGGGGAGTTCCTTCGGGGACTTGCGAAGTAGGCGGCCTCTATAAAAAGTCCGCCCGGTCGGACGGGACCGTGAGGGACAACTGTTAGCTTAGGCTAGCTCCGTTGCCCGGCCGTCCTATGGGAAGGGAAACCCAGACAGAAAACCGGGAGACCAGCTGCCCTGCTTAGGAGTCTGGGTCAGGCTTCGGCCACCCAGATTCCAACAGCCGGTAGGGGTTGGCGGCCCTGACTTCAATCGCCCGGGGTGCGTTCCGTAAAGATTTCAGTAAAGAGTTTCAGTAGTGATAATATTGGCACTACTGTGTTACTGCTGGGCGTGTGTTCCGCTCAGCTGTTTTTACTGATAAAAGTGGTGTGTAATTTCACCTTTGTGCGGCTGTTGTGCGTGAGGTTAACTTGTATCTTGATATCATTATCGCTATTTATTGAAATTGCAAAAAATATAATGGAAAACTATAAAATAAATGCATGTAGTGAAAATTTAATTCCCTTAAAATTAATGGATGCAGCGACGAATAAGTTATATACTTTATATTTGTCCCCTCATACGCATCATCGTGCAATGAAAGGTATGTTTTTGAACAAATATTTTGTAATGTAAAAATGATTATTTATTTTAAAAAGTATATGCGCATCTATATATATGTACATCATGTTCAGTCTCTATTGTAGCACATTTCTTTCTTCGACAGATTTAACGTTTGCAACAGATTTATTGGTTAAACATAAAGCCGCTTTAGCTTCTGTAAATAAATCATGTCAAAATAATAAATTTATGAAACTAGATTTGCAAGATAAGTCACTACAAAAATACACATTATATGTTGACCAAGAAACGTTTAATCATGCACAGAAAGGTAATCGATTATTAAAATTTGTAGGATTATTTTATATAATTTCTTTGATATAATACAAAACTTAAATTCATGTCTATATGATCATATATTTTAAACACATTTTTACAGATACAGATTTTTCAACAAAGTTACTTGAAAAACACAAAAAGACAGTGAATAATAGTTTAAAGCAGATTTTGCCAATTTATCAAAATGAAAACAGTCAAAATCATCCATCTACAAATTCTCAAGAAAGTTGTAGTAATGCCAGTGTTTCAAGTGACTTTTCAATAGATTATGGTAACGAAGAATGTGTTAATGAAAATGAATTTGATGAAAATGATGGATCCACTTTAAACACGTTAAAATATAAAGGTTTGTATTGAATAGTACAATTGTTAAAATAGTGCAGAATTATAATTGTTTTTTACATTAATATTGTGTTTATATTAATATACTTATGTTAATATATTGTTTCTCATATATTAGTATATTCAATTTTGATTTATGCAGATAATAATCGTCATTTGTGGACAAAAAATGAGACTCTTCTTTTACTTTCATTGTATAAAGAATACGAAGAAGCTTTAAGCAGGGGAAAATTAACATACAGGAAAGTGTTTAATAATATAGCAAAAAGTATGAATTCCAAAGGATATGGAGTTACTGCAGCACAATGCTCTTCAAAAATAGACACATTAAAAAGAGTCTATAAGAGTGTAAAGTATCATAATGCCCAAAGTGGCAATAGCCCGAAAACCTGTGATTTTTACGAGGTTAAATATATCATTCAATAAAATATTTAATTTAATTATAAATATTATATGATTATATGTCAATGTACATTATTTATATTGTTTTGTAGCAACTTGATGATCTCTTTTGTAATAAACCTTGGATAAACCCCATATCAACTGCAGGTTCTAATTTGCCTCTGGATAAATTTGATGAGAAGGACGAATCAAGCATTTGCAGTAAGTATATTTATAAATATCATATTGTCTTCTAATCATGCACCCAATTCCATATAATTTAATATTCAACAAAATAATTATGTTTTTTACAGAACGACCCAAACTGGTGAGTATGCTGGAAAGTGAAAAAATAGAGTATCTGAAACAATCCTTAGAAGATAAACGCTTGAAAAGAGAAGCTACAGAGAAATACAGAGAGAAAAAGCTGGCAATAATGGAAAAATTACTACAATATCAGTCAAAGTAATTTTTTCAGATAACTTAAGATATTTCGTTATTTTTAATGTTTTGTTATTTACAGATATAATAATTGTTGCATTAATTATTAACATCAATGTTCTTATAATATGATAACAGATAAAGTACTTTGTTAATAGTATACTATTAATTAGGGGAAAGTGGTCTAAATCGGCCACCTATTCCAAATCGGTCATCCCCCCCCCCCCATTTCATAAAAACCACAACACTTATCATCATGCCAATAGTATAGTTAGGGGCACTATTGATAGCTGATTATAATCACATTGTTGGCATGATGATAAGTGTTGTGGTTTTTATGAAATGGAGGGGGTGACCGATTTAGAACAGGTGACCGATTAGACCACTTTCCCCTATATTTAATTATTAGTTATTTTCATAAACCAGTTATTTTTATTTATTCAGTCATTTATTAGTTATTTTTATAAACAATGTAATAGACTATATATTACTAATTAAAATATAATTATTAATATATTACTAAATAACAAAGTACTTTATCTGTTACTGAGAACTATTTTATAACTATTATAAGTGTATGATGATTAAAAAGTTAAAATTTGTTTTAAAAAAGTTTGTAATTTTATGTTTGTTTTTTGAAAAATATTAGACTCGATTACAAATCAATGTTATTTAGTTTACGTTAACTATAAAAATTAATCTTATTCGTACACATTTCAAACCATTTAGTTTTCTAGTCTTCCAAAACAGAACTTAATGTTTAAGTACATAACTGGTAAATAACCAATATGTGTTCTCATGATGATTGTACATCATTCCTGATACTAAAAGGAATGATTATTAATAAATAAAATAATTGTATTCATTATTAATAAATGAAAATTATTTTGTACTAAGTTGTTACTGATAATTAATTTAATTGAATACAAACTATAATGGAAATTTATTTTAGAAACAGAATGTTAAATCTGATAGTCGTAAATTTTCATCTAACTCTAAAGCCTGTATCAGACTAAAGATTGAGATTGAATTCAAATTTGATCAATCAAAGCAAACTTATACTAGTTTTCTTTCTCCTGATTGGTTATATTTCAATTCAATCTTAATATCAATCTCTAGTCTAATACGGGCTTAAGGACTATGTTTTTTGAAAGGAAGACTTGACTACTATTTAAAATCTAATGCCCGTCTTAAGATCTAGTGATCAAAAATTTGAATGTGCTTTCTTTTTTTAATATTATTAGTTTTATGCACTATTATGTAAATTCTTGGATTCTTGTGGTTAAAATATTATAAAACATTATCTTTTATCATCTTGAGTCATAAATAAGTCATTATAATCAAATAACTATATCTTATTTTATTCTAATTGATATTGATGAGATTTGATGGCATGTTTTATTTTTTATTTTAAAATTTATTTTTTTATTTAATAACAGCTGAACATTTTCTATACATATATATAAATAACAATTATTATTTATAATGATATGTAAAACGAATCCTAACAGATATTTGATAAATGAATATCAGTTTGTACGATTAAAACTTTTTTAGATACTTGCATAACTATATAACTATTATTGTAAAAGTTGATGTGTATTAAAAATCTGTATCAGAATTCATTTCATACGTTTTTACAAATAATTATTGCTCTCTTATATATTGAAAAGTGTCAGCTAATTGTTATAAAGTGTAGCAACTGTTATATTGTTATAAAATTAATTATGACTACGCATTTATAAATTATATAATTTACTAACTACATGGTGGTTAAAATTAAATAAAATTTTATATTGACTTTTATTATATTTTATTATAATTTTAACTAGGAAAAGTAAAAAAAAAGTAATATTACAAGTATACAGAAAATTTTATGTAGTAACGAGTATCTTAATTAATATTTTCATTGAGGAATTGCATAATACTTTCTCTTTTTGTTAGGCCTTCTTCTTTCAAAATATTATCGACGTCAAGTGGTTGCAGCTCCTCATCAGCATTATCAGGAATTACTAATGGATATTCAAATGTGTCTTCTTGTTTTAAGCAAATATTATGTAAAATACAGCAACATAATATATAATACGGTATTAAGTCTGTTCTTCGCATATCGAACTTATCCAATAAACATCTCCAATGTATTTTCAATAGTCCAATGGAACGCTCCACCATCATTCTTGTTGAAGACAATATTTATTAAAATACACTTGTTCTACTGTCAAGTGTCCATTATCCCGATAGGGCACCATCATATGTTTTTGAATGGTGTACGCTGAATCTCCTAATAAATGCATATTATTAGGAAAATATTCTGCATTGAATCTTTGTTGGACACCGGAATATTTGAATACACGCATATCGTGCACTGAGCCTGGAAGACCAGCAAAACAATGAATAAATTCCAGTTTATCATTGCATATTACCTGCAGAACAATAGCATAAAATATCTATAATAATTTGATATGTAAAATACACATTTTCTGCAAATTAGTAGTTTATTTTATCGCACAACTAGAAATAAAATTAATTTATAACTATATATATTCTAATAAACTACTAATTCCACAGATAATTTATTTTATATTTCTACTTACTTGTAGCTGTATTGAATGTACACCTTTTCGATTGATATAGAATTGTGAATCTCTTTTTGGAGAAGGGATTTTAATATGTGTGCCATCCACAGCTCCAAGCACACTAGGAAATTTATATTTTCTTTCAATTCTATTTGATGTATAAAATGCTTCTTGCTCTGTAGGCCATTGAATAAAATTACTTCTTAATTTACAAATAGCTTTTACTACACGTTTCACTGCACGCCATGCCGTTGCTTTTCCTACATCAAATTTTGTTATCACTGATCTGTAAATTGTCACAAAATGAAAATACTTGTTAATAAAAAAAATAACAGTAAATAAATCTATACCTGTAAGAATCAGGAGTTCCTAAAACATATAATGTTATATACAATTGTTTTTCAGGAGAAATTGGTATTTTTCCAAATCCACATTGACCACTCTCTAAATTTGGTCTTAGAATGAATAATAAATAATCAAAAGTTGTTCTATTTAGACTAAAAAAAATTAATAAATATATTTGTTGGACCTTGACGAGAGATTTACTTGTGTGGGAGATTCGGGAGATGAGACGCTTGTAGACTCAGAACTCTTTATTGGTAGAACGTTATACGTAACGGCGCTCTCGCTCAACTGAACTGCGACACGCAGGGGCGAGACAAGAGAGCATAGAATAGAAAAAACAAAAACATCGGCATCGGCCAGCGCATGGCAACCACAACGGCCGCTTCACAACAAAACAGAATTATACCGTGCACGCCTACATAGAAACGTTTACATAGAAGCACGACTAACTGCTTCAATAATATTATTTATTATATATATTATATATATGTAACAATATTTTCCGTGTTAAGTATATTACAGTATTTTCACAAATTTTTAATTAATAACACAGCCCCACAAAAAAAAATTTTTTTTCTGTCCGGCGGACCGGACTAGTCAATTCTTACGTATTTTGGGTCGCTGAATCCGAATCCGAGGTCAAAATTCAAAAGTTGGCTCATTTTCTAACCTCAAAAAACATACTTTTTTAGTACATTTTGAGCCGTAATGAAAAAGCGCGAGCTAGTTTCGAAATTCTGACCGTGGATTCGGATTCAAAAGCTTCAATTACATAACAATTGACTAGATTTTTTAATTAAAAATGGCAGATCCAATATGGCGGACCCAATATGGCGATGTTTTTTCAAATTGATCCGATTCGCTTGAAACTTGGTACTCGGGGGTTTTTGTGGTCGCTGATTACAAATCTGATGTCAGTTTTCCAAAATTTAAAATGGCAGATCCAGTATACCCGATGAGTTTTTGAAAATTGACCAGATTCACCTAAAATTTGTTACTCGAGGGTTTTTGGGGTCGCTGAATACGAATCTGACATCAGATCATAACAGAATCACACTGAAGATGCAGTTTTTCCCATATGACTCTGAGAAAGTACAAATCTTATATATTTGACGTCCAAGACCACAATAGTCAAAGTATATCCATGACTTGATCCTTCTGCAACCAGGTTACCTCCACGTGGTGACGGTGGGCAACGGATTTATTCCGGCGAAATTCCTGAGTTAGATACTTGACGCCGTCATGGCAGAGGGTAACAACCTTTTTACGATGCAGGGTCTCGGAAACCCAGTATCAGCGACTGGTCAGGATGGGAAAGCGGGTCCGCAGCCGTCGTCATCATGCAACCGCAGTTCTGTAGTAGTGGAAAACTTGGCTACTACAGAATCTAATGTTACAAGGATTAGATTAGTAGCCAAGTTTTCCACTACTACAGAACTGCGGTTGCATGATGACGACGGCTGCGGACCCGCTTTCCCGAATCTGACATCAGATCCGTATTCAGCGACCCCAAAAACCCTCGAGTAACAAATTTTAGGTAAATCTGGTCAATTTTCAAAAACTCATTGGGTATACTGTATCTGCCATTTTGAATTTTGGAAAACTGACATCAGATTCGTAATCAGCGACCACAAAAACCCCCGAGTACCAAGTTTCAAGCGAATCGGATCAATTTGAAAAAACATCCGCCATATTGGGTCCGCCATATTGGATCTGCCATTTTTAATTAAAAAATCTAGTCAATTGTTATGTAATTGAAGCTTTTGAATCCGAATCCACGGTCAGAATTTCGAAACTAGCTCGCGCTTTTTCATTACGGCTCAAAATGTACTAAAAAAGTATGTTTTTTGAGGTTAGAAAATGAGCCAACTTTTAAATTCTGACCTCGGATTCGGATTCAGCGACCCAAAATACGTAAGAATTGACTAGTCCGGTCCGCCGGACAGAAAAAAATTTTTTTTTGTGGGGCTGTGTAATTAATAAATTAGTTTCACCGATAATTTTCTTGAAATTCTCTTGCTGAATATCGATAAATAACTGTTTCAATAAAATTTTCAACTCGAGGTTTCTTTCGATTTTCGTTATGACAATCATCTTCATTAATGTTCTCAATAGCACTGTCATTATCACTTGAAGAACTCGAAGAAGATTCTAACATTATTAAATTTTGAGCATTTATAATTAATAAAAATGTTTCAATTATTTAGAGAACGTGGAGAACGATCCCCGACGCGATGCTTCAGTAAACAGCTGAGTGGAACACACGTCCAGCAGTAACGCAGTAGTGCCAATATCATCACTACTGAAACTCCTTACTGAAATCTTTACGGAACGCACCCCCGGTCGGCCGGGACCGTTAGGGAGATTTTGATTCTCCCACCGGCCACGGGGTTGGGTGGACCTTTCCTCCATCCATTGCACGCCGGTACTCCGACAGGATGGGGGAACAATCGCAGGATCATTGCACGCCGGTGCTCCGGCAGGTCCTGGGATTGCGGGTCCACCGGGGGTTGTCCGGTCCGCTCGGAAAAGATCCGAGGTCGGGGCCGGGCACCCCCCGAGAGGGGGGACCCACCAGGCCGCCCGGACGTTTCCGGGTTAGGGCCGGTGGTGTCCTGACGGCGGACGTAAGGGCCGGCGGTATGTTTAGGAGCCCGTCGGTGGCGCTGGCTGTGGGGGTACCCTGTGCCTCGCCCCTCGCGGGCGGCGGGGGCCGGGATCGAGCTTGCTCGGTCGGTTCCCTCGTCGGGCGCGGGGGGGGGATGGCGGGGGCTCTCCTGCCGGCGTTGGCCGATGGGCGGTGCCTCAGGGGTCGGGGGCGGCCTCCGGGGTCCTTCGGGGCCTTAGGGGGCGTCGTTGATACGGGAGTGACGAACCCGGGGTGCCTGAGCTCGGGTAGGCTGGACCCGTGAGGCCGGGAGGCCAACCAGCCTAGGGGAAGGAAAACCCCGAAATAAAACCACCTGAAGAATCATGATAATGGTAAAGAAAGGGAAGAAAGTACCACCCCTGGGTGATCGGACATCCAGGGGTCGGCGGGGGGGAGGGGGGTACGATCCCGGCCGTCCCCTTGTCGTCATCGGACGACGGGCTAACTCCCGGGTTAGAGGCGAGCTCGGGTGCGAAAAAGGTTATCGCCTTATTGGAGGGAAACCTCCCGGATTTAGGGTTGAGCCCCCACATGATGGGAATGCTGCCAGACATGCTGGCGGAACTAGGGCTGGAGCCTGGGAAGAGACCCAAATGGGCTGAAGGGATGACGCAGGAGGAGTTTGCTGACGTGATAGCCGGCAAAATAAAGAGTGTGATGGAGGAAGGGGAAAGGGAGACGGACTCTGTCGCATTGAACTCGGACGAGAATGGACAGTGGAGTTGTGACCGGACGGAGGATTGAATCAACCACACTCGCCCGAATAATCAATAATTATCACGGTCGCCACTCGATTTTAATCCCTACCCATCGAGAAAGATATGAAATTATGACAACAGACTAACCGTTCGCTGACTCCGCTAATTCCCCTCCTTATCTCTGTTTCAGGTGCCTTTCTGCGCTCTCTCGCTCCGGACGTCCGTTTGGATGGATCACCGTGGGACTTATATCGTCGCTGGACGGACCGTCGTCGGGGACTTCCGCTGGAATCTCAATGCCCCTGCTGGACCTCGTCGCTCGGACTGCTGCCGCTTCTGGATCACCGGATCGCCGTGGGAGATGTTTCTCGCATCGGACACCGACAGGTAAGTATTCGCGAAGGAATCAGGTAAGTATTTGTCGCGTTTCTCAGGTAAGTGTCTGTGTAATCAAAACTCTATTGTTTTACAATAGGTAGAATATGAAATTTATTTCTCTGTTTCAGATTTACAATGTATGATCGCCCGCACTCGGATCGCTCGCGTCCGCCCGTACGGATATTATGCTTCTTACAGCTTTTCGCCTTTACAATCTCCCGATCTCTCTCTCTGCAGATTACTACACGCACACGTTTCGCGTAATGTGTACAGTGACGCGTTTGTTGCAAACGTGTTGGCGACTTCTCGCATCGCCCGCGGGATCGACTCACTCCTCGGTCTCGACTCGGCCGATGGCCGGTTGCCCGTTCTAAGTCCTATGCGGCTGATGTTACGCGCGCGTTCGCGGAGACCGACTCCTCGATACCGTGCTCCGTGCCCAAGACCCGACCGATCGCTACCGGTTCGTGAGAACGACTCCTCGATCTCGGTCGCTCGCTGCTTCGCCCGACCGCGGCTGCTGCCACCCCACTCCCGTTGGGTGGTCACGCCAATGCGCAGCCATTCGCCACATCTGGCGCGTGATGTTCTCGTGCCCGCCCCTGGTACAGCCCGGCACGAACAATCACTCGCGTTTGTTTACATGCCCTTGCCGAATACATCGATGGATCAATACATCTCGACGTACATATCGCTTTGTCCGTTTCGACGATGAAATCTCTTACGGCGTTACAATATTTCACATGTATTATCGTCGTTTTCGGTCGAAGCGTTATGCTCACATGATTGTCGTTCAGCCTACATGTTTCAGGTTACGCGCTACGCCTACTGGGTCTTTCCCGGTCGTCGCGCACTTCCGTTACGCGATCTCAGTAACGGTTGTACGGATCGCGTTCCCACTCGGTGGGGTTGCTACCACGGCTCGCTGTTTGTCGCTCGCAAAGTCCCCGACCTCGATGACCTTGGGACTCCGATATCGCGCACCGCTCATCGCACATCGATGCCGCTCGACTGGGTTACTCTCCCGTGCTCGCCCGACACGCCCCCGAAACGATTTCGCGATCGCCCCGGTGGTTCGCGTTTTCGCGACCCCGTGCTCAGACATCGCTGAAACTTGGCCTGGTGACTTCGCTGTGGCCCTTCAGCATGCCCACGAGACGATTTTACGCTCGCTCGCTCGGTTCGCTATTTCGCGTCCGCGCGCTCGGATCTCGACGCAACTCGGAATGGTTGCTCGCGCTCGCGTCCCTGACACGCCCCTAAAGGGATTTCGCGGTCGGACCCTTGGTTCGCGTTTTTGCGGTCCCTTGTCCCGCCGTTGATGCGGACCTGTCCGTCGTGTTTCTTGGGTCGCCCCCAACACGTCTGTGTCGAGACTTCCCGGAGATTCCCCCTGGTTCGCGATATCGCGACCCGGTGCCCGGATCTCATCGCGGACCCCACGAACGTGTTCCCAGGGTTGTCCCTGACACGTCGCTGTTGTTTGTTCACGAGGATGTGCCCTTGTTCAGGAACTTCGGACCTGGTGCGTCGCCATCGTCGCGGACCTTACTGACGCCTTCCCAGGGTTGCCCCTGACACGTTGGCGTCGTCCGTTCCCGAAGATGTGTCTCCGTTCAGGAACTACGGACCTGGTGCGTCGCCGTCATCGCGGACCTACCCACGATGTTCCTACGGGTCCCTACGACACGTCGGTACTATCGGTTCTCGTCGTCGGTTGCGCGCTCGCGATCTTCGCACCTGGTGATCTCACGCGGTCGCGGATCACTCCCACGTTTTCGTCGCATCGCCCGGAACTCGCCGCTACTCGCGCTTTTCGCGCCCGGCGCGTTCCCTCGTTGTTCGCGATATGCATGCGCACTCTTCGCGTTCACGCTGTGCCAGCCGTTATCGCGCTTGCTGGCTTTCATGTGTATCGCGTCGCATCAAAGAAAAGGAAATTAGAGATAACTAACGGAAATCAGGAAATCCAGAGAAACGAAAATCTAATACGAATGAATCGTGGTTCTTTATTACGTAACGCGCGTTTCGCGGTGGCTGTAGCCAAATAAACAATGAGAAATCTATCGCGATCGCGCTCACTCGCTCTCGCTGTGCCACGAGAGTCTATCTTACCAATTAAGAGAATATCTATACATATGTAACACGCGAGTGACCTTATCTTTATATAATTACCTTATGCGCTGGTCTATATATATATTTTTCTGTGCGCTACCTTATATCTAAGTGTGTGTGTGTGTGTGTGTGTGTGTGTGTGTGTGTGTGTGTGTGTGTGTGTGTGTGTGTGTGTGTGTGGGAATGTGTTACTCTTTATCTACGTTGGTGTAATTGTATGTGTACGCGGGTGTGTGTGTAAGTGAATCGGCGCCCTCGATGACGCTGCTCCTACCGCATCCTGCTGGCTGGATCCGCCGCATCGTTGTCGCCATCGCTCCTTCGTCGCGGTGTCACCCCGGTCGCCGTCGACAGCTCGTCTGCCGATCGCATCGGCGACGATTGCCCGATCGTCAGGACACCCTCGATGTCGCTGGGTTTTATCGGTCCGTGTGCCTGCTGCAGGCGCAACACGTCGCCGATCGACGCCCTTAGTTTGGAAGTGAGCGTCACCGTGCCTGGCGTCTTGTGCTGCTAGTCGATTGCAGCGGTCGGCTGCATAAGGGTAGGAAGGAGATGTTGAATGAAATAAAGGCGGAATGTAGAAGGCGGGAGAAGGAAGGGAAAGGAGCTCCCTCGAATCCCGCAACGCCAGGGTCTAGCAAAGATCCACAGCAGGATCGATCTCCTTCCGGCTCCTGCGCTCTCCCCGAAGCTGAAGGGGAAGAAGAAAGCGCTGGAGCAAGGTAGAGGACAGGATGACAGAGGAGTGAAGGTGAGGATTCAGCCGAAGGAGTGTTCAATGGTCTTGGACAAGGGAGGGGAAAGAGACATGGAAGAAGATGCGGAAGAAATAGCGGAGCGGGAGAAGTGGGAACGCATCGAGAAAAAGGTGCGTTTCCACGGAGTTCTCGCGGTGGAAGTGATGGAGGAGATGTCCACAAAAGATTTGGAGAGAAGAGTGGAATACATTATGCAGGAACGGTTGGTCACCTACACTGAGAAGGATTGCAAGGATATGTTGGAGTTGGACATTGACGCGGTCCTTGCAACGGTGAACGAGATAAGGATGAGGGCAGAGAGAACAGGGGGGGCAAGATTGTTAGCTGAAATGAAGAGTGATGGGAAGAACGAGATAGTTGAAATGAGGAGGGAGTTAGATAAAGATTTGAAAGAGGTGAAGAGGATGCAGGAAGAGCTTAAAAAGCAGACAATAGAAATGAAGAAAGAATTTGACAGGAGGGAAAGGCTCCTGAGAGAAAGAGAGGAAAAGCTAAACGAGAGAGAAAAAGCGCTACGGGTGAGGGAAGCGACCGCAACCAATATGGAGACGGATGAGCCCCATGTGATAAGGGACTCTGCGATGCAGACGGAGGGACGCAGCAGCGGAGTCGAGGAGCTGAAGGACCTAATCCTGTCCCTCGAACGCAGGATGACCGGATTGGCAAAGGAAATAGGCGCAATAAAGGGAGCTAGGTTGATGGAGCGGGCCGCGTCTGGGAAGTCAGGGACTGAGGACGAGCGCAAGGGGGGTAAAGTCAAGGAGAAGGGGAGGGAGGTGGGGAGGGTCCTCGGACCTTCTCTTACCTCAACGATGAGAGATGAACCCTCTGCCCGTCCTCCGACCTACGCCGGAGTGGTACGGGCCGGAACAACGGGACGGGGACAGAATACCGGTGGTAGAAATAGAGGTAGGACGCGGGTACCATCTACCCCAAGGACGGCCGCAGTGGGAGTCACTGTGGTACCGGGGGGGGGGGGGGATGACAGTTACGCGCAGGTGATGAGGACCGCCAGGAAGAAGATCTCCCTGGCGGAAATAGGCGTAGGAAACCTCCGTTGCAAACGGGGGGTCACGGGGGCCCTCTTATGGGAGATCCTCGGGGAGGGTGCGGAGGAGAAGGCGGACCGATTAACGGCTCGCCTCCGCGATATTTTTAAGGGAGCAGGAGTACGGGTCACCCGGCCCTCCAAGCGTGTTGAAATCCGCGTGGGAGGGCTGGATGACTCTGTGACAGAAGAGGAGGTCGGGAGGGCGCTGTCCGAGGTGGGAAGTGCCCTCTCGAGGAGGTGAAGACCGCCGCGATTCGCAGGCTCCCACGCGGTCTGGGAGCAATGTGGGCGCAGTGTCCCGCTGGTCGCGTCGGTCGCAATAAAGGAGGGTCTCTCCGTCGGGTGGGCCCGCGTAGAGTTACTTCTGTCCCGCCCTCTCAGATGTTTCAAATGCTGGAGGATGGGACACACTCGTCTAGAGCACAGTATATACAGTAGCGCAACTCTCCCGATTTCAGCGTGGATGAAAATGAACTGCACATGCGCGTGCGAGGTATGTAACCAATCAGGACACTGATATTCTGTGTCACTTCTGCTCACTTCCTCTCTGTATTTTCGCTCTCTGTCAGCACCGTTGAGATGCTCATGCAGGACATTTAAATGGCCGTTCAGTAGAAAGTGGCGGCAACGGACATCTGATGTGATCTGATGCGAGAAATAATAAAGTGATAAAGTGGTGAAGTGATAAGTTCTCAGTGAATAGTGTACAGGTGTTTAGTAAACGGTGCAAGAAAACCGAGAACAAATTATTTTCCTTACGGAGAATAATTAATCTGTACAAAAATTGTACAGATTCTCGATTCTCTTAAAGGAAAAGCACTTTGGTCTTAGCTTTGTTGCAGGTATTTGTGAAGAAATCTTGAGGGAAATTCTGGAAGAAAAAGATGGCCCATCAATCAAGCGCGTGGTGTGTTGTTAGGGAATGCAATAAAAATATTGTGGAAAAACGACATTTTTTTCGGTTTCCAAAGGAACATGAAAGGTATAATGATTTTATTTCATTTATTAATTATTTTTTAAAACAAGTATAAATTTGCATATTATAAAATACTATTTTGATATTTCTAAATGTATGTATATTATTATGTGCATGCATATGTATATATTATTACAATATTTCTTTACATTTACAAATTGGAATAATATTTACAGATGGTTGCAATGGATACGTGCGTGTGAAAGATTAGATTTGGAAGCAATGGGTGCAGAATATGGCCATCGCAATTACCGATTGTGCCACTTACATTTTGAAGAAAAGTGGTACAAGATAAGTAAGAGTAGAGCTCATCTTCATCCAGATGCTGTACCAACAATATTTTTTGGAAGAAAGTAAGCCCATACACATCTTATAATGTACATTGTTTTCTATTCTAAATAATGTAGTTTTTTAGATTCAATAGTATATTACGTATATTAAACAATATTAAACAATATTAAACAATATTTTTGATAATATACACATTAATTAATGATATTGCATATAATTTATAACAATGCATTTATTACAACATCAGAAAATGAGAAGATGGATGAAGAGCTACCTGAAGAAGAAAATATTTATATTTTACAACAAGAGAAAACAAATAGGTACTTAAATATCTGAAAATGTATTTATCTTTCTGTTACAGACAGTATTTTGTTCTTATAATTAACTTTTTTTCGACATTTTTTATTTAGCAATAAAAAGTAATATTACACTAAAATGGTATGTTTCAGTGACTTACAGTTGAAATCATTCCTGCCTACAGAGCAGATGCCAAAATGTGATAAAGATGTCCACATTCCTAAGCCGTACGTTTTTTTACATTACATACATACATATGTATTTTTATAATATTATTTCTTTTATACAGTTTTTTTATAATCAGTCTGTAGATTTTGATTTAAATGTACAGCTTATTAAATTCCATTTTTCCATTTTATTTTGTTTCTTTTATTTTTTAAATTGCATTCTGCATTTAATAACAAGATATAAATAATATTACGTGAGAGTAATTGTATTTATAAACGTTTGTCTTATTTTAACATGTCTGCATATAAATATAAGGGATACATGCATATATAAAATAATTTTAAATAAATAAGGTTATCAATACTATCTCTATTTAATTACAATATAATATTCAAATATAAGTTTTTCAAGATTTTATAATAAATATTTGGTTTATTTTATTTTTATATATTTTTGTTATTGACATTTCTGTGAAATTGTAATTAATACTTCAGCTCTCTTTCTAGAGTTTTACTATCTGTTTTTTTGCTATAATATATGTATATGTTATGTATAGGAGCACGTCCAGCAGTACACGCTCAATAAGAAGAGAAGAAAGTCCGCGGAAGAAAAAATTGCAACAACGCATTGTACGATTACAAGGGAGAGTAAAAGCACTGGACGAAAGAAACAGACGGCTTCAGAAGAAAGTGAAGATTTTAACAATAAGGAAGAAGAAATCAGAAAAAGAGAAGCTTAAGGACCATGAGATTCTACGTCAATTAGGCTGTAAGTTTTTTTCTCCAACTTTCGCACGATTGTTATCTGCCCAAATTGATGCGCAAATTAAAAGCAAACGTGGAAGTCGGTATAATTCCGAATTTAAACAGTTCGCTTTAGGTATATACTTTCTAAGTCCGCGATGTTATAAAGAACTTCAAAAAGAATTACCTGCCATACGCAGTCTACAAAAGTTTACACAAACGTGGCAAATTAAACCCGGTATAAATGATAAAATTTTTGATGTGTTAGCTGTAAAGTTAAATTCATTGCCACTATTAGAACGTCATTGCATTTTGTGCATAGATGAAATGAGTCTACAAGCTCATTTATTTTACAATGTTTCACAAGATGAAATAATTGGTTTTCAAGATACCGATAATAATCAGAAAGAACCGTTACCTGCAAAAAGTGTTTTAGTTATTATTATGGCACGTAGCATTGCAGGTAATTGGAAACTTCCCCTTTGCTTTTGTTTTGTCGAGAATGCATGTAAATCTAATGTATTGAAACCTATTCTATTTGATGTTATACGTAAATTACAACATTGCGGTGCTACTATGCATGCTTTAATTTCGGACATGGGATCTAACTTTACACAACTATCCCGAGAATTAGGTATTTCTGTACAAAATTCAATCTTTTTAGTTGACGGACATGAGGTACTATATATATTCGATACTCCGCATTTAATGAAAAGAACTCGGTGATAATTTGTTGAAACATAATATACAATTTGGAAATAACAAAGTTGCTTCATGGGATTATATTATTGAATTTTATAACAGAGACCGTAAACAGTGGATAAAATTGGCCCCAAAGTTAACTAAAAAGCATATCGAGCCAAATAATTTAGATAAAATGAGAGTATCATACGCTGTTCAAGTTCTCAGTAATCGTATGTGTGCAGGCATGTGCACTTGGAACAATATATTATATCGACCATTTTGATAAATTATTCGATGTTTTAAATTCTTCCAGTTTAAATAGTCCAAAGGAATATGCGCAAGTATTTACAGGAAGCGAAAAACAAATTAAATTTTTAGAAGAAATGTTATGTTTGTTAAAAACTATTAATGTAATTAATGAGAAAGGATCTCGTGTAAAAGTTAATTGCTTCGAATGTTGGCAAATAACTATCAATGGCATGATGCAACTTTGGGAAAAATTAAAATGTCATAATTTTCCACATATTTGGACACGAAGAATCAATCAAGATTGTTTAGAAAATTTCTTTGGCTGTGTTAGACAACAAGGCGGTAATTCTGTAAATCCGACACAGATACAATTTAGTCGTGCCTTTAAAAAATTATTTAGTATGAAGATGTTACAACATTCAGATACGCAAAATTGTGCTGCAGATACTGATCGCATGTTAAGTTTAGTTGGTGTGTCATGTTCGAATCCGTCTACTTCCTCAGAATTTATTCCATCTACGGCACGTGTAATTTTAGATATTCCCAATCACGATTATCATAACATGGAACTACCAGAAGAAAATGCTTTTAAATATGTTTGCGGATATTTAATTAAAAAATGTACAGAAATGCATACGTGTGAAGCGTGTACAGATTATGTAAATGAAAATATGACTGTCTTAGATGATACTGCTTTGTATTGTTCTTTCCGAGCTTACAATACAGAGAAAAATCCTTTTGGAAAATTAATTTTATCAAGTAATAATTTTTGTGCTTATATACATCAATTAGAGGAAATATTTGTGAAAACGCTTGAAAGTAATTGCTTTAAAAAAAACATTGGTATCTATTTATTTCAACTTGCACAGAATGTAACTTTTGAAGCGCCACATTTCCCAACAATTTATTTAATAAAATTATTTTTCCGCATGCGCATTTATTATACTTTAAAACAACATAATAAGGCATGTAAACGTATTGGTAAGAGAAACAGAAAACTTTTGAATATTTTACATTTATAAGTTTTTTCTTTCATATATAATATATATTGCTTTCTTTATTTCACACACTAATATATATGTATAGACAGTTTTATTTTTATGCACCATTACTAACATATATTTCTTAAGTGTATGACTGATTGTGAAATTGTATTTGCGAGCATACACCGTGTTTATATATGTTATAAACAGTTTATGGTCATGGTTATAACAACTCTTATAATTTTCTTAATCTTCATTTTCTGTTTGCATGCTATGTTTATTACAATAAATAGATTTCATAGTTACATACAGTGTTATAAGTATTAAATATTAAATTTTTAACTGTAAATATTAAGTTACTTTCTTTACTACTCTTTCTTTGGTTCGTACTGAGGTGGATCGAGTAACTGAAGTACGGACTAATGATTGAGTTGGACACAAGAAATTAATAAATATATTTTAGGTATAGGAATATTAGGAGTCAAGACATTTTGTTATCTTTTACAAATTGCATATTTTTATTATTGTATACTTTTAACTTTAGTATGACATTTTTTTATTTTCATTTATTAATATTTGTCAATGTAAATTTCTGTTTTATATATGTATGCTTGGAACTGACTTTGTTATTGATATACATACATATATTACTATGTGTTTTCTATCTGGCCGTATTGTACTTGTTTTATATATTTTGTGAAATTGTACACTAGAATAAAATTTTTTCAAAGAAATATGACCTCAATATACTATTTGCATTTTTATACACACTATCTTTTACTTGAACTATATTTAACATTCTTTTTACATCTTATGCACTTTTTATTATTTATTATTTTGTTTTACTATTCTTTAATTTGCATGATATTTACATATATATTATTGTATTATTTATCTAATTAAGTCTTTGTATGTTTTGTTTATTTTTTTTATTATTTAATAATTTTTATATTTTTTTTCTTTTTTGTTTCACAGAATATTGCCAACACGAGTCATCAACTTATTTACATACTTTTTATCCGCTTTTTAAAAGGGCATGTAACAGATTTAACTTTTATTAGTTCTTTCATTTCGTTTACTTTGTTATTGCAATTATCATTGCAGAAATCATGTAACTTGACAGTTTATACATTTGTCACATATACATATACATAGTTGTCATTGTGAATAAAAAGAATTAGATAAAATTAAGTTACAAGTTGTATTATATAATTTTCTTAATATTTCCTTCATATTTCCTTTTGTAATCGTTTAAATATTGATAGCATAAATAATTTATTGATTTGTATTATACAACTCGTGTATAACACGAAGAAGTAATATGGCACATTTGTACAATTATTTATACAAATTATTAAAATTTATCTGTATTTTGTATATACCTATGGGGCATTCTTTCTCAACGAGAGACCCCCCGCCCCCAAAGTTGGTTTTGACGTAAAGAGTTCTAATATGGCTTAAAATTTAGGTAATTATATCTATTTTTAAATGCAAAGTGGCAAAATAAAAAATTCAAGATGGCCGATCCAATATGGCGGACAATGTACATAAAATCGCTTAAATTCGCTTGAAACTCGTTACTCGAGGGTATTTGGTGTCGCTGAACACGAATCTGACATTAGATTTCGCTAAATCTTCGCTAAAATATCGTTTATTTAATAAAGCGCGCGGCGCTGTCAACAACTGCTCAGCGTGAACTAAACCGCATGGATTTCCTCCTCGGCACTTCTACTTACTCAGATTTAATTTAAAAAATTTTTTGAGAAAGAATGCCCCCTGTATATATATATATATATATATATATATATATACATATAATTAAAAAATATATAGTGCCAATAAATAAATATATAGCGCGCGTCTGGTTGTACATCATATTTTATTTCTATCTCAAATGTAACCCTTGTTGTTTATGCATGCGTTTCCGCGCGTTATAACGCACGTCAAACATGCGTCTCCATACATTATCCCAATCAAATACGTGCTTTTTTCAAACGCGCGCGTCTGACACGCAACGATAAATTAGAAATAGAGAGAAACTTATACCAGTGAGAGGAAGTGAGACAGATTACCGGTGCTCTGATTGGTTACATACCTCGCACGCGCATGTGCAGTTCATTTTCATCCACGCTAACATCAAAAGTGCCGACAGAGAGTTGCGCTACTGTATATACTGTGTCTAGAGTGCGAGTCCCGGGAGGACCGCAGCGGAGCTTGCTACCGCTGCGGGGAGGGAGGCCACCGGGCCCTCCTCTGTCGGGCGGCCTCTCCGCGCTGCCCGCTGTGTGCAGGGGCGGGGATGTCCGCCGGGCACCGACTTGGGGGGGCGGGGTGTACGGAAGGGAAAGCAAAGGGAGGGGGACGAGGGTCCTCAAATCCGAGGGCTCCTCCTCCCCCTTGATTGCGGACGTAGTCCGCATGGATAAAGGCAGGGGGCCGGGGGGTTGCTTGGGCGGGGTCCCTACGGGGTCCCCGTCACGGGTGCTCCCCCCGGCCCTCTCGGAAGTTGGGGCTCGAGACTTTGTCTTGGGCTCGGGCTCCCTGCCCTCTTTGGAGGGCGCGGTGAGAAGAGGGGCTCTGCCTCCGTGGCGGCGGGCCTGACTGGTGCCGGGGCGCTCCCCGACGGCCGCAGTTCCCGAGTGGTAAGGCCTGACTGGTTGCCCCGGCATTTCACGATGGTTCGTCGTCGCGGGGGGGGGGCGGATGTCCCCTCTCCCCTACCGCCTGGGGGTGGCGCGTGGTGCGGGTCCGCCACGCGTCACAGCTGGCCCTGACTGGTTGCTTCGGCGCTCCCCAAAGGGTCAGCATCCCCAGAGTGGGGGGGGGGGGTGGTAGGCTGGGGCTAGTCCCCCTTAGCCTCCACTTGTTATTAGTTTTGTCCGAAAGGACAGGGGGGCATAGCCCCCCAGGAGGAAGCCCCTTAAGGGCTAGCATGGGGGGGGGGGGGCGCGGAAATGATCAGTGCGTTACCCAGCCCCCCCTTCCTACATAGCGCTCAGGAGGGACTGATGGGGGTTTTAGCCGGTAGGCTATGTCTGACGTCGCGCCGAAAAGCGCGATATGCGGGCGTAGAATCCGGCACAAGCCCGCCCCTGGTCCGGGGGGTGAGAAGTCTTTGGAAGATTTCCCCCATCTAAAAAAAAAAGGAGGGGCAGAGATTCTGGTTATATAATCCCCGAAGAGTTAAAGGAAAGGCTCTAAAATTGCAGAGCAATTGAGAAGGTCCCTTCTTCATAATAAAGAAGCTTAGTGATGTAGTATACTGTATTCGGAAATCACTTCGACATAAGAATAAAGTTGTTCATTCGGATAGGTTAGCTGTTTATTCCGAGAGGAAATTAGGTTGAGAAACTAGAGTAGATCGAAAAACGAAGAGAAAGAAATGTTAATAAAAAATGTATTTGTAATGCAGAATTTTAGTACAACGTGTTATGATTTTGTTTTTAATTTTCAAACGTTTAGTTTCTTGTTTACTGCGCATAATATTTGTTTTCCTAGGGGAAGTCGGCGGTACGCAAGTTGATGTGGTTACCGCGACGGAACATCGGCCGAAGACTTCTCAAGGAAGTTTTTTTTTTTTTAAGAAGACCTCCTGCCCACGGTTTTTGATTTGTGGTTTTCCGTGGGCCGTAGGGCAAATGCCGGGCGGGGACTTAGGGAGCCCTGCGGGGCGTTGGGTCCATGGAAAGTAGATTCCCCCCCCCCTCCCCTTGTCCGAAGATTAAGTGGAACGGCAGCAGAGGAGGACGGCAGCGAGGGAGACCACAACGGGAGAAGAGCGGAGCTCCTGCGGGGTCGTCCTGGGACCGTCAAAGGGGAGAGCCTGGCCAGCTCTCTCCAGAAGAGGGACGGTTGGAGACCTGGAGTGCGGCTACCGGGGACCAAGAGGAATGGAGTCCGTTAGGGCAAGTGAACCATTCGGTGCCCTGGAGCCCACGGAGCAGAGGAGCTGTGGACCGCGAAGAACTACCCTCCCGGATTGTCGGGGCGACAATCTTGAAAGAGGGGGGGGGGGTAGTGTTACGCCTGTGCTGTGCGCTCGCTGTGCGCTCGTGCCGTATCGCTCGTTAGACGCCTGGGCGGCAGAAGAATATCGCAGCCGGACAACAGGTTGCTTGACGACGCTGTTTACTAACAGCCGGTCGTCAGATTTCGCTCTGGACCTCGAACTAGACGGACGTGTTTCGTTGTATCTGAGCAATAAATCCGTTCTTTTCTAATAACAGAGAGTATCTTTATTCTCGGTGACGGGAAAGCGCGGCGCGTTCGCGAGTGCGGTGAGAGTGTGACTGTGCGAGTGCGGCGAACGCGTGTCAAGCGTAACAGTATTTAAATATGGATAGCTCACTCGATCTTTAATATATTCTCCTTTTGCTATACATTTTGTGCATGAGAAATAACCGGAATGACCTTTCGTAAATGTAATATAAGATTTAGCAGGTACGTCGCATATGAAAGCATTAATTTTAAATGGATAGATGTGATCATTAATTGTTATGCCATGCGTAGTTAAAGTTATTGCTTTTTCCGTGAAATCTGTTAAAAATTCGTTTGCATCTGCAGGTTTTTCATTCCCAAAATAAATTCCAACAATATTTACTTCATTGTAATTTTCAACTAAATTGCACAAAATATGATATACTTGACCGTTTGAACTTTTAAATAAAGGGAGACCATCAATATTAATATTAATTTGGACAAGTTGCAAATGTTCAAAATCAGAATACCACGATAAAAGTTGCTTAACAAAATTACGTAAACCGAAATGGTAATACTGCCCTGGTCTTACACCTCGTACAGTTACTTTTCTGGGAGTTTTCAATAAGCTACGAGCATCTGAAGGCAATTCCGGATATCTAGGTTTTATACCTGTCATTAATTGGTTTAATGCAACATGAGATATGCGATTTTCAATAGCCCATTCTTGAAGCCACGATACAAAATTAAATGAATCATCGACGAGGTTATCAGATGCAGGAGTATTAACAATATTGTTAACTATTTTGTTAATATCAGAATTTATTAGCTCATTTTCTAAAACATTGTTGCTTTCTTCAAAATCATTAGAATCACTATTTATTTGTTTAGGATTATCTAAATCGTCGTTTAACTGGTAATTATTGCTATGAATGTTCTGTTCTAATGAGATGTGATTTGATACTTCTACGCAGTTATTGACATTTCTACATAACGGAATATTATTATTACTTGAAATTGAGGAAATGCTTTCTAATGAAGCCGAATTACAAATACTGTACACAATATTAATCGCTAAATCTGATATCCCTTTAGCTCGTCGATAATATTGTCTTTTTATTTTCGGCATTTTCAAAGATTATTAATATATTGTATGTTCTTACTTATTTATCACTTATCTTATGTTCTGTCGATGTCTTCGCCAGAAATGTCTTTAAAGTAGATTGTCAATATTGTATGTTTTTACTCGTTTATCGGTTATCTTTGCGCTCTGTCGATGTCCTTGTCAGAACTGCCTAAAAATAATTAGAAAATATTATTTTAATTTGCGTATTTTGTCTTTGAAGAATGAGCATTAAATATTCTCCTAGCGATGACGAATATAATAAATATTAAGTTATTTAAAATATAACGTACCATATATGATAATAATCAATAACACAGGCACACGAAAAAAAAGGTCTTGTCCACCAGACGAGACAAACATTTCTATACGTTTTTGGGGTTGCTGAATTCGAATCCGGGGTCGGTTTGACTCGGTCAGATCGCATTTCGATCTTAACCTCAAAAAGTGATGAAAGTTGAAACAGTCATTGAAATGCCCAGAAAGGAAAGCGATTATATGTTTTCAGGGTCGCTGAGTCCAAATTCGGGGTTAGCTCGACTCGGCCAGGCCGCATTACATTCCTAACCTCAAAAAAGTGATTAAAAAACCGAAAACTGTTCCCGATATAAATTTTTTGTATTTAGCGTTGGGTACATAGAACTTGTTAGTCATTTTTTGAGCATAACTATCAGTCTGCAGCATAAAATTTTGCTGCCTTCACAGATACTGTAACAATGACAACTGCCCCGAAAGGGGATGTGTAGAATGATTCGTTCTCAGGTTTGTTGAGGTAACGATGCCAGCGAAGGCACGCTGCCTTGCAGGTGGGCGTGAGGGTGTGACGATGAAGCCGTAGTGTGTCCGACGACGAGTTGACATAGTCCTCGTCAATGTCGGAAAGCTCTCATACTTAGGCCTAGAGAGGTATGAGAGTTATCACCCCTGGGACGGTGGACTTACCTGCGGTCGGACCAGGATCTCTCACGCGCGGGTTTTTCTTAACACACATGGCACCTTCAAACAAAAAATTTTTAGTTTCTCCTTTGCTACATATGTAGCAAAAAGCATCAGTGTCTTTGTTGCATGTATGCTTCGACGGAGAACGAATCATTCTACACATCCCCTTTCGGGACAGTTGTCATCGTTACAGTATCTGTCAAGGCAGCAGGATTTTAAGCTGCAGACTGATGTTATGCTAAAAAAATGACTAACAAGTTCTATGTACCCAACGCTGAATAGAAAAAATTTATATCGGGAACAGTTTTCGGTTTTTTAAATCACTTTTTTGAGGTTAGGGGTAATTCTTCAGTTTAGCTACCTCAGCACAGAAATCGATCAAACTAGGCTTATTCGACGCGTTTTTGCACGAAAAGAAAGAATCTGGCAGAAAAAAGTGTCGCTCTGCCCTGCGACGCGAGATATTAATCGTTAAAGTTGACAGGAATCAGGTTATAATTCCTGTCATACCGACGACGGTCGGGGACGTCGTCGTCCGTTGCTGGAGCCTCGTGTAGATCGGCCTTTAGCTTCGACCACCACTGAGCGAACTTTGTTCGACGGGTGGGAGGGGCGGACCCTACCGGGTTCGACAGTTTCCTCAAGTCAACTCGAGCTTTCGCTCAGAGGAGCTGTAGGTGGATTCCGCTGGCTCGGGAATGGAGCGGGATTCGCACTGGCAGGTCTCGATCTCTATTTCCTCGACCCCCGGCTTGTGTAATGTCACGGGGGAGTTAAACTGCGAGAGAGCTACGATTCCTTATGGGCAGGCTTGCCCTTATATGCCTCTTTTGTTGATATTGTGACCACGCGAAAGACAGCCGCCCCGCGGCGACATGTGTTACTCGCGCTCGCGGTGCGGGGTGGTGTCGCGCTCGCCCCACTTGGCGGGCGAGGGAGCGCAGAACGGGCTGCCGTGCTCGCAGGCGTGCCGTTCGGATTGCGGATCAGAACACTCAGGATCGACAAAATTGTAGGAATGGTTCACTGTCAGATGTTGAAAGTCTTTATTGCTTAAGCAATTGTAAGACTTCCAACAATCTGACATGATCGTGGTTCCTGGCAGAATCCATTCCTTCATGCACGCCAGGAGTGTCTTTTCTGTCCGATCCTCGACTGGAACGATGAAGATCTTCTTCGAATCTCGCTCGTATCCTCCAAAAATCCAATTACCTTTTACAAGTCGGTCACGATTATATTTGCGCTTTCCAATTTTTGCCTCATCAATTTCAACTATGCGTCCTGGACCACCAAGCTTTATACTATGTTTATCTGTCCAGAACACACAAACCTGCAAGTAAAAAAATAATATTAACATTTAGTTTTCGACATTAATTATTATATATTTTTCTTTATTATACAGTGCAATTATTAAGATAAATTAAGACATAATTACCTCTCGGCAAAAATTGAACCAATCTGTAATCGTGGCTGACGCTACGCCAGTTTCATCCATTGTGTCATCGTGACGCGGATGTCGGAACATCAAAAAACATGCTACTATTTTGCAAATAGTAGCAATGTCTAGATGACTTTTGTGGAACCAAGTACCAGTTTTCGCACTTTTGTAAAAAATCGCACTGTTTGCAGACACGTTTTTTATGTATATTTTTTATGTAATATCGTCTTCTACATCGATATGTTAATGTATCTTTATCGATGTTTATATCGTTACCGCACTGACTACACTTAATTGTATTTGCTAATACGCCATGCTGAATTAAAAAATCTATTAATTCTATTTTATTATACGTTAGATGCGAAAATTCTAATAAGCCTAACATTATTGCACGTGCCTGCGACTTCACGTATGATTTTAGCGCGCTTCATTTGTTTTATTCTAGTTCTTATTTTGCACACTAGTTTCAAATTGGCGCACTTTTGCATTCGCGTGCGGCCACTGAGCATGCGCATATGGCCGCAGGGCATGTTCAGTGTTGCTACATGTCGTAAATTATAAGTTACAAAGCGAGGTTCACGTGCATGGGGGGGGGGGGTGGTGCGGGGGGGGCCAAGCCCCCCCTGCCCACCCATCAATCCAACCCACACCGCCCAGTGCATAGGGGGTGCAGGGGGGCGGCAGCCTCCCCGCCCACACTCCTAGGTTTACTCACACAATGGGGGAGGGGGGTGTAGGAGGGGGAAGCCCCCTCCACCCACGCATGTACTTTGATATGTTATATAAGATATGTTCATCATTAAAAGCTAATTGTAAGTGATATGTAAGTGATTTATTATTCTAATAAAATAGAATTTTTTAATTCAGCATGGAGTATTAGCAAATACAATTAAGTGCGGTAACGATATAAACATCGATAAAGATACATTAACATATCGATGTAGAAGACGATATTACATAAAAAATATGCATAAAAAACGTGTCTGCAAACAGTGCGATTTTTTACAAAAGTGCGAAAACTGGTACTTGGTTCCACAAAAGTCATCTAGACATTGCTACTATTTGCAAAATAGTAGCATGTTTTTTTATGTTCCGACATCCGCGTCACGATGACACAATGGATGAAACTGGCGTAGCGTCAGCCACGATTACAGATTGGTTCAATTTTTGTCGAGAGGTAATTATGTCTTAATTTATCTTAATAATTGCACTGTATAATAAAGAAAAATATATAATAATTAATGTCGAAAACTAAATGTTAATATTATTTTTTTACTTGCAGGTTTGTGTGTTCTGGACAGATAAACATAGTATAAAGCTTGGTGGTCCAGGACGCATAGTTGAAATTGATGAGGCAAAAATTGGAAAGCGCAAATATAATCGTGACCGACTTGTAAAAGGTAATTGGATTTTTGGAGGATACGAGCGAGATTCGAAGAAGATCTTCATCGTTCTAGTCGAGGATCGGACAGAAAAGACACTCCTGGCGTGCATGAAGGAATGGATTCTGCCAGGAACCACGATCATGTCAGATTGTTGGAAGTCTTACAATTGCTTAAGCAATAAAGACTTTCAACATCTGACAGTGAACCATTCCTACAATTTTGTCGATCCTGAGTGTTCTGATCCGCAATCCGAACGGCACGCCTGCGAGCACGGCAGCCCGTTCTGCGCTCCCTCGCCCGCCAAGTGGGGCGAGCGCGACACCACCCCGCACCGCGAGCGCGAGTAACACATGTCGCCGCGGGGCGGCTGTCTTTCGCGTGGTGACAATATCAACAAAAGAGGCATATAAGGGCAAGCCTGCCCATAAGGAATCGTAGCTCTCTCGCAGTTTAACTCCCCCGTGACATTACACAAGCCGGGTGTCGAGGAAATAGAGATCGAGACCTGCCAGTGCGAATCCCGCTCCATTCCCGAGCCAGCGGAATCCACCTACAGCTCCTCTGAGCGAAAGCTCGAGTTGACTTGAGGAAACTGTCGAACCCGGTAGGGTCCGCCTCTCCCACCGGTCGAACAAAGTTCGCTCAGTGGTGGTCGAGGCTAAAGGCCGATCTACACGAGGCTCCAGCAACGGACGACGACGTCCCCGACCGAGGAGGCGAACCAGGAGGCCCTCCCAGATCAGCAGACCGATCCGAAGAGGAGAAGCGCGAAGCAGAAGATCGACAAGCGGGCCCTACCCTTCTTTGTGATCCCGGAGTTACCCCCCGATCAGGCCCTTAAAACTCCGGGAAAAGAGGCCGATCTTAAATACAACCTAAAGCCAAATCTACAATGTACCTGAAAAAGCAATAAAGCTCGATTTTACCAGAGATTCATGCTTTAAGTCTAAGACTTCCTTTCACTACTAAATTTCCCTGCCGTTCCGAAACACTGAGAGTGGTAAAAAATTTTAAATATATGTATAGATAGCTAATTATATTATTAATGTTGCACTGTATTCCAATACATTTTTTCAATTTACAGGTGCACACACTCAACATATAGAGCGCGTTTGGAGAGAGGTTCGGGGAAATATTAAAAGATACGGAACTAAATCCGAGCACTTTCTTGGATATTTGTCCGAATATCTTTTCAAACGCGCCTATAAACGACTGGAACGTATCGAAGCCTTTTTCGAGATCATCGCGAAAAACATGTTTATCGCACTTTTTGGAGACACGTTTTTTATGTATATTTTTTATGTAATATCGTCTTCTACATCGATATGTTAATGTATCTTTATTAATGTTTATATCGTTATCGCACTGACTACACTTAATTGTATTTGCTAATACTCCATGCTGAATTAAAAAATTCTATTTTATTAGAATAATAAATCACTTACATATCACTTACAATTAGCTTTCAATGATGAACATAACATATCAAAGTACATGCGTGGGCGGAGGGGGCTTCGCCCCCCCCCTTGCACCCCCCCCCCCCCATTGTGTGAGTAAACCTAGGAGTGTGGGCGGGGGGGCTTCCGCCCCCCCCTGCACCCCCCTGTGCACTGGGCGGTGTGGGTTGGATTGACGGGTGGGCAGAGGGGGCTTGGCCCCCCCCCCATGCACGTGAACCTCGCTTTGTAACTTATAATTTATAAAGTGAGGCTCACGTGCATGGGAGGGTGCAGGGGGGGGCTTCGCCCCCCCTTGCCCACCCATCAACCCAACCCACACCGCCCAGTGCACAGGGGGGTGCAGGGGGGCGGGAGCCCTCCCCCCCCGCCCACACTCCTAGGTTTACTCACACAATGGGGGGGGGGGTGCAGGGGGGGCGAAGCCCCCCCCGCCCACGCATGTATTTTGATATGTTATATAAGATATGTTTATCATTGAAAGCTAATTGTAAGTGATATGCATTATAAGTATACATACGTTTCAAATTCGCGCACTTTTGCATGCGCGTGCGGCCACTGAGCATGCGCATATGGCCACAGGGCATGTTCGTAGTCGCTACAGCTCGTCGGTATGACAGGAATCATAACCTGATTCCTGTCAACTTTAACGATTAATATCTCGCGTCGCGGGGCAGAGCGACACTTTTTTCTGCCAGATTCTTTCGTTTCGTGCAAAAACGCGTCGAATAAGCCTAATTTCGTCGATTTCTGTGCTGGGGTAGCTAAACTGAAGAATTACCCGATTTTTCTGTTTGCGTCTTCAATTCTGGAGTGCGTTCAGGAATTACGCCTAGGCATACCTAGGTAACTCTAAAGCCCGGTCTACATAAACCGCAGTTCGCGAAACGCAAGACGCAAAACACACGCACAGTCCACATGTCAATCTAACCTCTCTGTGTATAGAGGTTATATTGACATGTAGACTGTGCGTGTATGTTGCGTTTCACGAACTGTGAATTATGTAGACCGGACTTAATGCTATAGCATACGTGACATAAACTATAGCTTGGAGTTACCTAGGTTGAATTTCTGAACGCAGTCTTTCATTTACTACACTTTTGTGCACTTCTAGCGTACGCATGATGAGTCGACTCGAGTCAGATCAAAAGTCCGATTTTTGCAGACATCGAGTTTCAAATCGTACTTTTGATCTGGGGGTCGATTGTGTATCTTGAAACAAGGTAAAAATTACAAAAGTGAACAGATTTACTTAATTTCGACAAATAAAGTCGTAGATACTCTAGTAAATTTCCTCATTTTAGTTATTTTCACCTTGTTTCAAGATACACAATCGACTCCCTGACTCAAGTCGACCCGGTGTCGGGTTGAGCCAGCAAATCCAACACACTATTCACTGATACTACGCGCCATATTTGTATCATTTTAAATGTAAAAGATGTAGGAGGTATAAAAAAGACGTAAATATGATTATGTAAGATATATGTGTTATTTGATAAGTTTACTAATTTATATGATAATATATTCTTTTTTAGTAATTTTTATTATATTGACCTTCATATATTTTACTGATATCCATATTTTAATCACAAACAAATCTATATATCTAAAATTTAACCCTTTCGATGCGAACAATCACTACAGTCATTGTCCACAGAACGCTCGCTGTGACCGGAGAGTGACTATAATCGTCATCCACATAACGCTCACTTCCAAAGTTTGACTGTCTCATTCATACAACGTTCGCAGTCTAAAAACGTTCGCCGACTACAGTGCAACCAATTTTTTTTCTATTCGTTGTTTAGAGTAAACATATATAAAATGGAAGTAAATATTTAAATTTAAAATAGTTTTTTCGTATGTCAAAAAGTTGTAGAATGTATGAGATTTAAGTTTTTATAAAGAATTTATATTGTTAATAAACGTAATTTTTCATTTGCAATATTCTTGTTGATAAATTTTTAAAAAGTTTTCCATTATGTTTTATAAAACAATATTAATTATGTGTAGGCGTAAAACATCTTGCATGTAAAACTCTCTCGACTGTAGCGAGTGCAACGGAGGATCGACGCCGCTCAAATCCGTTTGCCCACTGAAAGGGTTGTTTCATGTACGAACATGTGTTAATGCTGTTTAATGCCCCTGCATATACAGGATGTCGTGACATACGATTCACTGATTTTTTTCCTTCTTTCACAAAATGATAAAGTAACTAAACCGTGCTACTAATACTATATGTGTAAGTGAGAAAAAATATATTTACTAAAAATATTAGAAAGAAATTTAAGCAATAAGCGTACTGACAGCATTAATACACCAGTTTGTACCTAACCCAATTAGTCAATAAACTAAAAAAAAATCTTTATATGAAGCTTATATAGTAAATCTTTATACCGTATAAAAATTGTAGTATTTTTTTACTATATTTTTAGTACTATAATTTTTATACGGTAAAAGATATATATATATATATATATAAGTTTACTTTTTATTTTATATTGTTGCGCCCGTGCGAGTCTGTCCGAGACGCCCGGTATGCGCCCGTGCTAGCGGCGAGTTGAGAATCGTCCCTGACGACCAGCTGATATGGATTTATTGATTTTCCTGTGATGTTCTGTTGTTATTAGTTTTGAGCGACGGACTTCGTGCGAACGAGACAGCTCGAATCTCTGTAGTATTTCGTGTGTTCTATTAAAACGAGTCTTTACCATCTTATATTGTGTCACTTCATTGCCCGCGAGTGCCGGTTGCGCGAGTGAGTGAGTGAGTGGGTGTAGTGACGCGATCTCGAACTGCGGCGAGCGCAACATTTTTGGGGGCTCGTCCGGGATCGGACGATCGTTTTCGGCAGAGATGAGCGGCCAGGAAACAGGCGGGATAGCCACGACGGCGGCTCCTTCGAGGAAGAGGACTCGTGCCGCGACTCCTTCAGCGGGAGCCCCGCAGCCCGTGACCCAAGCGGAGACTCTTCAGGCGGTTCTCCTGGAGATGCGGGCGATGCGAGAGGAGCAGGCGCAGAGGGAGGCGATTCATGCGGCGGAGCTGCTGCGTCGGGATGAGGAGCTACTCCAACTTCGACGGGAAATCCAGCTAAGTCCCTCCATTAATAGAGCGTCTGGGGATATCGGTGATGCGGGGACGCGTTGTGAACTTCCCGGGGCGAGTGATTCGCGCTTGGGTCCGGCGTCCCATCTCGTGTATCCGGGAGTGAGCGAGGCGCGAACTAACTCGGGCGAGAGCGTCGCGCGCACGGAGCTTGGTTACAAGCTCAAGCCCGATGTCTACGATGGGTCGGTTCCGTTGCGGGAATTTTTCTCGCAATTTGACATAATTGCGCGTGCGAATCAATGGAGTGACGAGTCAAAGACCATCGCATTGGCCTCGTGTCTGAGGGGAAAAGCGCGCTCGGTTTTAGATTCGTCGAGGATGTCGATAATTTAGAGTACGCAGAATAAAATCAAAGTTAGAGTTGCGTTTCGGGGAGGGGCACCTCTTTCAAAATTATTATTCTATTTTTACAAACCGGAAACAGAAATTCGGAGAGGATTATGCGTCTCTCGGTTCCGAATTAGAAAGGCTTGTACGTTTAGCGTATCCCGAATGTCCCTTTGCGATTCGAGATAAAATTGCGTGTGCGCAATTTATCTCGGCATTAACGGACGGATTTGTGAAAAGGACCCTTCAGTTAGAGGGCGTGACTTCCTTAAAATTAGCGGTTGAGAGGGCGAAAGCCGTTAAAATAATTTACGGAGAGAATTCTGGGGGGTTCGGAAAGAGAAAGGAAAATTTTGAAAAAGGGAATAAAAAGCCCGCGCTGCAAAACGGAAGCGACGAAAAGGGAGAGGAGAAGAAGGAGGAAAACGGTCGCAGTTACCGCAATAACCGTTACCGCGCCACTGCCAAAGAGTGCTGGCTTTGTGGAAAAGTCGGGCATTTCCGGGCCGAGTGCCCCGAGAACACGGAAAAGGGAAACGCGGATTAGTTGCTCTCGGCGGGGGGAGAGTAACCTGCGCAGATAAAGCCCCGAACGTTGTGATTCGTTCTATTAGTAATAAGTACAATTCTTGTGATTTTTGTTATAAGGGCAAATTAAATGGGAGGGATTGTTTCTTTAAAATTGATACGGGTTTCGATGTCTCTATCGTAAATAAAAAGTTCCTTGGAGAGTTTGATGAGGAGACTCAGGTCGGAAATTGTTTTCTTCGCTATCCTACGGGAGAGAGAGTTCAAGTTGGGTCTAAGGTCAAGGTGAGAGTTCAAATTGGAGAATTCTCTGAAAAGATTTCTATGTACGTAGCGGAAATTAGCGATGAATGTCTATTGGGTGGAGATTTCTTGAAAATTGTTAACCTAGATGGAATCTTTGATTCGGTTTTTGGAAAATCAAGGCGGGATGTCGGAAAGGTTTTGAATTGTTCTCGGATAGAAGGTTCTTCTGAAATAGTCCCTTCCTTTTTAGAAGAGCTTTTCGAAAGAGATTCTAAAAATCTGAGTAAAGAACAGAAGAAAGCTTTTGCTGAATTTTTAAATGAATTCCAGGACGTCTTTTCGGAAAAAATTGTTGCAGGGAACTGTGGAATTGTTAATCATGAAATTAATCTGAAGGACTCTACCCCAATTAAACAAACTCCCCGTCGTATTCCTATCCGAATGAGGGGGGAGGTTGATCGGATTATCGAAGAAATGAGAGAGCAGGGTGTGATAGAGGAATCACGTAGCCCTTGGGTTTCGCCAGTTGTGCTGGTTAAGAAAAAAGATGGATCAATTCGTTTTTGTATCGATTTTCGGAAAGTGAATGAAGTTACCAGGAAGGATTCTTTTCCCATGTCCAGAATAGACGATATTCTTGATCAGTTGTCAGGCAATAGTTGGTTTTCTACTCTTGATCTTAAAAACGGGTATTGGCAAATTAAGATCCGCCCGGAAGACCGCGAAAAAACGGCTTTTTCTATTGGAAATGGATTATGGCAGTTTATTGTGATGCCGTTTGGTCTTTGTAACGCTCCTGCCACCTTTGAACGATTAATGAAAAAAATTCTACAGAAGTTATCAAAGATTTGTTTGACTTATCTGGATGACGTTATTATTTTTGGTAAAAGTTTCGAAGAGATGTTAGAAAATTTAAGAAAAGTATTTTCTGAATTACGTTTAGCTAATCTGAAAATTAATCCTAAAAATGTGTACTTTTTGGAAATAAAGTAAATATTTGGGACATGTGGTTTCGGCAGAGGGCGTCGCGACAGATCCAGATAAGATTTCTGCTGTGAAAGATTGGCCGGTCCCTCATACCAAAAGGCAGTTGCGCAGTTTTCTTGGTTTTTGTTCTTACTACCGGAAGTTTGTTAGAGGCTTCTCTTCTTTGGCAAAACCCCTTTTCACGTTAACCGGGAATCAAGTAAAGTTTATTTGGGGAGAAGAATGTCAGAATTCGTTTGAAAGTTTGAAACAAGTGTTAACGTCCTCCCCTGTACTTTCATTTCCAAAAGGGGAGGGTGAGTTCGTGCTAGACACAGACGCCTCCAACATTGGAATCGGTGCAGTATTGTCTCAAAGACAGGAAGGATTGGAGAAAGTCATTGCGTATTTTAGTCGCGTGCTGAGCAAGACGGAAAGGAATTATTGTGTAACTCGTCGAGAATTGCTAGCGATAGTAGATTCGGTTAAATCTTTTCGGTATTATCTTTTGGGACGCAAGTTTATTATTCGTTCGGATCATGCCTCTCTTAGATGGCTCATGTCCTTCAAAGATTTGGAAGGACAATTAGCTCGTTGGCTGGAAAGGCTCCAACAGTACGATTTTGAAATAATTTATCGTAAAGGTCTTTCACACGGAAACGCCGATGGTCTTTCCAGGCGTCAGTGTGAAGAAGATAACTGTACTTTTTGTGAGAGGGTAGCAAGAAATAATGCTGGGGAGCCGAAAACAATCGCGCGTATAATTCTAAGAGGAGAAACTTTGGACGAATGGAGGAAAGACCAACTAGAGGATCTTAGTATTGCGACGATTTATCGGGGCAAGGAGTCAGGAATACGCCCATCCTATACTGAGGTTTCTGCGAGAGATATTTCAGCTCGGATTTATCTTTCTTATTGGGATGCTCTTATTTTGAGGGATGGTGTCCTCTATAAAAGATGGGAGGCTCCTAATTTAAAGTCTTGGATTTACCAGCTCGTAGTCCCCCGGAAACGAATTAAACAGGTTTTGGAAGAGGCGCACGATTCTTCGTCAGGTGGTCATTTTGGGGTTAATAAAACCCTTGAGAAAATCCGAAAGCGATTTAATTGGGCCACTTGTAAGCGAGACGTAGAGGATTGGTGTAAGTCTTGCGAGATCTGTGTTTCTAAAAAGGGCCCTTCGGGAAAAAGAAAATCCCCACTACAAATTTACAATGTTGGGGTTCCTTTCGAAAGAGTTCAAATGGACATACTTGGTCCTCTCCCTTTGACAAAATCGGGTAATAAATATTTGTTGGTTATTGTGGATTGTTTCACCAAGTGGGTAGAAGCTTTCCCTTTGAGGAGTATTAGAACGAAAATAGTGGCTGAAGCCTTTGTTAATCAATTTGTCTCCAGGCATGGGGTTCCCTTGGAAGTCCATACGGACCAAGGGAGGAATTTTGAGTCAAAGCTTTTTGCGAAAGTAATGGAACTCTTTGGAATTAAAAAGACAAGGACTACTGCATTGCATCCACAATCCGACGGACAGGTTGAGAGGCAGCATCAAACGATAACCAATTATCTAGCCAAATACGTCTCCGAAAATCAGAGAGATTGGGATCGGTGGATTCCCTTATTTCTTTTAGCGTATAGGTCTTCGAAACATGAGGTCACAGGCGTTACTCCTGCAGAAATGTATTTTGCCCGAGATCTTAGATTACCTTTGGACTTATTGCGAGGAAATCCTCCCGGAGAGGAGAAACATAAGTTAGAAGGAAGTTTTATCGGGAGACTAAGGAAAAAATTAGAGGATATTCATTCCGAGGTTAGGGAAAAGTTGGAAATTAAGTCTTCTAAAGTAAAGAACTGGTATGATCAAAGAGCTAGAAAGAATCTTTTTCAGGAGTCTCAAAAAGTATGGTTATATAATCCTCGTAGAGAGATAGGGAAAGCTCCAAAATTGCAAAGAAATTGGGAAGGCCCTTTTCAAATTGTGAAAAGATTAAGTGATGTAGTGTATTGTATTCAGAAGACACCTCGACACAAAAAGAAGGTAGTACATGCAGACAGATTAGCTCCTTTTTCGGAGAGGTCAGTAGGAAGTTGTTAGTAAAATCGGAACTTCGTAATCTATTGAAGGGAATTTATGCATAGAAAAGACTTATTATTTTGTTAAAAGTTACTGCATACGTTATTTGTTTTGTTTAAGGGAGAGTTTCAAGGAAGGAGAATCCATCATCAAGGAATTGAGTTTTAGCTACATCTTCTCGGAAGAAAGCTAACTGAAGACTGCCTCTCCCTCGGTTTTCGATTGAGGTTTCCCGAGGGACTTGGGCAAATGCCGAGGCACGGACTTGGGGAGTCAAAATGACGTTGGGTCCTCAGGAAATTTCCCCCCCCTTGTCCGAAGACTGGAAGAGTGACGTCGACGACGAAGTGAGATACGGCGACGAGGAAGTCAACGTCGGGGCAATGGAAGCGGGTTCCTGCGAGTTCGTCTTATAAGATAGGTCGGGAAATTGCGGGTTGGACAAAGGAAGCGAAGCCTGAAACCCGTAGCAACAGCTCGGAAATGGGCGGGGATCGTTTCGGAGTCCTGGAGCCTGCGGAAAAAGAGGAACCGCTTGGAAACTGCCCTCCCTGATTGTCGGGACGACAATCGAGAAGAAGGGGGGGGGGCAGTGTTGCGCCCGTGCGAGTCTGTCCGAGACGCCCGGTATGCGCCCGTGCTAGCGGCGAGTTGAGAATCGTCCCTGACGACCAGCTGATATGGATTTATTGATTTTCCTGTGATGTTCTGTTGTTATTAGTTTTGAGCGACGGACTTCGTGCGAACGAGACAGCTCGAATCTCTGTAGTATTTCGTGTGTTCTATTAAAACGAGTCTTTACCATCTTATATTGTGTCACTTCATTGCCCGCGAGTGCCGGTTGCGCGAGTGAGTGAGTGAGTGGGTGTAGTGACGCGATCTCGAACTGCGGCGAGCGCAACAATATAATAATTACGATTATAATGTCCATAAGCAATGAATTAAATTAATTAAATAGTTACATTAAAAGCAAACTTGTATGTATATAATAACAAAAGTTTTTTTTTATAATAAATTTAAGTTTGTTTTCTTACCAGGGAGATCACTCTTTTTATATATGCGGTCTTTAGTTCCTCTTGAATATGCGAGTGCTTGATCCTGGATATTTTTATTTTCTTGGATTTAAATATTTCAGACTTAATTATTCGACATCTTCGTTGGCTACGTACTTCATATTTGCAGAGATCTATAGTTTGTAATTTCACTCTAGGAATGTTACAGTTCAAATTTCTTCTTACTGCAGAAAGATGTTCCATATTTTCTACAAATATAAAAAGAAGATTCAAGAAATATCCACATTTCTTTTTTGCACACAATTAGAAACATATTACAGAATATATTCTGTAATGTATTATAATATTTTTCAATGTAATATGACTAACGTAATGTGGAAAAAATTCTTATATAAAGATATATAATTGTGTATCGTCATATTTCTTTATAAATGTGAAACAAGAATTATAAAAATATAATCTAACAGGCTCAACAAAATTAAAAATTAAATTAAGAAATAAAGGGCATCGAGCCTTAACGAGATGTCAGTGTTAATTTATCAAATCTATTAATACAATTACAGACGTTTCGGTTCTAAGAACATTGAACCATCTTCAGTGTCTATTATAACGCATTGACAAAACTTGTTACATTAAGCGCTATTATTAGTTAAAAAAGTACCTTTCATTTTTTCTTCAATAAAAAAAGAGTCACACAATTTGTTCTAAAAAAGAGTAGAGCGGATATATCGTTTGAGTCTGATAATATAAAATATTTCACCGTTCCCTATGTGAAAGCTACGTCAGAAAGATTTAAAAAGGTTGTCAAAACTGCAGAGATCGCCTTTTCTGTTGCGCACCCCCTTAAAAAATTCATTAGGACGGGAAAAGACAACCTTGATAAGCTTTCTCACAGTCAGGTTGTTTATAAAATCCCATGTAGAGACTGTGAGGTTTCCTACGTGGGACAGACGAAGAGGCAGTTGGGGACCAGGGTGAAGGAACATAAGATGGATCTCAGGAGAAATTCTTGTTCTCCTTCGGTGATTTCGACCCATAAACTACAGACTGACCACGAGATTGACTGGGAGAGGGTGGAAGTTTTAGACGTTAAGCGTTCACTTGGGAGGAGACTCACGTCAGAGATGATACATATAAACAGACAAGTATCCCCGCTTAACAAACAAAAGGATACGAAGTCTCTTCCCGAGGAATATCTTCCTGTTCTTCGATTGCTCCCTCCTTAATTTCTTGCTCCTACCACAGTCTTTCCCTTTCCCCCTCCCTATTCCTATTTGTCTTTAAAATCGGTTGCGTTCGTGCGTCTCTTGATAGTCTGTTACTCTCTTCCAAAGTTAACACATCAGCTACGATGACAATGTTGATCCAAAAAGCGTTCTCTCTACAGACCATAAAATAGTATGTATTATATTAGAATCACTTTCTGCGACACGGGTTTTAATTTGTGAAATTTCATTTACAGCTATGCGTACGATACCAACTTTGTTGTCTGCGTATTACTTTTTTAACTAATGATAGCGCTTAATGTAACAAGTTTTGTCAATGCGTTATAATAGACACTGAAGATGGTTCAATGTTCTTAGAACCGAAACGTCTGTAATTGTATTAATATATTTGATAAATTAACACTGACATCTCGTTAAGGCTCGATGCCCTTTATTTCTTAATAAGAATTATAAAATCAATATTATTTTGCCAAAATAGAATGTTGGCTGAGCAATACCAATTTTTTTATTGTACTTTAAAATGAATTATGACGACACAATATATATCAATTTTTCAATTCATTTTTTGCTTTTTTAAGATAGATTGACGAGATACAGTTTGTTGTGTGATGATAATCTGATTCGTGTTGCGCCGAGTGAGATTAGAAATCAGAAATGGCAACAGTTGACAAGGATGACAAGCGCGTAGATCGCAAGGATGACAGGAACGTAGAACGCAAGGATCAATGGCGCGCAGAGCAAGGATGTCTAGCGCGCAGATCACAGGAACGTAGAACGCAAGGATGAATGGCGCGCAGAACAAGGATGTCTAGCGCGCAGATCACAGGAACGTAGAACGCAAGGATGAATGGCGCGCAGAACAAGGTTGTCTAGCGCGCAGATCACAGGAACGTAGAACGCAAGGATGAATGGTGCGCAGAGCAAGGATGTCTAGCGCACAGATGATCTCGTTGAGCTGAGCGGTTATCAGGGGAATAGCGGTAATCTCAGAAGCGGTGTATCAAACAGTCGCGGGTATCAGTAGAGTAACGTAAGTCAACAGTCGCGGTTATCAATAGCGGTAATCTCAGAAGCGGTGTATCAAACAGTCGCGGGTATCAAGAGAGTAACGTAAGTCAACAGTCGCGGTTATCAGATCAGAGTAGCGTAAAGAAACAACACTCCTTCTAAATCTCCCATTCGTGGCCTCGTGCTGTTCGTCACCACGCAATCTCCCACACAGCCTCGTGCTGTTCGTCACCACAACGTCAGGCTGATCGCAAAGCCACGCGGTAATCATGCAACGGCTGATCGCAAAGCCACGCGGTAATCATGCAACATCGTGTAGCCCGTCAAGACCTCGAACGTGTGAATCTGCGGATATCTCGTTCGTAGCGAATCTACTATCTGCTCACAATCTTCTCGTCGGCTTACGCAAGGAATCTCGGTGAGAAAAGAATTATCATTAGCGGTGAACAAGTCATAATGCAGTAGGTGAACAAGTAATAATGCAGTAAGCAGACCACGAAGTAAACAACGCCGGGCACAAACACGAAACATTCACAAAAGATAATTAACCCACGTTCGTTCGCATATGAAAATACTCGTATTTGGTGGACTTCACGCAATGGTACAATACCGGAGTCGCCCGCATAGAAACAAAGTCGAAAAGAAACAACGCACGTACGCAAAGGGAAAATACCGGGTCACTCGTACACGAAATTGAACATAGCAACGCGGATATCGTTTCAAGAGATAAAGCAATGTCGAACATATCACGCAGACGCGTAACGAAGAAATGGCGAAAATGACCGCAAAAGCACTGCACGTAATACCGCGAATAATAACTCGAAAAAATGAACAATGTCATAACAGGCTACTGATACGCGTAATGAAAAGGAACTGAGATCGCCCGCACACAAATGTACATATAAACGCGGATATTTAACACCACGTCGTTCACCACGTAGCCACCGTAGCCGCGCGGTAAATAATGTCGGGAATTGCCGTATAAACATTACTCGAATTACCGCAGCAATCGTCTCGAACAATCAAACCTGAGGCAAATCTAACGATGTCAGAACTCTCGGGCGTCTCGATGACGTTTCGGTTGGGAGTGATTTAGGCAGGATGCGAAAGTGGAAAAGCCGGGGCATCAAAGCGTCCCGTCCGGCCTTGTCGATTTTCCGCCACGGCTCCGTCGAAACTCTGCTTTCCGCTCGAAGATTCAAGTGTCTCCTCGCTCCGGGATGCGAACTGCACAATTAACTGAGAAGGAAGTTTTCTTCGCGACGATACACGCACTCAACCCGTCTCGCTTCACTCTTTTCTCTCGATGTTGATGTCTAAACTCGCGAGAACGGTAAAATCAAGCAAGAAAACACGAAGAAGACGAAATAACAACCGTTGCTAGGGCCGGTGCTTCACCGTTGCCGCGCTCGCTGACCGTCACGCTCTCCCCGATCGCGCTCGCGACGTCTGAGCCGGCGTAACGGCGCTTATTTTCAAATCGACGCTATCGTCGATTTCGAAACAAGTTACACTTTTATAAATTTTTTTATAATAATGATTAACACGTGTGCCACCATGAGAAAAAAAGTGACTTCGTAAAGATAATAAATAGTTGAAAAACTTACATAGCATACCATATTATGGACCGATTTCACAGTCTCCGATTAACTTGATCCTCCGATTAAACTCACACTTCGTCTCTTTCTAGGGGGACAGTTAGAAAGAGATGTAGTCGAGTGAGTTTAATCGGAGGATCACATTAATCGGAGACTGTGAAATCAGCTCTATGTGAGGAACGTATGTGTTTCTTATAACAGCGATAAAGTAAAAGTAAAGATTACCGGTGATCTCCACAGCAACAATAGTGTTTTATTGTTCGAGAGCGCGCGGTAGCGCGAGGAAGCGCGAGGTTGTAAGGACGACCACAAAAGAAATCGGACACGCAAGTTCACAATTACAAAATGAAATAAAAGTATATTACAAAGTCTATGATACAGTATTTACAGAGTTCGTTGTTTCAGAAACGGAACCGTGCCGTAAGCGCGCACAGAATCTAACGGCAAGCGATAGCGAAAGCAAGTTCGCGGTGCGTGATAGCGAAAGGCGTATCGAAGCGGTGTGCGAAAGCGGTGTACGAAAAGCGGTGTGCGAAAAGCGGTTTTATCTTATACTGCGGGTGATCTGCGGCAAAGAGAGCGCCCTCGGCACCGCGGCGAACCTTTTATTATCTCGGTAACGAGGCTCTCTCCGAGCTAATAACCAATAACTTTTAAACGTACAGGTTGCAAAAAGGACTCGATCGTGTGATTGGTGGCTACGGGCCGCGCATGGTAACGTACGCTCCTGGCATGCGCGGGGTTCGGATTTCGCGAGGGTAATTGGCCCGCGGCGGCCTACGTCATTCCTCCTACGTCACGATCGTCGTTCGTCGATCCGAAGAGATCGTTGCTTGTTGGCAATGCCTCTGTTTATAGCATGGAGTTTTTGTCTGTTTGCGCGGACAGTTTGCGTGACTTTGTTATTGTCGAATGTTCCGGAATGCTTCGAAAGACAGGATCCATGCTATAACTCGACAATTGCACGACTGTTTTAATGCGATTATGCGAATTATACGACTGCTTTACGCGGTCTTGCGCTGACCGGTAATCAACTTATCACGATCTCAAACATTTATAAAAACGTACTTACCGTTAACGGCCACTATGCACGCCTTCGTCCGTAACTTTGGTTTCTTTAACATGCAATTATTACCTTTTCTACCGTATATATCACTTAATAAACACACATAATATGTGCCATCGGAAAGCATCACTAATGCAAACATTGTTGCGATCTATTCTTAACGGTTTCTACTTCGCGAGTGTCACTTATTTTAACAATGGATATTTTACCATGAAATGTACATAAAAAGTAAAGCCCGCCGCTCTGAATCGCGCTTTACGCTGATTGGATTATATTTCTAGATCTGTGACGAGTAATCCAATCCGCGCAAAGCGTTTACTAAATCCGTATATAGGCTATGGGTGCATCCAGAAGCACAATTTTCTTGCACATGGCAGTTCATCTTTTCTCTTCTTTTCGCCAACGTAAAAAGAAAAAGAGAAAAGATGAACCGTCGAAGAAATTCAGCTAAAAAGAACAAGCCTAAATGGTACATTCCGTATCACGCATGATGCGCGTAATGCATCGTTTATTTTTGTTGTTCACCGATTGTTAAACAAGGATACCTAAATGATGCATCATGCGTGAATCGGAATGTATCCTTTAGGTCTGTTCTTTTTAGTTGATCTTGCACAGTTCGTCTTTTCTCTTCTTCTCGCCAACGTGAAAAGAAAAAGAGGAAAGATGAACTGTCCAAGAAATTCAGCTAAAAAGAACAGGCCTAATGCGAGGTCTACAATGCGAGTCGTGGGTCGTGAGTCGTAGGAAATGGACCAATCACAGTCGAATTTGAAGAGAATAATCAACTGTGATTGGTCAATTCTTGCAACTCACGACTTGCGACTCGCATTGTAGACCCCGCATAAGGCCCGGTCTACAATAGATGTTGTAAGTCGCAAGTCATAAGAATTGGCCAATCACAGTTCATTATTCTTCGATCGCAAGGAGAATAATGGACTGTGATTGGTCAATTCTTACGACTTACGACTTACAACACCCATTGTAGACCGGCTCTAAGACCGTCTTAAATACGATAAATACGAAGATGTTATAAACCAATCACAGAGTCGTATTAGCATCTTAAGACATTACTTAACCCTTAGGCTGAAGTCACATGGCATGTATTTTACGCGTAACGCGTAACCGCGTAACCAATTAGAAGCGTTTCGCATTTTCGATTACGCATATTCGCGCTTCAGATTGGTTACGCGATACGCGTTACGCGGAAAATATCAGTCCATGTGACCGCACCCTTAAAGTGCATACGTTTTTTCGGTACCTTCTAAATGCATACTTCTAAATCACGTTCAAAGCGAATTTTTTCCTACGTTAAAGTATTTTAAAAGAATCTAAAAAATTCATGAAACATCTGTCTACATTGTAGTTGACGATTGTATAGTCATTTTGATAAACATCGTTTATTTAATATCTTCTAACAAACTTGCAAGTTTTACTGCTACGAGCAAATATCACTTTAGCTCGGGCACCGTAGACCCACGTATGCATGTTAAGGGTTAAGACCGTCTTGAAATAAGATCCGACTATGAATACCTTAATGACATTCAGTTTACATAATGGAAATTATGTGTGATTCATTATTTAAATAAGAGAAATATATACATATATATACATATATATATGTATAATTGGTATTTATTTAGAATACGGGCCTAAACGCAAATATAGATGAAATTATGTTCAATCGACGCGTTTTTGCACGAAATGGAAGAATCTGGCAGATAAACGCGGCGGTCTGTCTCGCGAAGCGAGAAATATTAGTAAATCGTTAAGTTGACGTCTATTTAGGTTAGAAAATCTGACGGTATTTATTTAAAATACGGGCCTGAACGCGAATATAAATGAAATTATGTTCAATCGACGCAACGTGATTGGCTCTTACTTTTAGAACCAATTAACGCAGAGTGATCATATGACGAACTCAACAGTTATGCAACAGTTGTGTCTGTTGAAAACGCGTCCATTTTTTACCCATTCGTTCTCTCATAGTATTCGAGTTCTGGGAGTCGATTACGGTTCTTGAAACAAGATGAAAATTACAAAAGTGAACAGATTTACTAGATTTTAACCAATGAAATCATAGATACGCTAGTGAATTTCCTCACTTTTGTAATTTTCACCTCGTTTCAAGAACCGTAATCGACCCCCTGGGCCGTATTGTCCTCTGTAGAGAGGCAGCGGTCATTGACTAAAAAGGAAGGGAGAAAGGCAGGAAGGAAGGAAGGAAGGAAGGAAGAATTTCATTACAATACGTACAGAGCCGATAGTTGTCGGTAAATGTACACAGAATTGGGCCTTAGAGGAACTGATTCTTTTATCAGATATCGCGATTGTCGTATTTTTGACGCCGGATGTGGTGAGAATGGATTCTCCAATAAGCCCATTCTACAATAGCCATAAAAGTATGCAGTAAGACGTGAGCAGTAAGCTATTGACCAACCACAGTCGATTATTCTTGAATTGTAAAAATCCCATTAGTCAACAGCTTACTGCTTACATCTTACTGCATACTGTTGCGGCTATTGTAGAATGGGCTTTAGACTAATATTTTATATGGCGTACAGCATAGTTGATGTTGAAATTATCACTCTTGTACTATTTAATTTGCAGAAAACTGCTGTTTCGGTCGTTTAATTTGCTTATATTGTTCACTGCTTCTGTCGTTTTTGTTGTTCACTGCTTCTGCCGTTTTTGCCATTGTTGTTTTGCCTACAAACATGTGTTATAATTTCCGGTAAGATTTTTAAAAATCTTATTACTATGTGATTTTATTTATTTATCTATTGTCACATCGCTCAACACACAATGCTTTTTGTTTCAGAAAATCTGTCGTTGAAAATTGTGATGCTTTCGAAAATAATTGCTGCTTTAATCCAAATTGTGGTCTCCTTCACAAATATAAATACTGCTATAAATATCAGAATACTATATGCCACAATGACAAATGTCCGTTCTTACATTGCACCAGCCTAGAACAGCTTTGTTATGAAAGCACTGGAAAAGAAACCGAGCAACTAAAGAGAGAAGTCGGCCGAACTTTACAAAGCTCCAACATATGTGGCGATTTCAAAAAGGGTGTTTGCAGACGACAAAAATGCAGGTTACGGCATATTAAGTTAAATTACGCATTAGAGTGTCCTATATGTAGGATGAAATAACCATTGAACAATTTGGTGCTGGAGATTGTGGACATGTAGTTTGTTGGAGTTGTGCACTACGCTGCTTAAATGACACACAGGAACACGTTGTTGAAATAAAATGTCCAATATGTAGGCATACACTCCCATACAAAAAATTATCATAACACTTTTTATATTTTTATTAATAATATTTCACTTTATTTTAGTGATAGATTCAAGACAAGACAAGACAAGACTCGGACATACTTGTCTTGTCTTGATTTTTAAAATCAAGAATCATTGTGTCTTGATCTTGACAATCAATATCCTGTCTTGATTCTTGATTCTTGCAAGATTCTTGCAAGATTCTTGGTACTTTTATATGTATAAATATTGATTTGCACCATTTTAATTCTATTATTTTTGAAATTTTTTATAAAAGTTATGACGACGACGATGTCCGCTCGGTCTCGCCGGCCGAGAAGGAGCGCGCCGTCACTTTTATCGAATGGCCAACGTCTCTAGGACTCTACGTTCATGCACCACCGATGGTAGCTCGATTGAATACCTTCTGCAAAACTTAGTATGGGCGCCAGGTGCGATTCCTCGCACCACGATACACGAAATCCTGATTCCTTATTACCTCAGGCTTGAGTCCGGTATAGGAGGAGAGGGAGCGTAGCGCAATGAACACACCACAATTATAACAAATTAATATTTAATGAGAAAGCATGTAGGATAGAACAGTTCGGCCGTAATGGCGGCGCAACACACGCCGCGAACGCGATAATTTTCGGACCGAAGTACGCTAGAAGCGACCTGCTTCTTAATTTTAATTTACAACGAATCCCACCCCGTGTGTCTCGGTACTGACACTCCTAGATTACGACAAATCCCACCCTGAATCGCGCGGTACCGACAACGATTAATTATCCCTCAACGCAACATACCTACATTCAGCGCACACGTAACTCCACGCACATTTCAAAAGTCGACGAAAAATAACCGCGGACAACCCACGAAACGATAACGACTTCGAATAGGAACGGCTCGCAATACAATTACAATTCGCGATACGATACGCTTTCCACACTTTGCGCGATCTCGCAGTCCCAAAATGGCCGCGAATCTCTCTGATTCCGCGAGTCCCGATGACCGCGGATCTTTGATTCCGCGAGCCCCGAAATGGCCGCGAACTCTTACGATTCCGCGAGCCCTGAAATGACCCCGGGATTTACGCCTCGCGAGGTCCGCAACACCAAATGCGAAGGCGCCCTGCACGCCGCGACGCGATCACGCGGATCCCATGCGGCCCCGCGTTGATACGGTGTCCGGCCCGTACAGAGCACACCTCGCCCAAAACCGCTCGATCACGCGAAGCGCATTTCGCCGTTTCCCATACTCCGAAGCTACACAACACGGCACTTAACGCATCCCGACGATATGACAATTAACTCACGAAACGATAATTAACTCGACGACACGACCATTAAACGCGTTGACTGTCGGCGGCCGCGCGCTCGAACTCCCGAGACGGGCAATTACGCACTTTCCCGGCCGGGCCCTCCCGCGGTATTCTTTTCGAGAGATTAATACGAATCACATTCTTTCGCGGCACAACGCGACTCCCGGGAGGGCCTCGGTATGGCGACGATCTTACTTGCGACGCCTGAGCAGTGGCCTTACAATTCTTCGTCGTTCGCCAGCAGTAGGTAGTCTCGCTCAAAACGGGGTGGATGGCACCTCTCCAAAAGACGGCCCGCACGACAGTGACGGCCCTCTGGCCCGGCGGGACCACGCTGGGCCCGCGCCTGCGCTCCTGCGCGCCGGTGTTGCACGCCCTGTCCCTCTTGACGAGTGCTGCGCCCTACACGGCGCTGCGCCTGACCAAGGCGCCCTCGCGCCTGCCTCCACCCGCCTGCGGTAGTACCAAGATGGCGCCGGGTCTGACTGTCCAGGTCCCGACTCCGGGATCGGTTGCTCGACGGCCCGACTGGCCAGGCCGTGGCTCGTCGACCGGTGGCGTAACTCCGGGGGTGGTTACCCCTTTGACGGGGACCTTCGTCGGGGCGTCCCCCTTTCCGGTTCCTCCGTGTTCGGGTCGTTGTTTCGTGCTACGGGCCAGCGTTCTCCCTGACAGGCGCTATGCGGTACCGGCTATGGGCCCCAGCGTGACCCGTCCGTCGGCCGTCCGTCCTCGACACGTCTCCAGCCGGTCGCCCCCAGATTCCCTCGGTGCGACTTTAAGTCGGCACATAAATCCGGGGCCAACTGCTCCGCACTGCTCCGCATCCTGTAAGTCTCGCAATCTTAACCTAATTTTTACGTTAATGCCCCGCCCGCCTCGGGCGGAGGCACCACCCTTGACGTCTCCCTCGGCCGAGCTACCATCCGAGCCGGGGACGCGACGATTGTCACGTCACAAAGTTATAAAAAAAATATTTTTGCGAAAAAAATTCACTAAATATATAGAAAAATAAAAAAATTTTACAAAATGTTATTAAAATTTAAAATTCAACATAAAATTGTATTACTGGTAAGAGTACGAGTAGATATGAATATCAAATATTAAGAGACTTTATTAAGTATTGTCTTGTGTTAAATATTATTATAATTTTACACAAACATTTATATTTAAACGTTTATGTTTTATTAAAATTTAATGTTTAAGGCTTTATTAAGGTTCATTAATAAGACTTAATTATTACAATTTCTTTTTCTTTCAAATTTTGGTATTATTTGGTATTATTTGGTATAAGTAATATATTATATATTCCTTCACAATATTATTATTTGAACATTATTATATACAAAAAAGAATGATATAATATAATCTCTAAAAACTTACTTTTTAAAGAAAGGTAGGTATTGTACAGTGAGAGTCAGAAGGTTGTCCGCATTAGTCAGATTGAGTTTTGGAACGCCAGCCTGCTCACCTAGCGATTGGTTTTTACTAGAGTCCTAGATAATCTAGGACTTTAATTTTTACTAATAGATTTAACCATTTGCATATTGCATTTAACCGTTATTAACCACGAGCATGGTTTGCCGATGCAGACAACTTTTGCGACCTCACTATACAAAGAAAAGATTGAAAAGTAAGAAAGTAGTCCAAATTTTATGGCCGTTTGTTCTCGGTGAGCGTTTCTTATTGGCGCTGTTATTTTCTGGACAAAGTTATATATATACATGCACCAATCACGCAATCACGCGGCTCCCTCGAATGTCCCTAGTATAGGGTCTCTATAAGTTTTATGATCGGCAAATGTTTTAAAAACATGTAAAGTTACGTGTCGTTTCTTCAGTCGTTTTTCTCAATCTTGCGAAACATCAACTGAATCTTTTCATGTGAAGAAACCTCTAATAACATTACACTGTGTGAATATATTCATATAACTATTTAACAATAATTACTGTGCCATGGATGGAAAAAGTAGCCTGTCCAAAAAAAGAACTCTTTTAACGGCATAAATATACAAGGCAATGATACAGATCGTGATCTTAGTGACTCAAATAAAAGTCATTCCGCTAAGAAGTTTAAAAAGGATAAAAGTAAGTACTATATAGTTAACATACAATTTGCATAAGGCAAATATTAAGATCTTATAGGTATGTACTGACAATCCAGCAAAGTGACGTATTAATAACGTCTTAATGACGTTTCTAACGTCAATAATACGTCATTAAGACGTCTTTAGACATCATTCTGTTACATGGGAATACATAGCAGATTTTGTCCGGAGGATGTTAGAACGAAAAACGCACCTGTCTCTCTAAAAGTGTACCGAATGAGCCAATTGGCATATACTTTGGGACACTTTGAGAAAGAAAAGTACTTAAAAGTATGTTTCTCTCTGTAACCTCCTCCGGACACCCGTTTCTAATACATAAACAACAGAAACTATAGGCAAAAGCCAGTCAATATATTTATATAAAATTTAAGATTAAGGTAAATAAATATTTGGCAAATTATATCGGTACGAAAAATACATAATTATATTATTTAATCGATAAATGATCAGCATAGTAGGAAAGACCGAAAACTATAGCATTCAATAATTTATTTAACTAAAACTTTAGAAGTTATTTTTTATTGAACTTTGTGATTTATTAATTATTAAATGATGAAAAGTTTTCAATTGTAACTGATAAATTATAACAAACAAATTATTTAACTAAAATAAAATTTTATTAGATTTATTTTTTGTTAATTCTGAATTATAGTAAGTATTTATATGTAATTTATTTAGTTAGCGAATCATCTGATCACCAAGAATCTGAAATTGAAGAGTTACCAGACGATCCGGCACCGAGTGAGACTATAAACGGATCAAATCCAAAAAAGAATAAAAATAAATTTGCTATTTATTTTGACATCACAAAATCTAAGGAAAAAAATTCATCAAAAAACGATAAAATTGCTACTTGTAAATTATGTAAGGAAAAGATCCGAAACGTACAAATAAAGATGAAGAATGCCAATACATCCGGAATTCAAAGACATTTATCAACGTATCACAAAAAACAATATTTCGAAATTAATCCGAATCGGACACCAAATTCGTCATCCACTTCACATATAACAAAATATATGTCTCTTTCATCTGAAGTATCAAAGGTAAGTAATATTGTTTTAATAATATTTGTGTGTTCTAACAAAACATAAAAAATTCAAATAAGAATCCAATAAACACTAATTTACATAATAAACATTCATAAAGATCATAAGCTCTGTTTGTTCATTAAAAATAAATTGTTTTCATTTTAACGTATACAATATGTTCATTTCACATATATTATTTAAAAACATAATTTTTTTGCATATAGTTTAAATATTTAATTTGAACAAAATTTTATATTAATTTTCAAAATTACGTTTAACTACACACGCAAAAATATATTACTATATAAATTATAAACAACAATAACAAAATTATAAACGTTCAAATAAAGCATTAAGTATTTGATACTGCCGATTTATGTCCATTATCTCGACAACAAAGAATTTGCGACCATATGTTCATATGAACATTTGCTCTTTCTTTTTATCCAGGAACACGCTCACAAATTAATAAAAAAACATACTTTTGACTTACCCTGTATATACATGTATGTGTGTTGTGCATATATGTATATGATATATTTATATTTTAGTTTATTTACGATTCTTATTTATTTTCAGCCATCAACATATATGGAATATTCTCAAGAAAAATTCAATTTTCTACTTGTGGAACTAGTAGCAAGGAAGTACCTGCCATTCAGTTTTTTCGACGATGATTTTACTAAATCAGTATTTGAGTATATAAATCCGTATTTACAAGTACCTCAAAGAAAAGCAATGCATTCCTTGGCTTTGAGCACGTTTCTTTCCATGCAGAAATCAGTCTTCAAAATTTTAAAGAACAATACATCTCAATTTAGTTTTACTATTGATGGATGGACATCAGTAGCAAATGAGTCATTTTATGGAATAACCATTCATTTCATTGATGAAGAATGGCATCTTCAGTCAATTGTGCTCGACTTTGTTCCCTCTCATGGTAAACATACGGGGAAAGATATTGCAAATATGTTCAAAAATACAATTATGCAAAACGATTTGTGTTTAGATACAAAAATTGTTGGAATCACTTTAGACAATGCCTCAGCTAACACTAAGTTTATTCAAGAATTGGCTGTATTATTACCAAACGTAGATGCTGTTGATCAACACTTCAGATGTTTTGCTCATATAATAAACCTTGCGGTTCAGGATATTATGTCGATGCTAAAAATAAGTAATGAAACAGTTACAGATGATGAATTTGATGAAACTGATGAAGATGAAAATAATGAATTTGAAGATAGTTCTACATCGGTCAACAAATTGCGTACTCTTCTTTTAAAGATAAAAAAATCAGAAATTTTAAGCATAAAATTTCGTGGATTTTGCGAAATCGTTAATTTAAAATGTAACACTCCTGTCATAGATGTTAGAACTCGATGGAATTCAACGGCTGAAATGTTGGGATATTCTTTACGTCTAAAACCAGCGCTTGAAATGTTCCGTGATAACATCGAAAACTTAAAAAACCTAAAATTATTAGAGGAAGAATGGTTGCTAATTAAAAAAGTCTATGGTTTCCTTCATGACTTTCAAGAGTTTAGCACTACTTTGGGTGGAGAAAAATATGTGACTCTACCTAAAGTTGTGATTGGCTTTTAATCTATTGATCGATATAACTGAAAGAACAATTTTTAATCTAGATTTGAAACCCGATCGATCAAAATTAGATGAATCGTTGCTGTTGGCATTACAAGCAGGAAGAGACAAGATGTTAAAGCATTACATTAAAACTAACTGGATTTATTGTGTAGTTCTTATTCTTGATCCCAGGCACAAAATGAAAACTTTTAAAAAAACTTCATGGGGAAACGAATTACTTGAAGGATCGAAACAAAAATTTGAAACCATTTTCAAAGAAAAATATTACGTACCTAAAAAATCATTTCAAGGGCACAATATGCATGAGGAACAAACATATATTGATGCAGGAGAACAATTAAATAATGATGCAATTGATTTCAATATGCTCTTCGAAAAGCAGCCTGAACAACAATTAAATTCAGAAGATAATTGGAAATGTGAAATAGAATCATATTGCAACGAAAAACGAATTGGTTATAGAGATGACATACTTGAGTGGTGGAAAGAAAATAATGACCGATATCCATGTCTATCTCGAATGGCCCGTGACTTTTTATGTATTACTGCTACATCGGTGCCATCAGAAAGATTGTTTTCGAGAGCGGCACTTTTTCTTCGTAAACATAGAAACAAAATGAATAATGATTCTATCAGAAGTCAGCTATGTCTTCAATCCTGGTTCATGTGCAATTTAAATGAAAAAATTCGTTCTAATATGTAAATGTATATATTATATATTGTTACGTCCAACTCCAGGATTAGGATAAGAAAAACTGGGAAGCAAAGGAAAGGCTAACCAGAGGGGTCGGGGTAAGGAAGGACGCAACTAGAAGCTTAAGAATATCGCTCGCAGATACACGCTCTGAGGCGCGTGGCGCGAGCCCGAACGCATTTTCGATGGCTCAGGAAGGGTCAACGTCCGTAGGGACGGTAGGACGCCTTCCATGAGCGGTGCGATCGTCGGTCCTCTTTCGAGTCAGGGAATTCAATCCCTTTAACTCAGGATCGGACCTCGTGCGACTTCGAGAGAATGATGGTACTGGGTTAGGTCTTATTTAAAATAAAGGAACATTTAATTAAATCTTAAAAACAAATTAAACATTTATTACAAATAAATAGTACGTGTTGCTGACATAGATTACATGAATCTAAGTGTGTGTGTGTGTGTGTGTGTGTGTGTGTATGTAATTAAAATACAATGTAAAAGACAAGTAAATAATTTTATGCTATAAGGGTGTTAATTACTAATCGAGGGTAACTACTTCGGGATCGACTTCTTGGTCGAGAATGTCAATCGTGGAGGCGGTCGAGGGGGTCAGGGTTGGTATCCTGGGTTCGACCGGAGGAGGGGGATTGGGTCTAACCGTGAGTATGTGGAAAGGGGGGACGCGGCAAACGGGGCGATAAGGTGCGGGAACGAGGCGAGACGGTAGGATTATAGGGCGAGATGGTGGATTAGGAGGAGGGGGTGATGGCGGTTCCTCCGGAAGAGCTGGTGGGGGGGGGGGGGAGTGGCGAGTCGCGGAGGACCTGTGTTAACTTGTTCGTGTTGGAGGAAATCCGACACCAAATCTCCCAAGTTCTTTCGCGCCTGCCGATTCTGACGATTCCTTCTCCGCTTGATCGAGCGGAGATTCTGCCTTTCAGGGGGTGGAACTTCCACTAAAATTATTTTATTTATTTAGTGGTCGATCTTGCTCGGACCCGTTCGAAAGCGTACAAAAGGAGACCATTACAAGCTCAAGGTGTCAGTGAACCGGCTTGCCTACACCGATCGACCCAAACCCACGATAGTAATCCATCACGAGCTCAAGGTGTCAGTGAACCGGTTTGCCTACACCGATCGACCCAAACCCACGATAGTAATCTACCACAAGCTCAAGGTGTCAGTGGATCGGCTTGCCTACACCGATCGACCCAGACCCACGATAGTAATCTACCGCGAGCTCAAGGTGTCAGTGAACCGGCTTGCCTACACCGATCGACCCAAACCCATGATAGTATAGACTGGTTATTATAAACTCCCGGGGATCCGATGGTTGATAGACCACTTTAAAAGGAAAAAAGGGGGGCGATAACACGCAAAAGAGAAGGGAATTACGAGACTTACTACTTGATGAGTTCTTGGTCGTTGATTTTCTCCCGGAATGGGACGTTGGTTTCGTCGGTGGGTGAGTCGGAGGGACTGATGTTTAGTCGGATCTCTTCCACTGACTTTAAACTTGGAATCGTGACTTGAAACGAGTAAGATCACGATTGTAATACCGAACAATACGTAGGCCAAAGCTTGAGAGACTGCGAGAATTGTTCTGAGCGGTGAGTCTTGTGATGTCGCGGTTTATATAGGAAGGTTCCAGATGGGAAGGGTGGGTTTCGTTGTGGGAGGAAGATGTTTCGTTTTGGGAACTTCTGGTTGGCGGGATGTTTTTAATTTGTGCTTAAGGGATTTCTTATTGGGCGAGATGTTTCTCCCCCAAGAGGAAGATTTTTAGGTTTTCGCCTATCCTAGAGAGCTAGAGACGGTTATCGATTTTTCCATTGGTGAGTCCCCTCGTAAGGCCCCCACTGTCTTATCGGGGGTGCAACCCAGCGATTCTTCCAGTGACTCATTTGTTTTCGACTATCGCCGATTTCTCTTTTATTAGGGTCCCTTATTTATCTCGCGACCCTGTTCCAATGTTGACAGACGATGCATATCCTTCTAATCTTAATTATAGTCCTATCACAAACAGAAACCTCCGCTCCCTTAGATTTCTAAAACCACGTTTTAGATTTCATTTCTGTTTGTCGGACATTGCGCGGGTAGTTTTGGCATAGTCGCATGATCCGATAAAGATTCCAAGTAAACTCCATTTGGGATTAAGCCCCTTTTTGGCGCGTCGTGTCGCCGGGTTATAGTTATGGGCCAGACTAACTTGATAAAATTCCGATCACATATGCCCCGTCTGTCAATATTTCGTCATCTGGAAGGTTGCTTTTTAGTTGCCCACACAAATACCCAGTTTGATCATGAAAAGAAGGAATGTGAGGAGATCAAGGCTCACTCGCCGATCGATAACCGTCCGTCCTCGGTTATTTATCCTTACCCTAAAAGATATCTTAAGTGCTTAATAGGAATTCCCGCGAAAAAAAGGAAATCGTGGAGTTCTCAGGACGTAACAATATAAATATACATATATTTGTAATTTTCTAATTTTAGTTGTCAATAATCAAGAATCTTGATTAGTTTGTCTTGTCTTGTCTTGAGCTCGATTTGTTAAATCTTGTCTCGTTTCTATTTTATCAAGCACAAGAAATTTATGTTCTTGTCTTGAAAAATCAAGACAAGACAAGATCTTGAAACTCTTGTCTTGTCGTCCATCACTACTTTATTTCAAATAAAAATTATGTTTATTTTTGTGTCATTCAAGATTGTAATGTATTTTTTCCTTTACTTCTTCCTGTCATCATCTTCTATTACTTTTCAAAAATTTCATAGTTTTGTAATTTTCTAATATTTTATTTTACGGTTATATGCACTGATCTCTATATAACACTGGATGGCGTATGCTATGGAAAAGGACGATAAATTGTGTTACGCATTGAAGACGTGGCAGCCATCTTTCATGAGGTAAAATATGCACTTTTAGGCGGTAAATTCAAATGGCGATAAAGTAAAAAAGTAATAATATGAAGACTTATTTGAAGATTCTTATAGTTAAAACGTAGAAATTACATTACTCTATTATGGGAAAATTATTATTACTACTAAAAGTAATTTTTACTGCACGTACAATATATATTCACTTGGATTGAAACATGAATTGTATATACATTTTACCATGTATACAACATCGTGTTTTAAATAGAAGACGTAAATAGCAAGTGGAAAATGAGCTCAAAATATAAAAGTATGTAAAACTAAATTAAAGATATACAGAAAAATATCTAAAAACACGTTTTGTGAAGGAAAAAATTTAAAAACGATAAATTGTTTGTTTTATTTTATTTTCAAATTCTTTACAATAAGTATTGTAACTAATAAATTAATGTATTGTAAAGTAAGTCTTATAAGTGTATATAAAAATATTGAATGTAATAAAGTAAGTGTCATAAGTGTATATAAAAATATTGAATGTAATAAATAAAAAATAATGAATAGATATTAATAATACATAAGATGAAAATTCCAATTAATATTAAATATGTACAATTATGGATTAAATAAATTGATTAGAGGTAGAATTCCGATTGTAAATGTAATATAAAAAGTAGGATTAAATAAATTGATTAGAGATGGAATTTTGATTGTAAATGTAATGTAAATGTAATGTAATATATAAAAATTAAAAAATATTTTGTATATAAAATTTATATACCTACTGGTGGATCAATGGATCCTCGTTTTCCATCAATATTTCAGTGCAAATGTTATTTTGCAATATCTGCAAGCAGATCAAAATGTTAAGAATCATAATTATGTGAAGAAAATGAATGGTTTTATCAGTGGTGGCATTACAATTAAGTTTTAAAAATTATATTTATATAAGAATTATATTTATTTTTTACTGAATTCAGTACAAATATAAATAAAACCTTACATCAATGAAACCTTACAAAGAAAGAACAATAATTTCAGAATCTGAATAACCGTAAATAATTAAAGAAAATAAAAAAACTTATCTATAATGAACAAATTATATTACAGCTCAAGTTTTTTTGGTTCATTATGCCAAGTCATGCTATTGTGCTACCTGTTGCAACACTTTCATGCTATTCATGCTTGTTTTATTGCACTCCATGCAAATGACAAATAATAAATATAAGTTAAACTCTCGAATATATGGAAATGCTTATTTATACTATCCTAAGATTGCCTTTCAGACAATAATTTTTAATGGACTAGCATAAAGTTTAAAATAATACTCGTTTTGACTAGTCAATGTTAGTACAAAGAAAGGGAGACTAGCCTCTGCTAATACTACTAAAACCAGCTATCACTGACGTTCCCAGATAATTCGTCGAGTTAGGTGATGACGAACTTTTGTCCCAACAGCAGTTTGAGATGCTATCTTTGTCGCAGCATGGAGTCTTAAATTCAAGTATACTTTGCACACTTGCTTTGAGGAAATAAATGTGATTCATATCATTAGCTGCATCATCAAACATATGTTCGTTTAACTGTGAAAATAATGTACAAGGTGGTTGTACAAGATCATGCAAAATTTTTGAGCAAACAAGAGCGGGAAAATTAGGTTCGACAGGAACCATACCGTTAAGTTTATTTAGGGAATGCTTCAATAACTTTTCCGTTGTTTCACAAATCCGAAGAACAGATTCACTAGGAAAAAATAAACCTCCGTTAGTTTTAGCCTCTATAAGACAGTTCTGTTCGAATTGTGCCAAATGTTGATCATCTTGAAGCAGAGCATTTCTGCATGTTTCACATCGGACAATAGATTTTTTTATTAATTTTCTCACAACTCAACCGGCAATGAAACCTACACATGCTTTTGAGAAAGTTGAGAGCTCAGGCAGAGTGATCATAGAGTCATCAAATTCTTTTAAAAAATGTTCCTCTGTTTCATTCTCTTCGTTATCATTCCCTAAATCATATTTTTTTTCTACTCTGATATTAGCAATTTTGTCGAAAACGGTTGGGTCATACAAATCAATTTTTTTTTTACGCGTAGAAGTTATTGTTAAAATACTTGTGGAATCCATTGCTTCTACATTTCCATTGACGGCCTGAACCTGATGATGAATTAAAAGTCTTTTGTAAGCTGACATGAATTGGTTGGCGCTCGGATTTGGGCACCAACCACCGCGACTTCTAATAGCACAAAAAAACAATTCTAGATGATCCTGACTGAATTTGTAAGTTAATAAATATTTTAGCTGAGACGTTTCAGGTTTGACGTAAGTGTCAAAAATTGTTATCATGGATAATATCGCTGTAATAAACCCTGTGAAACCAACATACCTTTTCGTATGGATTATTGGAGTACCGGCAACGTCCGCGATGCCTTGCATGTATTCAACGTTTGATAAAATCGACGGTCGCCAAAATTTCTCATTGCATTTTCTCAAAGGAGCTTTAAACCCCTTAGCAAAGGGATTACGTGAATTTAAAAAGTCAAAGATTCTATTGATGCACCTAATAAACCTTACAGTTGCCTCAGATCCTCTGAATTCCTTTAAATGTAGGTATTTATCACAAAATTCAATTGAATCTGCAACACTGTCACTAAGAGTTTGAGCAGCCAAAGCGACTTTCATTTTCATCTTCCAATAATGAATATGTGCCATTCTCAATTTGTTCCCAGCTCTCAATCCTTCTTTTTCCTGTAATTGAGCTAGAGCCTTAATAAATCTCCATTCAATAGAGTTTCCTTCAGCATCTTTTAAAATTTGTAAATCTCCTAATGTATTTCTTGTAAGTTTAAGCATGTGACAAGCATCAAAAATGACATGAATTTTTTCTTCAGTGGACGGATGCGAAAAAAAAGGTTTCAAATCTAACAAATCGAAAGACGCACCAAGAGCGCGCATTGTTGCGAAGTGCTCTGGTGGACCATCTAATGTTAAGGAAACAACTTCGACTTCAATTTCATGAAGGCGAATTAAAGCTTCTTTGATAAGTCCGGAATTTGTAGCAGAATTGATTCCATTAATTAAAAAATATCCTAAAGGAATTTTCCACGACTCATCTAAGCTCACAACCATCATAACCAATGCGTCCTTTGCTAACGGAGTAATCTGAGTTGGTTCCATTTCAGTACCGAAATCCACACATCCATAAGTTTTTCCATTAGAAAGTTTTTGCAACGATTTTTGAATAGATATTTCATCCAACATAAAAGCTACCAGAACTTTTTTGTTAGACTTTTTTGATACTGCAACTTTTTGTTTTAAAGCGTCAAAACTTTCGGAAGTAAAGCCAGGTGCACCATCGATTGTAGAATACCAAGAACGAAGGGTACTAGGGTGTGGCAAAGCCTTGCAAAATTTTTGCCTAACAAATCCGTACGCTTTGGGAGAATAAAAATGGAGAGTCATTGACCTAAGGTCAAACGACCTGAGAGATGCTGGATACTTTTCTTTAGATATGCCTGGTTCTTCATTCTTAATATTCTTATGCTGGCACTTCCATTGTCTTTTCTTTGGCTTATTATTTTCTTTGTCATTTTCTTTAATTATTTTACTTTCATTATTATTAAATCTCTTTATAAACTGGGAAACGTCAGTACTAGCAATAGAATCCAAACACTGTAAACCTAATTCTGGATTAGCACGAGCTTGTCGTAATTCACTTACAATGCCTTTTAATGAAGTAATCTTTTTTTTTAAACGTGATTTGTGCTGTCTCAGAACGTGCACCTGCTTCATCAAATCTTGTGTTTTCTTCTTTTGCTGAATATACTTTTTCCTCATCGTCTTTGGAGATGCTTCATACTGATGATCGTGCTTCGTGTGAAGAATTCGTTTCCTAATGCTCCGTGGTGTTTGTGGTGTTCTGCAGCGAATTGGACTGTTTACTTCTTCAACAGCTAAACTCGTAGAAAGTGCTACATTTTCGTCGCAGTGTTCGACTGTCGACATTCCGAAAAATTTGTTATCAGTCTTTAAAATACTAGATTTTCTGCATTAACTTCTTATATATATACTATGACGACGACGATGTCCGCTCGGTCTCGCCGGCCGAGAAGGAGCGCGCCGTCATTTTTATATCAAAGGACCAACGTTCCCGAAGGGCTCTATTTATTCACCGCTGATGGTAGCTCGACTGAATACTTCCTGCAAATCTGAATATGGGCGCCAGGTGCGATTCCTCGCACCACGATACGCGAAATCCTGATTCTTTATCACCTCAGGCGTGAGTCCGATATAGGAGGAGAGGGAGCGTAGCGCAATGAACACACCACAGTTATAACAAATTAGTATTTCATGAACAAGCATAGATAGAACAATTCGGTCGTAATGGCGGCGCAACACACGCCGCGAACGCGATAATTTTCGGACCGAAGTACGCTCGAAGCGACCTGCTTCTAAATTTCAATTTACAACGAATCCCACCCCGTGTGTCCCGGTACTGACACTTCTAGACTACGACAAATCCCACCCTGAATCGCGCGGTACCGACTACAATTAATTATTACTCGACGCAACATTTTTACCCCTCAACGCACACATAACTCGACGTACATTCCACAACGCGACGAAAACAGCCCACAAAACGGTAGCGACGCCGAAGAGGAACGGCTCGCAATGCGACCTTTATTCGCGATACGATATGCTTTCACCACTCTGCGCGATCTCGCAGTCCCGAAATGGCCGCGAATCTCTCGGATTCCGCGAGTCCCCTTGACCGCGGATCTTTGATTCCGCGAGCCCTGAAATGACCCCGCGATTTACGCCTCGCGAGGTCCGCAACACAAAATGCGACGGTGTCCCGCACGCCACGACGCGATCACGCGGATCCCATACGGCCCCGCGCTGATACGGTGTCCGGCCCGTACAGAGAACACCTCGCCCAAAGACCGCTCGATCACGCGAAGCGCATTTCGCCGTTCCCCGTACTCCGAAGCTACACAACACGGCACTTAACGCATCCTGACGATATGACAATTAACTCACGAAACGACAATTAGCTCGACGACACGACAATTAAACGCGTTGACTGTCGGCGGCCGCGCACTCGAACCCCCGAGACGGGCGATTACGTACTTTTCCGGCCGAGTCCTCCCGCGGGATTCCTTTCGGGATAATTAAGCGATCACATACTTTCGCGGCACAACGCGACTCCCGGGAGGACCTCGGTATTGCTACGATCTTACTTGCGGTGCTCGAGCAGTGGCCTTACAATTATATCCGCTCGCTCCGGCAACAGGTGGTCTCGCTAGGGGCTGGATGGCACCTCTCCGTAAGACGGCCCGCACGACAGTAGCGGCCCTCCGGCCCGGCGGGATCACGCTGGGCCCGCGCCTGCGCTCCTGCGCGCCGGTGTTGCACGCCCTGTCCCTCTTGACGAGTGCTGCGCCCTACACGGCGCTGCGCCTGACCAAGGCGCCCTCGCGCCTGCCTCCACCCGCCTGCGGTAGTACCAAGATGGCGCCGGGTCTGACTGTCCAGGTCGCGACTCCGGGATCGGTTGCTCGACGGCCAGGCTGGCCAGGCCTCGGCTCGTCGACCGGTGGCGTAACTCCGGGGGTGGTTACCCCTTTGACGGGGACCTTCGTCGGGGCGTCCCCCTTTCCGGTTCCTCCGTGTTCGGGTCGTTGTTTCGTGCTACGGGTCAGCGTTCTCCTTGACAGGCGCTATGCGGTACCGGCTATGGGCCCCAGCGTGACCCGTCCGTCGGCCGTCCGTCCTCGACACGTTCCCAGCCGGTCGTTCGCCGATTCCTTCGGTGCGACCTTAAGTCGGTACAGAAATTCGGGGCCACCGCTCCGCATCGCCTCGCAACCTGTAAGTCTTACTTAACCCTAAATTTACGTTAATGCCCCGCCCGCCTCGGGCGGAGGCACCACCCTTGACGTCTCCCTCGGCCGAGCTACCATCCGGGCCGGGGACGTGACTTTGTCACGTCACAATACTTAAATCATTTATACCTGAGGAACAATCTATCACAGCTTCTCTCTCTGAATGCATTGATGTGCTAGTTAAAAGACTGCTACTTCTTTGAATTTTAGAAGGAGATGTGGAAAATTCTGACGAAATACGCTTTGTACCTTGCTGCCGTGTTATTGATTGATTATCGTTACTATCATATACTATTACATCAGATGAATTGCTTATATTTCCTTGCATTTTTCCTGCAATGGATGTCCCTACAAATGTATAAATTTTTATATAATGTAGTCAGACTTTAAAATATTTAATTTTCTGCATTAACTTCTTATATATACACTTAAATCATTTTTACCTGAGGAACAATCCATCACAGCTTCGCTCTCTGAATGCATTGATGTGCTAGTCAAAAGACTGCTACTTCTTTGAATTTTAGAAGGAGATGTGGAAAATTCTGACGAAATACGCTTTGTACCTTGCTGCCGTGTTATTGATTGATTATCATTAATATTATATACTACTACATCAGATGGATTGTTTATATTCTCTTGCAATTCTCCTGCAATAGAGGTCCCTACAAATGTATATATTTCTGTATACAAAGTGCATTTATTTATTTATTTATTTTATTAAAAAGTTATTTTAATGTACAGCAGTATTAATAAAACTAAATAATTACAACTGAAACAATTTATAAATATAATATATACATTATCATACCTCCGCTATCTGCAGATGAAAACAAAGTTGGCACTGCATTTGCTTTAAGAACTAAACCACGACCTGATGATCGTAAACATTTTTTATCAAAATGGTAACTACACAGCAAACTTTTCTCATTTGGAATGAAATCTTGCAACTCCATTGTCGCTACCCATTTCTCCAGTAATTTGGGATTATTTAAGGGAAATCTATTAAAAAAGTATTTAAAAGTTCAAATACAAATATTTCGAGATAAACACTACAATTATACATTTTTCTTGTATTTAAAATGAGTGATCATTTGCATAAATAATTCTTATTACTTGTGGAATGATCTTTTTGTATCCTGTCCTTTCACTGCATGACAGTAAGCACAAACTGATTTGTACTCTCCAAATATTATTGGAATACTTCCAATGCGTAGGCATTTCTTATTTGTACCTTCTTGAAAAGATTTTTCTTCAAAATGATCCGAACATAATCTTGAATGCTTTGTCGGTATAAAGTTTGACCCCAGATCCATATGTTGCAACCATAATTGCAAAATTCCCTTATCTTTCAAAGGAAACCTTTACAAAAGATATTATTTTACAATATCAACTTTTGGAAAAAAAATTAAATAAAATACAAAAAGGGAATGACAAAAAGGGAATAACCTATAAGACATAAACATGAGTATATGACTTGTATACTTACGTATGAAGTGTTCTACTTTCGGTCCCTTGTTTAGAGCCACAAAAAACACAGGATGACACCATTTTCAAAACGTATTTCTTGTAAACCACAACGATACAGACAATATTTAACTCATATCTCTCTTAACACAACTCGAAACAGCACTGAGCTCCAACAGACGCCGCCATATTAGCATATTTTACCTCATCAATCATGGCTGCCTGGTTTTCAACTCGTAACAAGGTTTTCCGTAGCATACGCCATCCAGTGTTATATAGAGATCAGTGGTTATATGTATATAATTTTATATTATAGAAATAAAACGTTGAAAATATTAAAAAATAAACAGAACTGCTTCTCATAGTACTTTAACGGAAATACAAAATTATAATACTGTTGATAATAATTGATCTATCAATTGCTATATTTAAATATTAATTAGATTGAAATTAATTCTTGAAGTACAATTAAAAATTTAAGAATATGTAAATAAAAGTTAATGCCCGCTCGCTCGCTCGCTCACATCGTCAGGCCACACACACACACACACCACACACACACACACACACACACACACACACACGTTCGTCCCCATTCGTTTATTCTTGAATCGATCTTAGATCTAACGTACCGACCGACGTACCATTAGATGGCAATGCGGTATTGCGGGATCAGCCATTCGTGACGCCCGGCTTTCGCTCGCTGCCGCTCGTTAGCGCGACCGAGGCTCTCCCTAACCTGACAACGTGTATTTTTCCGTCGTCATCGTCGTCGTCGTCGTCGTCGTCGTCGTCGTCGTGCACAACGTGCGTACGACGAAAAATCATACGCGCGTGTTGCGTGAAAAAAATTAATGAAACAAAGGCAAGGCGAGTAGAGTTGCTGCTGAGACAGTGCGCACCGACGCGGCGAGTCCGACGAGAGTTGTTTTCAGGTAACATCAACCGCGCGGCCCCCCCCCCCCCCCCTATCTCCGATGTTACAACATTGACATTCTTTTCCAGGCTTTTCTCAAACACGCACAACGTTCCGGATGACGAACTGAAGAAGAAGAAGGAGATTAGGGACATGATACAACACGTCCCCGCAAAGGATATCTCGATCATTTCGGCGGTCTGAGACACCCAGGCCCCCCTTGTCATCGCTCGACGACGATACTTCCAACACGATGTGAGACACCGTTTTATCATGTCAAGTACTTGCAAGTTCTTTTTTTAGAAAAGTCCAATACAGTGTGACGATAATGCGCAGGAATGAAATTTGTCGCGACGAAGCAAAGCTGTCATTGAATATTACGATATATGCCTTCCGTTGAACAACTTGTTTCAACGTTCCATGTAAAATTGTTATTAACGACTGAATGCCAACCGATGCCGACACACATTCTACACCATTGAGTCTATTGCCCTTTTTCGATATGACAAACAAAACACAGTGGAGTAGCGACTCAGAGAGACCCCGCGCGCACGCGCAGGCACAGGCTCGCACGAAACCATCAATGTGACTCGCTCAATAACCGCGCAAGAGTAATCACGCATCTTTCTGTAAAATTTGTCACTTGTGTGTGTGTGTGTGTTGTGTGTGTGATCTATCGTAGCTTGCAGCAATTTGGATTGGCGAAGGGCAACTTCGTGGAACGTCCCAGCGGCGTATTGCACGGAAAGAAGTACCTTTACGCGCAATCCTCGCCGATGTCATTTACGCAAATCGTTGGACGATCTACGAAATCTTCTACCAACGGTATTCCCTCTTCTTTCTCTCGCACGCGGTCATTCGTACAATTTATAAATCAAACACAAACACTCTGTCTCTAACGCGCACTTGTACAATTACAGTTCTAGACAAACAACGGGAAGTAGAATTTTTTCTCAACAAATGACCGTGTGTGTTCCGCGTATGATTCTTCGATTCCAATTATATTATATTTGTCGAATAATTTCTCAATCAATACACACACTCATAGATGTGTATTTGTACGAATTTTCCAATTCACATGTGTCAAATCTGATTTTTAAGGATCCAATCGAGTACGTTGAAAGATGCACTTCAGAGCTCAACGTGGAATTGCTGAGATGGTTAACGCCTACGCAGCACCACCGCTACACACCGGGTAAAAATACTCCAAGCAGAATGTACGGTTCAGCGTTGAGAGCCGACCGCCGAAAATTAGTCGATCCGGCGTCGCCGCTGGCGACGCCGAAATTGCGAACGGCCAACACGTCGTCGTCATCGTCGTCGTCGTCGTCGTCGTCGAATTTCATCACGTCTAATCCCTCGATTCAGAAACGACTCAAGAGACTCCAACGTTACAGCAAAGCGTCCCAACTATCTTCCATCGTATTAAAAACATCCAAGAAGGTTTTTTTGGCTTTTCGCGCGCCCATTTCGATTCCGACGACGACGACGACGACGACGGTTGACTCGACGAAGGAAACGACGTCGTCTTCGAGGGAGGGGGCTAATCGTCAACCCAACGATTTTGATCAATCTAGGCGGACAACGGCGGAGCATTGATAATTTGTTTTACGTTACATACTTTTTCTTTACGTTCTCATTCCAATTGCAAGTGTCCTAAAACAGTCCATATATATAAGTTGACAATTATCAAATGTTTCATTGATAAACCGCGCACGGTTTTTGTAACTGTAGTAATTAACAAATAAATCTTTGAACAGGCAAGTAATTAAGTAGTAATTAAGTAGTTTTATTACATCTACGATCATTCCACATCATCTGTCCGACTGTCATTCAATTGATCTCCTTTAAGCCTACAACTTGAAATGATTCGCCTAGATCAATGATTTTATTACACGAACCGCAATTATTTGGGGAACGCGATTGCTTCAAAAGCGTTACAGAGTGTTTGTCAGAAATATCAGATTAGTATAATTCATATCGAGTGTTGACAGTGTTGTTTGGTTATATTTCAGCAAAAAATAATATGATTCACAGTGACTGAAATTATAATCTCTGAACCATTCTTGCACACACACACACACACACACACACACACACACACACACACACACACACCACCACACACACACACAGAGACCACAGCAGAGAGAGAGAGAGAGAGAGATCAAGTAATTCGCGAGTCCCCAGATATATGCAGAGAGGCACATGAGTGTCCAGAGATGTTGACTACCCAACTGCTCTGTGTTGCAACCTCTGCAGCTGGGGAGCTCTGCCCTCGGTTCAACTACATTTCTCTAAGCGTACCACGCGCGTATCACTAGAAATTCCAATGATATATTTCTGAAGCAATTTGTAAAAATTTTTTTACGGCAAAAATATACAATCTATGCCGCAAACAGAAATGTGCGGCGACAACAAGTCAGTGACAGGCAAAGGAAATTTATACATGATAAAAGTAAAAAGGGAATTAATTGAAACAGTCCATTGATAAAATTATTTGAATAATATGTGGATAAACTACAACAATCAACCGATGGACTATAATTATATGGACAAAATGATTTAATTTATTCAAAAAAAAAAATATATATATATAATTATGGCCAATAATATATTAATTCACATACAGATGAATTTATGGAACAAATAGTAGCTTTGTATCAAAATGGTAAATCAGAGTATCTTCCTGTCTTGTGAAAGAATACGAGATATATATATGTATATATATTACAAGATCAGTTATGTTACACTTTGTGAAAGTAAATTGAATAATTTAATAATTCAAACAGTTTTAAAAAGTAAAGACAACCGCATTTTGACTTGTGGAAAAAGCAATCGATCGAAGCGCGAATAAAGAATCGTGAAATAGATTACGAATGAAAAATAATATTTTTGTGCAAACAGCATCCAGCAATAATAGGCAGATGATAGAAATAGATTACCAACGTGCAAACCGCAAATTGGCAAAATTAGCAAAATGTCTCGTTTTTTTTCCAAAAATTTCTAAATCAACATATTATTTTCCGGTTAAATAAAATAGATAATAAAAAGAAAAATGATATTTATGATCAAGCTGTGTGATCTCACGTATGTAAGGGTGCATCAAAAGAAATCAGAGATCTGTTTTGCGCATCAAGTACACCAGCAGCAGCAGCAGCAGCAGCAGCAGCAGCAGCAGCAGCAGCAGCAGCAGAAGAAGAAGCAGCAGAAGAAGCAGCAGAAGAAGCAGCAGAAGAAGCAGCAGAAGACGCAGCGCAGAAGAAGCAGCAGAAGAAGCACAGAAGAGCAGCAGAAGAAACAGAAGAAAGCAGCAGAGAAGCGCAGAAGAAGCAGCAGAAGAACAGCAGAAGAGCAGACAGAAGAAGCAGCAGAAGAAGCAGCAGAAGAAGCAGCAGAAGAAGCAGCAGAAGAAGCAGCAGAAGAAGCAGCAGAAGAAGCAGCAGAAGAAGCAGCAGAAGAAGCAGCAGAAGAAGCAGCAGAAGAAGCAGCAGAAGAAGCAGCAGAAGAAGCAGCAGAAGAGCAGCAGAGAGCAGCAGAAAGAGCAGCAGAACGCAGCAGAAGAAGCAGCAGAGAAGCAGCAAGAAGAAGCGCGAAGAAGCGCAGAAGACAGCCAGAAGAAGAGCAGAAGAAGCAGCAGAAGAAGAGCAGAAGAATAAGCACAGAGAAGAAGACGAAGAATGCAGAAGAAGAAGCAGAAGAAGAATAAAGAAAAGAAGAAAAATTTATTCATTTCGTAGCTGATAAATAATTATGAAATAAACATCATTAATATAATGATACACTGGATTAACATTCAATGATGATAAAAATAATTAGGTGAATGACAATGATGTCACTACTAATATTGTTGATAGAAAGTCAAACAATAGAGTTCAAAACACTTGGTTATTGTCAGTGATTTTGACTCACGTACGTACACACACACCACACACACAAAAGTTGGTGATGAGTGAAACTATATATCAGTTCACTGATAGATCTCTACGATCAACCGCGAAATCATCGTCGCTCACTGCAGTGTGTGTGCGTGTATGTGTGTAGATTGTACTAAAAAAGATTCATTATTGGATTGACGAAGCATTTGTGCAATCAAATCGTTCCATAAAAATCTGATGACCAATTGTTTCTCACACAGCGATCGCGCGGTAATGAATTTTACAAATTGAATCATTAATAAATTGTTTGACACATCATTGAAATAAAAAGATCACTGAGGCAAAAAAGGCTGTTCTTGTGTGACACGGCTGTGTGGATGTTGCTGAAGCAACACTTGTAAAACTGTTATGACTAAATTTATCAATGATAAATGATTCACGCGTTGTCTGTCAATATCGCGTAAAACGTGTCCAACAAACACAACATCGTTGGAATTCCGAGATCATTAGCGTCTGCGCGAAACGCAGGCGTTGCCGTTTGATAATTTTCTCGGTAAAATATGAATTTCATGACGCGCTTTAGTCACTCGCATACTTGGTAAAGCGCAGCAACTTATCCATCTTTATCTCTGAAATCGCGTTGGGATTCGCCAAGATTTCATTTGACGTGGGATAAGAATCGAACAATTGCAAGAAAGGAAGAAGCCTGGGTGCCAGCGTTTGAGCCTGCGCGCAAAACGTCGCACCCTTACTTATTCTGAGCGGAGGTACCGCGAGCGGTGAGCCGGTACGATGGAACGGTACACGAGTTGTTGTACTTGCTGCATCAATTTCCACGACAGTAACTTGAAGATACTTGGCGCGTGTACATGTTCCGCCATCAGTTCTATAATTTGGATTTAGACCAGAATGTGTCTCTCAACACGCATATTAAAGACAACGCTCTTTTGCAAAGAGCGCTTGGCATTTTCCGACTCATGTCCGACATTATCACACGTAGGCCTCTTCACTCTTGGCGGGATACAGAAAAAGCATACACTCAATTTCGCGTTAATCCAGCAAACAATTGCAGGTTGAGATAGCCGATATTTCATTGCCATTGCATCCAACAAGAGATTGGAATACTGCGACGACTCACTGTACAATGTCGTCGTCCTGACATCATGCACTTGAAATTATTTCAAAATAATTTAATTACACATATTGTTGAGGTTGAAACTAGCATTCCTCATTGCCACACTTGCTTGTTAAGTCTTTTACTGGCAAGTTTAATGTAAATATTAAATATATATATATATATATATATATATATATATAAATTATTTATGTAATTTTTTTGTATATTGCATTTATATTAATTTCTATTTATTCTCAATAAATATGTCAATTTCAATATATTAAAATAATATAAAAAGATTACGTTCCCTTGCTTGGTGAAAAAGTGCGGTTTGCTTGTTACATCATCTGGAGAATGTTGTCTTTGTAGAAACGTTCCCTCATAATACTGTTCAACAACTTGGCATTCACCACAACTGTCTACGCAAAATTAGCCGAGGAGGCGACAACCAAATAGAAACCTTACACTGTGCGTGTGCCGGTGCCGGTGCCGCGATGCCGGTACCACGCCCAAGATGCATCTTTTAGTTTTACGAAGGCGCCTACATAAATCACGTAATTTAATACGATGAAACCGAGGAATAATTTCACAAAAAAGTTTGCTGCGTTGCACGATCGTGCAAGTTTCGCAAAAATTTCAAGATTTGAGGCGCCGGCGCCGCGTTTCGTAAAAATTTCAAGATTTGAGGCGCCAGCGCTCCGCGCCGGCGCCAGTGTTTTTCGCCGACGCTTCACGCCGGCGACAGTGTTTTTCGCTGGCGCTTCGCCCATGTGGCACCTTGTTTCGCGTGAAAAGTGTACGCGTGGAGGCAGTAGGTTCCGCCCCCCTGCGGGGGGCTCCACATCTTTTTTTATTATACACATAGTGTGCCTTGGAAAGTACATGCGTGAACTTTCCACGCGTGGAAAGTTGTAAACCCACGTGGCACCTTGTTTCAAAATTCCAAAATTTGTGACGCCGGCGCGAAGCGCCGACGCCGCGTTTCGCAAAAATTTCAAGATTTGAGGCGCCGGCGCAAGCGCCGGCGCCAGTGTTTTTCGTCGGCGCGAAGCGCCGGCGACAGTGTCTTTCGCCTGCGCGAAACGCCGGCGCCGCGTTTCGCAAAAATTTCAGGATTTGAGGCGCCGGCGCTGTTTTGTAAAAATTTCTAGATTTGAGGCGCCGGCGCTCTGCTCGTCCGGTGTTCAAGAAGTTTAAACGTTTCGACCGATATCGGAGCCGAAATAAGATCCGTATTTCGACAGAGCCGGGAGACAAAAGTGTTTTCGTCGCCGCAACTTTCGACGTGACGACCTGACAGATAAACAGTGTAGACAAAGCATTGCCGAGTTAATTGTTCGCACGCGTTCGCTTTGTCTTGACGACGAATATCTCGGGGACTTCTCTCGGTAACACGAGCATGTATCGAAACGCGTCGAATGTGCGAGAAGCCCCCGAGAGTTTAAAAGGACACGCGCCCTTGGCAACGGGGCCAGTCGCTCTCTGCTTTTCGAGTTGCTGCTGTGGATAGTTAGAGTCGCTCGCTCTTTTCTTTCGTTGCTGCTACCGCGCGAACCGACAGCTCTGCTCTTTCGATCGCTTGTGCTTTCTCGCGAATCGATATATCTTCCATCCTTTTATTCGCGATTCTGCGTTTTTGTTGTAAATAGTGTAAATAGAGAATAAACGTTTGTCCGTTCACTTTGCTTGTCACATTGCAATTCACGTCTACTCTCACATCCTCGGTCCGCTTACGAACATTTTATGGTCCTTCGAGCCGGATACCGGTAACCAGCGCGGTCAGTGAGTGAGAAGTGATTGACTTTCCGCATTTCGTCGAATTGCTGACGCGATGAGCAAGGAGACGACGAGTAAGGAGACGGTCAATAGAGAGATGGAAGGACTCATCCGAAGTCAGCATGACCTTTACGGGCGCATTGCTCGCTCGTACGACAATTTAAAGAAAACGGGCTCTACCAATATCACGATCGGGTTGGTGGAGGCACGCCTACAAGCCCTGGATTCTAACTGGACGAAATTCGAGGCTCAACACGAGAAGCTCTACGCCTCATTCTGGGAAAGTCTCGTGGAGCATGACTATGAAAAGAAGAGCTTGCCCTCGATCGTGGAAGAGGCTTATATTCAACAAAAGGGGATGTTTCTGGAAACGCTTTGCAAGCTTAAGAGCAAACTGGCCAGCGAGACTCCTGGTGCTGCACCGGCGAGTCAACCGCCGCGCACATCATTACCTCGCATTCAACTGCCTCAATTTGCTGGCAAATACGAAGAGTGGCCAGCATTCCGTGACCTCTTCCATTCTATCATCGGGAAGGACGCCGCCACGACCTCCGTCGAGAAGCTGCACTACTTGAAGTCAAGCTTAAAGGGTGAAGCTGAGCTGCTGGTGCGAAGTCTGCCCACAACGGACGAGAACTTCGACCGCGCGTGGAAGACCCTCACCGACTACTACGAGAACAAGAGACTCCTGGTGCGCTCGTATATCTCGCAGCTTACCTCGCTTCAAAAATTGAAGGGTGAGTCCGTTTCTGATTTGCGAAAATTATATCATTGTGTCGTGAGCACCGCCGGCTCTCTCGACAGCATCGGTCGGCCAATCTCGAAGAGTGAAGACTTATTCGTACATCTTGTTGTGGACCTTCTCGATTCGCGTTCGCGTCGCGAGTGGGAAAATTCCATTAGCGAAACGTCGGAACCGCCGTCGTATTCCGATTTACAGCAGTTTCTTGATAGACGATTACATACGCTCGAATCGCTGCAACCGGTCAAATCGGAGGGTGCTTCTTTCGCGAAGGCGGGGAGGAACTCCGCTCTGCAGACGCGAGCCCTACATGCTAAAAAGCAGGAAAGCAAACTCGGCCGCTGTTCGATGTGCCAAAAGGGACATTTCATAATGTTTTGTACCGCGTATAAAGGAAAGACCGCCGCGGAGCGAAAGCAGCATATTGAGGCGAGCAATCTGTGCCTCAATTGTCTCGGGAAGCATAAATTGAGTGAATGCGCTTCGACGCGGACCTGCTCTGTATGCGATGCCCGTCATCATACGAGCCTGCACGACGCGTACCCAGGCGGAGAGATAGCTAAAACTTCGCATCTCGCGCAGAAAACCCTCGGGAAGCCGGTGGCGGTGCTTCTCGCTACCGCTCGCATCCGCGTGCGCGATCGGTTCGGAGTGGAGCACACCGCGCGAGCACTTGTCGACCAAGGCTCCGAATCGTCCCTCGTCTCGGAATCGCTGGTACAGCGGTTGAAACTGCCCCGCTTGCCTACCTCGGTCGCGGTGTTCGGCGTCGGCGGGAAGCGTACGGGTCGCGCTCGAGGCCGCGTGGCCTTGGATATCTCGCCTCGAGAAGGCGGGCCATCCATTTCGGTGTCAGCCTTAATTCTACCTCGGCTCACTCTCTACGGCGGCGGGGTCTCGGTGGATCGTGCGACGTGGCCGCATCTCCGCGGGCTGGAGCTTGCCGACCCAGACTTTTCAGCCTCGGATCCGGTGGACATGCTTCTTGGAGCTGACGTCTTTGCCGCGATTCTCCAACCGGGGTTACTAAAGGGCGAACCTCTCGAGCCTGTCGCACAAAAAACGACCCTGGGATGGATTATCTCGGGCGCCGCCGGAACGGAGGCCCGCGCTCAGAGATCGACGACGCTGCAGTGTCACATCGAGGAAGACCTTTCCACTATAGTGAAGAGATTCTGGCAGCAGGAGGAGCTGCCGGCCGGCGGACCCGCGCTTACGCCCGAAGACCGGGAGTGCGAGCGTTTCTTCTGCCTCACTCATTCTCGGACCGCGGACGGTCGTTACATGGTGAGACTCCCGGTCGTGGACCCGTTGCCCGATCTCCGGGGAACTCGCCGCGCGGCCTTACGAGCACTTGCCCACATGGAAAGACGATTCGCCCGAGATGACAAGTTGAAACAACTATACGTCGAGTTCATGCGGCAGTACGAGGAGCTTGGACATATGACCCCGGTGGCTCCGGAGGACAAAACAAAGAGTCGTGTGAGCTACCTTCCACACCATGGTGTGATGCGCGAAGCGAGCACCTCGACGAAGCTACGCGTCGTGTTCAACGGCTCGACGCCATTACCCTCTTTCGACTCGCTCAATAAGAACTTGCGTGCGGGACCAAACCTCCTGCCTAATCTCGCCGATGTGCTGTTGCGCTGGCGCCGCTGGCGCTACGTCCTGGCAACAGACATGGAGAAAATGTACCGCCAGATCCTAGTCGATCCCGAGGACCGCGATCTGCAGAGAATTTTCTGGCGGTATAAAATAGAAGACGAGATACTGGAGTATCTCCTCAACACGGTGACTTACGGGCTGACGTGTGCACCGTTCTTAGCGATGCGTTCCGTTGAACAACTTGCCGAGGACGAGAAGGAACGCTTCCCCCTGGCAGCTATCGCCCTACTGCTAGACCGCTACATGGACGATGTACTCTCGGGCGCAGATACCTTGGAGAAGGGCTTTAGCTCTCCGGCGGCAACTCTCGGAGCTCTGCATGGCGGGCGGCTTTCCCCTCCGCAAGTGGTCCGCCAACGAGGAGACTTTGCTGACGGACGTTCCCGCCGAGCACAGGATGCAGCGCGAGCTCCGCTCTTGGCGACCGCAGGAGTCGCATGCCACTCTAGGACTACAGTGGCATCCCTGCGTCGACAGCTTCTCGTTTTCTACGAAGACAAGTCTCGTGACGGCCTTCACGAAGAGGTCGGTGCTGTCTCTCACCGCCCGGCTTTTCGATCCGCTCGGTTGGTTGGCACCGGTGGTTGTGCGTGCTAAGATCTTGTTTCAGGCTACATGGCTACGGGGACTGGACTGGGACGATCCCTTGAGCGAGACGGACGCCCAACATTGGAGGACCTACCAGGAGGAGCTCCCTTTGCTGGAGCAAATTCGCGTCCCTCGAAGAATCTATCCAGACGCCAGAGGACTCGGCGTCGAACTTCATGGCTTTGCCGATGCCTCCGAGAGAGCCTATGCCGCCGTGATTTACCTGAGAGTACAGGCGCAAGACGGATCATGGCTTGTCACCCTGCTCGCAGCAAAGACCAAGGTCGCTCCTCTCAAAACTGTGACTCTACCTCGACTTGAGCTCGACGCCGCCGCTCTGCTCGCTCGGCTTGCTGCCAAGACGAAGGTCACGCTCGAACTGCCCGAGGCGCCTCTTCATCTCTGGTCGGACGCCATGGTGGCCCTGGGCTGGATCCGGAGTCACCCTACACGATGGCCGACCTATGTGGCCAATAGAGTCTCGGCAATTCAGACGACGGTACCGGAGGCACTGTGGCATCATGTGCCGGGTCGGGACAACCCAGCGGACTGCGCCTCGCGAGGTATCTCTCCAAGCGAGTTGGTAGATCATTGTCTCTGGTGGCGCGGACCGCTTTGGCTCAAGGAGGACTCTGCAGCGTGGCCTGCTACCGGAGCCGTGTCGTAGACGGAGGAGCTGTCCGAAGAGCGGGTGAGAGTCCACGCGGTGGTGCCGACCGAAACTCCCGTCGAGGAGCCCGAGGAACTGCTCCGATTCTCCTCGCTTCACCGCCTACTACGAGTGACGGCGTGGTGTCGCCGTTGGCTATGGTGGAGGGGTGGCCCTAGGACAGTACCAGACAAAACGGCGCCTCCCTACGGTCCCGAGCTGTCGCCCGAGGAGCTGGAGGAGGCTCGCCTTTTCTGGATCCGGCTTACGCAAGCAAACCACTTCGCCCGCGACTTAGCCACGCTCCGTCGGGGCTGCTCGCGATCGTTATCTAACTGTCTTGCTAAACTCAGTCCTTTTTTAGGCGCCCAAGGTCTCCTGCGCGTAGGTGGCAGGATAAAACACGCCGTCCTCTCCTACGATGAACGTCACCCGGTTATCCTGCCGAGTACCTCGCACTTTACTCGACTGACAGTGGAAGCTTGCCATCGACGGACGATGCACGGAGGTGTCCAAATGACATTGGGCTTGTGTCGGCAGCGCTACTGGATCCCACAAGGCCGAGCCCTGGTGAAACGCCTGATCCTCCGCTGCGTTACTTGCGCGCGTTGGCGGGCGGCAACTCCGCAGCAGCTATGGGCAGTCTTCCCCGCGAGAGAGTAAGCCCAGCAAGGCCCTTTCTACACACCGGCGTCGACTACGCCGGGCCAATTCTGCTGAAGACGTCTAAAGGTCGAGGGCAACGAGCCTACAAGGCCTTCATCTCGGTGTTTGTCTGCCTCGTCACGCGTGCCGTGCATCTGGAGGTAGTATCCGATTACACCGCGGCAGCCTTCCTGGCGGCGCTGCGCCGATTCACGTCCCGTCGCGGACTGTGCAGCAGCCTCCACAGTGATTGCGGGACGAACTTTGTCGGAGCCGACAAGCAGCTACGCGCCCTTTTCACTGCCAGCAACCCTGAAGGACGACAAATCGCTAGCCATCTAGCTGGCGACGGAATCAAGTGGCGATTCAACCCGCCATCCGCTCCTCATTTTGGTGGCCTCTGGGAGGCCGCCGTAAAATCTCTTAAGCACCACCTTCGGCGGGTGCTGGGCGAGGCTACTTTGACTTACGAGGAGATGAGCACGCTCCTCGCTCAAATCGAAGCTTGTCTTAACTCTCGTCCTTTACAGGCTTTTTCCGACGATCCAGACGACCTGGCCGTACTCACTCCGGGGCACTTTTTGGTGGGGTCCGCCCTGATTGCGGTGCCTGAGCCGTCGCTTCTGGACGTGCCCGTTAACCGCCTCACCCGCTGGCAACTACTGCAGCAGATGCGGGATCATTTTTGGAAGCGATGGTCCCAGGAATACGTGCATTCACTGGTGCATCGCCCCAAGTGGCAGAGCAAACAACCTGACATCCAGCTCGGACGCCTCTGCCTCCTGCGGAACGAGACCACCCCGCCGACGAGGTGGCCACTGGCTCGAGTGGTCAAGGTCCATCCCGGAGAAGACGGCCGGGTGCGCGTGGTCACCGTCCGCACCGCGACAGGCGAGCTTATGAGGCCGATCGTCAAGCTCGTCCTTCTGCCTGCGGGCGACAGCGATCCACGGGAAGAAACGGAGGAATGACTTGGCGCCTCTCTTACGGACGGATGCTGGGGTTCGAGGCCCCTAGCATCCCCTAAACCTGTGCGCTACGCCATCCTTCGCTTTCTAATCAAGGCCTCCACAGCGAATTCTTTGCACTCTTTGCGTTGAGAAAATTGTACGCGATAATAAAATTCGAAGATTGTCAACCCTATCGTACTCGCAGCTAATTAAAATAAAATAAAAATTGCGCGTTCGGGCGATTGCGACTTTATTAAAGCAGCTCTACATATCTTTGGCTCACGTAAATTCATTTCTCGGGATTCATTATTCGGAAAAGACATATTCTCTGTAAGTTCTGAGAACGTTAAATCCTCGCCCGCTCAATGTTGTAATCGCGATGTAAATACCCGCGCGCGCGACACCGGGTCAACGATCCGCTTGTACGGAATTCGCTTGCTAATAACGGAGTACCGCAACCTTTTCGTCAGCAGCTCTGACGAGGCGGGCGGAATGTTCAAGAAGTTTAAACGTTTCGACCGATATCGGAGCCGAAATAAGATCCGTATTTCGACAGAGCCGGGAGACAAAAGTGTTTTCGTCGCCGCAACTTTCGACGTGACGACCTGACAGATAAACAGTGTAGACAAAGCATTGCCGAGTTAATTGTTCGCACGCGTTCGCTTTGTCTCCACTGTTTATGACTTGACGACGAATATCTCGGGGACTTCTCTCGGTAACACGAGCATGTATCGAAACGCGTCGAATGTGCGAGAAGCCCCCGAGAGTTTAAAAGGACACGCGCCCTTGGCAACGGGGCCAGTCGCTCTCTGCTTTTCGAGTTGCTGCTGTGGATAGTTAGAGTCGCTCGCTCTTTTCTTTCGTTGCTGCTACCGCGCGAACCGACAGCTCTGCTCTTTCGATCGCTTGTGCTTTCTCGCGAATCGATATATCTTCCATCCTTTTATTCGCGATTCTGCGTTTTTGTTGTAAATAGTGTAAATAGAGAATAAACGTTTGTCCGTTCACTTTGCTTGGTCACATTGCAATTCACGTCTACTCTCACATCCTCGGTCCGCTTACGAACAT
>JASTWL010000295.1:192500-236839 GCA_035220575.1 Temnothorax rugatulus | reverse complement strand
TGATTCAACAATATTTTTTTCTCAGTGTACAGCGATTTATATCTCAAAATCGATGTTGGCCGATATCTTTGAAAATTTTCGCGATAGCTGCGTCGCGAGTTATGGACTCGATCCGGCGTATTATTACACTCTACCGGGTTTTACGTGGGATGCTATGTTGAAGCATACGCGTATCAATTTCGAACTGCTCACCGACATTGACATGGTCATGTTTATCGAACGAGGTATACGCGGCGGTTTGAGTCAATGTTCAAACAGATACGCGCTGGCCAACAACAAGTACATGCAGTCGTACGATCCATCGAAACCGTCGTCGTACTTGATGTATTTCGATGTAAACAACTTGTACGGCTGGGCAATGTGTCAACCATTGCCTTACGCAGATTTTCAATGGGTCAACGACGTAACCGATTTTAATGTTATGGATGTCGCGTTGGATTCCTCGATAGGCTACATTCTCGAAGTCGACTTGGAGTATCCGCAACATCTTCACGACACGCACATTGACCTACCGTTCTGTCCGACGCGCGATAAACCACCCGGTAAGCGGCAGGACAAGATCCTCGCAACATTATACGATAAGAAACGTTATGTCATACATTATCGCAACCTGCAGCAGTGTATTCGTCACGGGCTCCATATAGCAAAGATTCACCGCGTATTGAAATTCGCGCAATCTCCATGGCTTTGCGATTATATAGAACTCAATACGAAATTTAGAACATTGGCCAAGAATAATTTCGAGAAAAATTTATACAAATTGATGAACAATGCCGTGTTTGGCAAAACCATGGAGAACGTGCGCAATCACGTTGACGTGCGACTCGTGACTCATTGGGAGGGTAGATACGCCGCGGAGGCAATGATTGCGAAACCAAATTTTCACAGTCGCAGCGTCTTTTCGGAGAATCTAGTAGTAATAGAAATGCGAAAACTCGAGGTGAAATTCGACAAACCAATCTACGTGGGTATGTGCATCCTCGATATATCCAAGACATGTTTGTTTGAATTTCATCACGAGTACATGTTACCGTTGTATCACGACAAGTGTAAAGTTACGTACACCGATACGGATAGTCTTATTTATCACATCGTGTGCGATGACGTATACGATACCATGAAGCGCCACATTAATAGAGTTGACACTAGCGATTACGCGATCGATAATGCGTACGGTATCCCACTCGCCAATAAAAAAGTTCCGGGTTTGATGAAGGACGAAAATAACGGTGCGATAATGACCGAGTTGGACTTAGAGCAAAGATGTACGCCTTGCGAGTCGACGGTAAGAAAGATACGAAAAAGGTCAAAGGTGTTAAGAGTAACGTCGTAGCCAAGTCGATAACGTTCGACGATTACACGCGGTGTCTGCGCGACGAAATTGAAATGACGCGACAGCAGACTTGCATACGGTCCAAAAAACACGAGGTGTACACCGTGTCCGAAACGAAAATCGCTCTAAGTCCGTACGACGATAAGCGATTCATTATACCCGGTTCTACAGAGACACTGCCATGGGGGCATTATAAAATACAATTGTAAATATATATTGTAATTATATGTGGCAGCCGTCGTCAGCCACCAGGAAGTCGCGGAGTAAGCGATACTTGGTTCGACGCGATGACAGGTTAAAATGATCGATTCGTTCTGACAAGCCGCGGTTACTCCGATTTGTTTGACAGGACTTTGTGTATCCTAGCAACCGAGTTTTGCAAAAAGTCTCCCATAGATGGATGCGAAACTCGTAATCAAAATTCAACCACGATGTAATATAAAGGCGACCGATTGCGGAGAAATTCGGCGATTCGGCGAATTGTCCTGGCGTTAAATGTACAGGTCAAGACGCCTCGTCTTTTTGATAATAAGATTCCTCCTCGTTCTTACGAGGAAGGAATCACCAAGAGGCGCAAGACTCGCCCTCTTCCTCTTGATCAGATCTTCGCAATCAAGAGGAAGGAGGTTGCGCCAGCCGCAGCCCCAGGCGCTAGACGCCCCGTGGAAGGCGCACAGTCGCTTCCTCTTGGTGCCAGTCGCCAGATTACCGGCGCAGGACGCCTGGCTCACGGCTCCAAGCCGTCTTCAGCCGGCGCAAGGCGCCCTGCTCCCGGCGTCGGTCGCCCAGCATCCGTCGCTCCGCCGACTCCAGGCGCAAGTCGCTCCTCTTCGACTCCTGGCGCCAGTCGCTTGACCTCCGGCCTTAACGCCGAAGCTCGGCGCCAGACGCCCAGACTCTGGTTCTTCGCCAATCCTCGGCGCAAGTCACCCAACTCCTGTGACTGCTCAAAAGAACAGGAAGAGGCCCTTCGAGGTTGGGACGTCGATGCCGGATTCCGGAGGATCAACTCCACCTAACCCGTGGGTTCTTCCACCCCTCATCTCTCCACCTCCGCTGTCTCCCATTAGGAGGTCCACTGAGGGACGAACCAGATGAAGAGGATGGAATCATCGACGCAGACGGGTCCGACGGAAGGACAGGCGACATCGACGCAGACGGAGGAGTCAGGAAGAAGAGAAGTTGCAACGCAGACGAAGTAACGTGGAGGCAGAGGTCGACGAGGAAGAAAACAATTGTTAAGCAAGAAAGACTAAATATGTTGTAAATGTTTAAAGAGTTCGAATAAAAATGTTTTAAAAAGATACTTCAAAAAAATAAAATCTTAGCGAATATTCAATCGGACTACGTTTCGTCCAAATATATTTAGATATATTTGAAAATAAATGACTCATTTGTATGTATAATATGTTTTTATATTGTAATAAATTTTTACAATACATTATTCTTGTGTATCCATGAATTGTGTGTCAAATCCTAACCACTTTACATAAACCTCATCCCCCCTCTTGCGCAAAACTTTTTCAACGAGATACACGTCGGGATTAGCAACGCGATGTAACTCGTATTCGTAGAAGCCGCCGGCGATGGGTTTTCCGCAGGAATCTTCCAATAGATACGTCATGGGATTAGTTTTCTGCACTTTGACAATTCTAAACACCTCCGTGGTCCAATTTGGTGTGTGTATCCTTTCTCGAAGATTGTCTTGAATTTACTCACGCGTATCGAGTCGCCCACTTTGAATCGCGCGGGAGCAGCGATCTTTACGTGACTGTACACCGTTGTTAGAAGCTTGTCGGCGATCGCGGGAGTAATATCGATGGGTCGCATGCCGATAGTTCGATGCTTTCGCGCGTTGTAATCCGATACGAGACCCGGCAACGAATCGACCCATTTGTAATTTCCATTGCACGTAAACATTTTCCACATGTCGTTTTTGAGCGTGCGATTGAATCGTTCGACGACCGATGCCTTCATTACGAAATAGGTCGAATAGTGATTGATATTATGTTTCTTCAAGAGTTTCTGCACGTTTGCGTTGTAAAATTCTTTTCTCTTGTCAGTCTGCAGATTTTTCGGACATCTTCCGCCGTCTCGAATTATTTTTGCAATCGCCGTAGTAACCTCGGTTCCGCTCTTGGCCTTGAGCGGTACGGCCCATGCGTGCTTGCTCAGCACGTCGATAATGGTGAGTATGTAGTGGTAGCCTCTGTTGAATCGCGTGTATGGACGCATCTCGACCACATCCGCCTGCCACAGGTCATCGTATCCGCGCACTATGACACGTCTTCGCGAAAAATTTCTTCTCGCAGGAGCGTGTAATTCTTCCACCAGCTTCCGTTTCTCACTTGATTGCTTCTTACTAGCCATGACGATGACGCGCAACTGACACAGAGATCAGATGTACATTCTTATTTATTCACGATGATTCGCAATTACATCTTGAATCATCTTTTGAAGCTCGTTTAGGGTAATTTGCACGTTATTCTGGAATGCGACCATTTTTCTCCCGATTTCATCCTGCCGATCTTTCAAAATTTGCACGCTCTGCTGCACGTAGCGTTTATTGGCGGCATCGCCATCATCTACAAGCGGCGCTATCCGTCGAATCTTGCGCGATTTCGCGTCAAAGTCGGTGGCGACCATGCAAAGAGCGTTATCGCGCACATAATTTCTGATTAATCCGCTCCATTGATAGTACGGTTCCGCACCGCCTCTTTCGAGCGATATACCAAACTTGTTGATCGGCATTTTGATGTCGATTGAATGACTCGCCGACGCGCGGTTTAATTTATAATAAGTCCAGCCTCGCGAAGTTCCTCGATAATCGACAGGATCTCGTTATCGTGACCGTTGTGACCCGCTAGGCGCGAAGCTTCGAGCAATCGGAGACAATCTACAAGCTCGTTGGGATTGTCCCAATGAACATAGTCGATCTTGTCTCGGTGGTCGAATTGGTACGACGCCCTACACGGAATGAGGGAGGTTCCAGGTTCGAACCCTGGCTGAGGTAATATTTTTCGCAATAAATTTAATAATTTAATTTAATTTAAATTATTTTAAATATGAGATGCTTATATATGAGCATCAAAGATTATTAATGTCTTGACGACGAGGACCAAAACCAATGGTCGAATCGTCACGATAATTATTTGCCAATTGCAGTCGATGAAATAAACGTCTAATGTTTATTATATCATTGGCGAATTATATGTATTTTTCGGTTTATTATACACCGTCGACTTGAATATCGGTGTCTCCATCTTATTATTGTTTAGTGTGTTATTGCGATGAATATTACCACATGCCTCGGTGGTCGAATTGGTACGACGCCCTACACGGAATGAGGGAGGTTCCAGGTTCGAACCCTGGCTGAGGTAATATTTTTCGCAATAAATTTAATAATTTAATTTAATTTAAATTATTTTAAATATGAGATGCTTATATATAAGCATCAAAGATTATTAATGTCTTGACGACGAGGACCAAAACCAATGGTCGAATCGTCACGATAATTATTTGCCAATTGCAGTCGATGAAATAAACGTCTAATGTTTATTATATCATTGGCGAATTATATGTATTTTTCGATAGTCGATCTTGTTGTCATTTAATGTCATGACACGCGGTATACCTTTTCCAGCTTTTTTACCCGAAATTGGCGATGCAATTATGCGGTCGATCTTGTTGCCGTTTAATGTCGTGGCACGCGGTATACCTTTTCCAGCTTTTTTACCCGAAATCAACGGTGCGATTATTTGTGTGTACTTGTATCCCCTGTTGCCATTTAATCGAGCGTGAGCATCATGATTGCGTTTGAGCATTCGTCATCAACAGAATGCTCTTGTATTTTTGCTTGTCGTCCTCCGTGTAGATCTCGTCATTGGGAATTTTCTTAAAGATCAACTCGTAAAGACCGCGTGCCTGCGTATCGTATGCCGTCGATAATTATGTTGTCCGCGTTGTCCACGTCAAATCGTTTATTACCGAGCATCATTCCATCGTTGCTGAAATAAACGCCGTACACAATGTCTATACCGCTTTCTTGATCGCCGCTCAGAACTGCCCCGACATACTTTTGGCTCAATGGACCCAAGTGATCTCGCAACGTTTCTCGACCCTCAGATGTTTGCATCTGCTGTCGAACGGACGTCACGAGCGAGTCATCCGTGGTTTCGAAAACATCCTCGTTTGCGAGTGATTCGAGCATCGTGGGTTGTAGACGGCGCAGAGGTTATCGGTGGTTCATTCAAAGGACCTTTCGATCGTTTCGATTTACGCGGTTGTAAAATTTTAGTTATTTCACTCAAATTAGATGGCACATTTATCGATCGTTTCAACGTAACCGGAGTTGAAGCCATTACAGAGTCGTTAAACGAGGTGTTTGGTCGTTTTCGTTTGAGCTTTGGCTCTTCGTCTCCCCACACCGTTTCATTCTCAATCTTTGACACATCAGATTCTTTGCCAACGGTGTTTTCGGCAATCTGCCTCAGAGGCTCGATGATGGGCTTAAAGTGTCTCTTCAACGCGATATCTTCCTCCATTTTACCGGTTTTCAAGGCGTGATACTTTTTGCGAATCGAATTGTCTGTTTTCGCAATTTGATTTGCTATTCTTTCGCGCTCTCTAATCTCCTCGCTGCTGTCCATGTTGTTCAATCGACGCGTCGACAACAACTAACCACGTTACGGTATCGCAAAGTCGTTAAATCCTTTTCCGTATCGACCATTCGAAATCGCGCTGTCCTTGTCTATCACCACGAATCCATACTTTTGTTGCCAACATGTATGACACAATTTACTGAAATCATCGTAAGACATATCTGTGTTTACGTGATCGTTGTATACATGTTTCAGATTGGTACCATCCTGTTTAAACATAATCAATAAATTCGCGTTGTCGCCTATAAGATGCTTCGGTATTTTTGCATACGTCTGACAAAGAGAGAAGGAGTCAACGTCCGCGTGCCGGCCCATTGCAAAGTATTCTCTTATCGTATCCTGCTTGTCGCACGCCACGTCATCAAAGATAAAAATAGAATTCGGGAGCGCCTCGCTCGGTGGAATGACGTCACTGTTATTCGAGAACGTAAAGTAGCCAATCTCTTCTATCGGTGTTAGTATATTCTCCAAATATCGATATTTCGGTTGTTGCAACGATTTCGAGTACACGTACACGTTCTCAAAACGTACACCGTGCGGACTTTCCAGTAAGCTTATCAAGACGTTTGTCTTGCCGCAATTCGACGGACCGCAGATGATACCGCGTATAGAAATCGGTAGCATGTCTCCATGTTTGCGTACCTCTTTTGTTAACTGTATCTTATTTTTTTTTTTTTTTTTTTTTTTTTTTTTTAAGTTGTCTGGGTAGACATACTAAAATCAAACCAGTCATTCTTGACTGTTTTATGACTTTCCTTTGAGAGTTTGAGAGATTCAGTATGCTCGTCATCTCACGATAACATGCAAACACCTGACACAGTTCCAGTTAATGTAACGTGGCCGGACTACACTCATTGGTTCTTCACTGGAATAAGTCAGTAGGCTTAGTCCTCTTAAGTCGTCTCAGCTGTCCTCTGATGTTTAGTAGTCGTACAGCTTCGGTGTTTCAGTGATTTGCCAGGCGTTGTTCATGTCTCCTAGCTGCCTTGGTAATTTCTTCTTCAACAGTAGTAATGTTGAGATCTTTTCTAATATCTGCGTTTCTCATGTACCAGCGGGCATTGACAATGTCTCGCAGTACTTTGTTTAGAAAGATCTGTATCTTATTGATATTTGACGCTTTGCTACAGCCCCAAAGCTGTATGCCATAGGTCCAAACCGGCTTCATGATTTGTTTGAATAACATGAGTTTGTTATGGATAGACAGTTTGGATTGCCGCCCTATCATCCAATATAACTTCCTTTTAATAGACTTTAGTTGTTTAATCTTGATCAGGATATGCTCCTTCCAACGAAGCTTAGCATCGAGTGTCATGCCAAGATATTTCGCTGTATTAGCATAAGGTACACGCTGTTGATTAAGAGTAATTGGAAGTGGGGACTCCTGTCTGTTGGTGAAATTGATATGCTGTGATTTGCTTTCATTGAACTTGATACGCCACCGTTTAGCCCAGTCCGTAATCTCATTGACAGCGCGTTGGAGCTTATTAGTAGCATATCGCGTATTAGTTCCAGTCGCTAAAATTGAAATGTCGTCAGCGTAAGTGGCTATCCTTGTACCTTGACATTTAGGAATATCGGCGGTGTAGAGTAGATACAGGATCGGTCCCAGTACACTGCCTTGCGGAACACCAGCTGCAATTTTCCTGAAGCTGGAGAATGCGTCTTCGTAACGGACACGAAAACATCGGTCTGAAATATAGGATTCCAGCAACAAACTGAGTGCTTTTGGTAGGAACTTGCGAAGCTTGAACTTAAGTCCTTTATGCCACACTTTGTCGAAGGCCTGCGCAACATCCAAAAAGATGGCTGAACAAACCTTTTTCTCTTCGAAAGCTTTTTCGATATCCCAAATTATTCGGTGCACTTGGTCAATCGTGGAATGTTTGTCACGGAACCCGAACTGATGATCAGGAATAAGTCGTTTTTCTTCGATTATGAGCTTAAGCCTCTTCGATAGAAGTTTCTCATAAACTTTGGAGATAACCGTGTTGTGTGGCGAAAGTCACCGCGCCTAATTTCGACACCTAGCTGTCAGCGCTACTTCCGAATATTGCCAAACCCACCTGAGCTGGCATTCCGGGTGTTGCAAGTGGCATCCCGGTCACTCACCCGGAAGCAAAAGCGCTGACAGCTAAGTCAGCATCGCGGAAGCTAATACGCGAGAGATAAAAGCCCGCCCTTCCGAGAAGCGGCGGGCAGTCTAGAACGAGAGGCTAATCGCGCACGACCGAACGTAACTTATTTTATTGTGTACGCCCGCAAGTCAGGGCAGTGTATTTAAGAAGACATCTGTAACCTTTCAAATAAAACTTTATTAAACGTTGCTACATCAAGAATCTGTCGATTGTTTCTCTCAACCTCCCGGCGGATCCAAAAGAACTCAGTGCCAACCAAGGTACGGCACAACAACCGGCAGCAGGGAGATTGGCCTGTAAGACGCCGCTTCCTCAGGCGGTTTACCTGGTTTTGGAATTGTGATAACTTCAGCAATTTTCCATTGCTTAGGGACAAACCGCAGTCTGAACGAGGCGTTGAATATGTGTGTCAGTTTCATTATTCCGCTGAATGGTAATTCTTTCAACATTTGCACTACTGTATCTTATTGTCAAAGTTTGTCACTTTGATCTTCCGCGATTGTCGTACGAACCGCATTTTACCTCCCCTCCACAACGAATGAAAAACAGTATCGAGAAAGCTGGCCTATTTATAGAGGCGCGTGGAGCTGAGATGCTCAGTCTTTAAAATGTTTTTGCTCGTGTCGGATAACTGCGATATTTACGATTTAACCGCCGAGCAATTAAAGTATATACCAAAGGTCATTCTACTCCGACAGTTTTATAATTACATAGATTATTTGTGGGATAAGCTTCCCGAACATATCAAGACAGATTCGGAGGTTCAGCAATATCGTCGCTGTTTAATACATTATAATTTGCCGTGTCAGCAAACGCATATCGACGGTCCGCCGCCGTTGATAAAAAACTGCGGCGAATGCCACCGAAGATAGGTCGAGGTCTGTTGAATCGCGCGATAAACGCGCTTCCGATCGAATTACATATTCCTAGCTATCAATTTTGTGAGCCGGAAACTCGTTTAGAAACACGATTGACAAGAGGTGATCGGGGTATTAATCCATTGGACGCAGCGTGTCGCGAGCACGACATAGCCTACTCGCGTAGCAACGATCTCGCAGAACGACACGTGGCCGACAATATACTCGCCGTGAAAGCGCGAAAACGTGTCACCGCGAAAGATTCGACTCTCGGAGAAAGAGCTGCAACTACAGCCGTCTGGGCGGCCATGAAGACTAAAACGAAACTCGATATGGGTTTGAAAACGAAGAAAAAGAAGAACAAGCGAATACTTCCGGTAGCGAAACGCGGCGATATCCTGCCGATCCTGCCGTTATTAGGGGTTCTCGGCTCGTTGGTCGGCGGAGCGGCGGGAGTCGCAAAGGCCGTGAACGATAACAAAGCCGCGCAGCATCAGCTGGAAGAGATGCAACGTCACAATCGCGCCATGGAAGGTCACGGACTTTATCTTGCTCCGTACAAACGCGGACGGTTAGTCTCGAGAAAAAAAAACGTCGAAGAGACGCTAAAAATCCCCAAGGGTGTAACTACCAACGTACAACTGCAACAATTGGCAAAACGTATGCGCATTCCATATTTTAGAGGTATTTTTATGCGCGACTCGTTACCGATCGGCGGTATACGTCGAAACGAGAGTGGCATCGTGAATTTGAATAATGCTGAGGGACCGGATACTCACTGGGTGACGTACGCGAAGAGGGGAGATCGTGCCATATATTTCGACAGTTTTGGCAATCTTCGACCACCGAGACAATTGGCGCAGTACGAATCGGACGTACCGAATAAATATCATCAGTGTAAACATCATTCGCATAGAGTGTAACGTGACCGCGGGCGCGTACACCAACGACAAGTACGTGCACACGATACACGAGTTTTCACCGAGTGTGCCTCCAGGATATAAGATATCGGAAACGCCGGCACAGATCATTTACCTTCCGATCATCGTACGGAGCATTTCGGACTTGACGCTTCGCGTCGTGGATCAGGACGGTCGATTGATTGATTTTCGCGGAGAGGAGATCTCCGTTAGACTGCATGTACGAAGACGACAGCGGTAACGTGAGATGCTCGTACTGAACGAAGCTGAGCAGGTGCAACAGACGAGAAACAAAATTAGAGAGACAATCCGATCGCCGAAGAAGAAACTCACTGCGTCGAACGTTGAATTTTTGAAATCATTGGGTTTCGTCGTACGAAATGGCTAATATCTTAAACATTGGAGGTGAACCAATCTTTGACAATAGCGTCGTCAAGATTGAGACACACACATACAATCCGTACGCCAACACGACGTTTGGACATAACGATAAGATAATAATATCTATACAACAGCAGGATTTATACACGTTGCCGTGCGAGAGCTTTCTCTACGTTGAAGGAAGATTGACGATAAAGAGAAAAAATGACGAGTCTCAGGCAACGCTTGCGAATAATTGCGTGGCGTTCATGTTTGATGAAATTCGATACGAGCTCAATGGCGTGGAAATTGATCGCAACAGAAACGTTGGAATAACCAGTACCATCAAGCATTATGTATCGTTGACAAATGACAAAGCCAAAATTATGCAAAATGCTGGATGGGACATTTCATCTTCTCACTCGGAGGGATATTTCAACTTTTGCGTACCGCTCAACACATTGTTGGGCTTTTGCGAGGATTACAAACGCGTGGTTGTTAACGCTCGTTATGAATTAATTTTGATACGAGCGCGTAGCGATAACAATTGCATTGTAGGAAATCCGGCAACGAAGCCGGAAATTGAATAGTTTAAAGTACAGTGGCGAAAGCCTCACGTTACATTAAACGATGTCAATAAGCTATCCATGCTACGGGCCTTGGAAAGCGGGCGATATCTTAGTGTCAGTTTCCGTTCGAGGGATCTGTATGAGTACCCCATGTTGCAGAGCATGACCAAGCATTCGTGGGCCGTCAAAACGGTGACTCAGCTAGAGAAGCCGCGGTACGTTATCTTTGCGCTACAGACCGGTCGCAAGAATATCATGTCGCAAGATGTTAGCGTATTCGACGAGTGTAACTTGATCAATATGAAACTTTATCTAAACTCTGAATTTTATCCGTACGATGACTTGAATCTAGATTTTAGTAAAAATCGATACGCCGTCCTTTTCGATATGTATGCGCATTTTCGTAAAGCTTATTACGGATACGACTGCTTCGATACGCTTTGCACCGTGGTTACATTGCTGACGAAAGGACCTTTTGTTGTCATTGATTGCTCGCGACAAAACAAATCTGTCAAGAGCGCCACCGTGGATGTGCGAATAGAATTTGATTGCAAAGAGAATATACCGGCAAATACTACAGCCTATTGTCTCATCTTGCACGATCGCGTAATCGAATACTGTCCATTGTCAAACGTAGTGCCCAAAATCATGTAAATTGCAATATCAGCTGATATTGCAGTATAAGAGGCACCGATGTATCGCGATAAGATACAGATTGCTCCGTCGTTTTGTCATGATCGTACCAACGTTTGTCGATCTGCAAGGATTCATTGTCGAGATGAAATTTGTCGTAAAGGAGGTGGCGGTTCTGAGAAACGGGACCGTTTTGGCGCATTACATTTTTACACTCCCCATGCCGTGGAGTCTCCTCACAAAATCCGACAAGTCATGCGCTTCCTGGTTGATTGCAAATCACCATGGACTACGATGGAAGGACGGAAACGTGCCGTACAGCATGGCGAAACACCTAATTACATCGGCCGTGCTTGGAGAGGGCGACGAGACGTCGACTCTTGTATACGTCAAGGGATGCCAGAAACGAGAATGGCTGGTGGATCTGCTTGAGAATAAAGCGAGAAAAAACCTAAACATTGAGACTTTGGATGCAGATTACGAAAATATCGAATCTTTAAATAATCTAGATGTTACTAATACTATACGATGCGGAAAACATGTTAAGAATTGCGCATTACAAAATGTATTAAAAATATTTAACTGGTGGTCGCAACACCAGAAATAATTATGATTTTTTGAAATAAACTATATATATGTATATAAATGTTACAATGTTTTATTTTCTTTTCCTACATAGTTTGTAGTATAATAAAGATGTTTTAGTTGTTTTTAAAGATGTTTTAGTTGTTTGATAGTTGTTTAAAAGATGTTTTAAAGATGTTAGTTGTTTGATAGTTGTTTTAATGATGTATTAAAGATGTTTTACTTGTTTAAAAGATGTTTTAAAGATGTTTTAAAGATGATTTACTTGTTTAAAAGATGTTTTAACGATGTTTTAGTTGTTTGATAGTTGTTTTAAAGATGTTTTAAAGATGTTCGATAGTGGTTCGATAGCAGTTGATTGTATACCTGCAGCAGCCATATATCGGCGCTATTTGCAAAATTTGCAGTTTTGCACGTGTGTGATGAAGTCATTGTGAGACGCATCGCGATGTGTCCTTGAAAAGGGTATCATTTTCATATAATATAATATGCCTGAGATAATTCATGCACATCCTCGCTCCTCATTTTATTTGAGAGCGGTTTAGAGTCTCCACCTGCGATTGCAAGATGCAAAGGTAAGTAGAAGATTATTTTTTCATGACGGCTAGTTTTTGATAATATAATATGTCACAGATAAATCACGTACAACCCTCTCTCTTCATTTTTTTTCGACCCCTATAAATTGAGCTCGGGCTAGAATGCGGTCAGTATAACAAACATCTTCAGTAAGCATGGATTATATTCAGATCTTCTTCCCAAGGGACATAATGGTGCGGAAGTGTGACATAGTGTAGTGAAATATAATAGAGTTTATTTAATATGTTTTTTTTTTGTGTAGTGGATGTGGCCGCGATGGGTGCGGCGCTTTTTTACAAATCGAGGTGCAGATGAAGGAGTGGTGGTTGCAGATCCGCATCCCACGAGATTACGTAAGTATCATCACCACCACCACCACCATCACCACCACCACCACCACCATCACCACCACCACCACCACCATCACCACCACCACCATCACCACCACCACCATCACCACCACCACCATCACCACCACCACCATCACCACCACCACCATCACCACCACCACCATCACCACCACCACCATCACCACCACCACCATCACCACCACCACCATCACCACCACCACCATCACCACCACCACCATCACCACCACCATCATCATCATCATCATCATCATCATCATCATCATCATCATTATTATTGTTACGCTCGGCTGCACGTCTCACGCCACTCACACTCACTCAATCACTCGCGGCTCGCGGGAAGCAAGGAAGGACACTCTGATGTAAGAAACTCGTTTATTATTTAAAAATACAGCGACAGGGCAGACACGTTCGCTCGGCACGAAAGCTCAGATTCAAATCTGACTCGCGTCGCTAATCAACAACCGTTGCCACGGGACGCTTCTCACTTCACGTCCGACTCGCGTGTACCGGGCGTCTCAGCACGGGCGTAACACTATTATTAGTATAGAGCAAGAACTAGACCGACTTAACTTAGGACAAATTCTGACAATGTACATTGCTAATACTGGTTGCATTTCGCTCTCACAAAGGACCAGGACTAAGATGCAGTTCCTTCCCGTAGAAGACTGCTACTATAGGGAAGTAATGGATTTTGATCGTTATGCGTTTCAAGATGATTTGTAACGGTACACTGCGCGCCTAATGATAGCGTTAATCATATCAATTTGACTTTGTTTATATGTCGCACCATTGACGATGACTATTGAAATTCAATGTTTTTGTATATTGTTCTGATGTGAGCTCCAATAGACTTTATTTTTACTAAATGTAATAACATCTGCCCTGAAGAAGACCAAGTAGGTCGAAACGTTGGCTTTAATGATTAAATTTTCACGGTTATTGTAAAAGAATTTTTATTTAACAACACCCAAAAACCGCTCGCAACACAGGCCGAAATTTAAAATTATTATTATTATTATTATTACTACTATTATTACTATTACTACTATTATTACTACTACTACTATTATTACTACTGCTACTATTATTGCTACTGCTACTATTATTGCTACTGCTACTATTATTGCTACTGCTACTATTATTGCTACTGCTACTATTATTGCTACTGCTACTATTATTGCTACTGCTACTATTATTGCTACTGCTACTATTATTGCTACTGCTACTATTATTGCTACTGCTACTATTATTGCTACTGCTACTATTATTACTACTATTACTATTATTATTATTAATATTATTATTTCTTTGTGCGTGCGTGCGTGCGCGTGTTTTAAGACAAAATTAATATTCTTAATGTCTATCTTACAGCCGCGTATGGATTACGTAATACCGGACTTCATAAATATTGACCATTGGCGGTGGGTGCGGGAGATGAGGCGTGCAAAGCGAGAAATGCAGGACATTTTATGGGAGCATAACCTAATTGAGGGTCTTTACGGATTGCGAAGGCTCTTCGGAGAAGATTACGAGGAGGAGGAGGAGGAGGATGAATACTGGTAAGATAATAGCTTTTTCAACAAAAAATTTTGAATCCTTATCTTAATCGTGTTATTGCTTTGTGTGTTTCAGGTAGAGCAGAATTTTCATGCCGGCAACGATACTGTATAGGGCGCCCGTTTTGGCCACCTTTATCATTTTAAGATTTTAACATTTTTAAGATTTTCTTTCATTACTATTATTTTATTATTACATTTTATTATTATATTTTTAGATTAAAATGCCATGTGATAAAATGAATAAAATTAGAAAAGAAATGAAACAAAATAAAAAAGAAAGCAAAGTGTAATAACTAAAAAGTGTTACGTCCTGTGGACTCCACGATTTCCCTTTTTCGCGGAAACTACTTAAAAATTTAGAGTAGCTTTAAGATTAAAATCAGAACCGAGCATTAGCGGCTGTCCATTGGCAAGTGAGTTACGATCTCAACGCTATTTCCTGTTTTTCCTTTACGAAATCGAGAGATTACTTTCAGAGACAAAATCCAAACGGACAAAGCATATGTGACTACGTTTTATCAACTTTGTCTGGCCCGCTACTATAAAACATGGCGACATGACGCGCCAAAGGGGCCTTAACCCTAGACGGAGTTTGCTTTGGATCTTTATTGCATTGCGCGACTAGCTCAAAATTGCTCGCGCAATGTTCCGACAAACAGAAAGAGGTCTAAAACGTGCTTTTAGAAATCCTGTAAAAGGCACGTGGCGGAAGTTTCTGTTTGCAATAAAAATGCAATTAAGATTAGTGCATTTGTCTGCCGATACTGAAAACAGGGTCGTAAGATAAACTAAGAATCCAGAACCCTATTAAAAGAGAAATCGACAATAATAATAAAAAAAAAAAAAAAAACGGATGCGTCACTGGAAGAATCGATAACTGACCCCCAAAAAATAAGACGGCGGGGGTGGGCCTTACGGGAAAACTCGCCAATGGACAACCGTGAAAATAGATAATTATATCTAGCCCGCCAAGGGATAGGCGAAAACCCGAAAGTTGCGTCACGATCGGAAGAAAACTCCACCAATCAAATTATACTGGAAAATAATCCCGCCTCCTTAATTCTGTATAAAAATCGCGACTTTCCGCACTTAGGGATACTTCCGATCCGGCACGAGACAGTTTACTTCTAAGTCCGAATATTTTCCGCTTACTTATATTCTAACGCCACTTTTCTGTTGTTCACCAACTTAAAGTATCGCGAGTAAATTCTGTGTGCGCTAAGTGCTACGAATCACCCTCACAGCGAGATCTGCGGTCAGCATCAGCGCCTGACAGAAATATATATATATATATATATATATATATATATATAATTGTGACGTTGCGGCCCGCCGCATCGTCGCGGCGCCCCGCCGCCGTCACAAAGCGCGGAATTTCGCGCCTAGGGACGGACCAGGGAGGCAACGGCGAGATCTCAAGGGGTCGAATTTAATCGCGTTTCCGCAAGCTGATTCTTTTTATTTTATTTTTATGAATTGTAATACGCGCGGCGCCTCACCCACACCACGGCGAACCTCCGAGGGCTTACGAGGGGAAGGAGTTCAAGGATGATCAAGTACCGAGGAGGGGTGGCGAAAGCGGAAGCAGCGGAGATCGAGGGCTGGCGGGAGCAACGCGGCAGGCGTGCGGCACGTGCGGCAGCGACGGACGAAGCCGCCGATAGCGGAGCCCCAAGCGCTTGGGTAAAGACTCGGCTTCAGCAGAGGATCTCCACGAAACATCGACCTACGGGGTGGCTGGCCACCGCCCCAGGGTCAAACCGGAGGCACACCGGCACTAGCAAAGTTCCGTCCGCCGCTAAGGACAAAATTTGAGGAGTCGTACGCCGCCGAGGGACCGTTGCACGCCCCCGAAGGGTCTCTTAATGACAGCCCTGCGCTGGGACACCGCGGGCCTGCGAGCTCGCGCCCGATTGGTTTGCGCGCCCCTCAGGAAGGGGTACCGTGTCGATTCCGCAATCGAGCGGATCTAGCGCTTCACTCTCTGGTCGTTCTTCGGCGTGATAAGTCGTATTGTAATATCCGCGATAGCCGCCCCGAATCGGGTGTTAGATATTGTTACGTACTGAAATTTTATATTAAAATTTCGGACGATGCACTTTTGAGCGCTTAGACGACGCGCGTTGGCTCGGAATTCCGAGGGGACGGTCGAGTCAGCGTGAATGTTTAGGTTATCTTATCGGGGCCCGTTGAAGGGCTGGGGGCCAAATGGGCCTAAAACCACGCTTCTAGAATGTTCTAGAAGCTTCTAGAATACCTCCCCCCTTAAGATGCGTAGGAAAAGGCGGGAATCTCGCGCGGGAGATTCCGGCTTTTTCGGGTATAAATAGGGCGGAAAAACGCCGCGAAGAGCAGATAGTTTCGAGCTTCGGCTCATTCCAGATAGTTTCGAGCCTCGACTCATTCCGGATAGTTCCTTCGGCTCTAGCATTCCAACTGCTCAGCCATTCCTTCGACTCTAGCATCTCAATTGCTCAGTCAGTCCTTAAATCATTTTCCTAAATCTCACTCAATTCCAACATTCTAAATCCGAGCATTCGCACTCGATCTTGGGACTTAGTCCCTGTACTGTTCATATTGTAAAACCGCGTAACTCAAGTTGTATTAAGTTTAGAGAATAAAGGTAAGATAAGTTTGTAAAAAGAATAAGCTCGAAATCTGGAATCTCATCTAGTATTTTTAATCAATCACTTCTGGTGTTCCGACTCGCGGTTTTCGCTGACAAAAGTGTGGCGGTCTGTGCTGGGGCGCTGACGAAGAGTGTGGCGAACTAGTACTTTCGCTGCCGAAAGGCGTGGCGATTACGGGGTAGGTTTCCAGAAAAGACAATAATCGTAATAAATTCCCGAAAGTGAGTTTGACCTCTACGCTGACAATCTGAGCGCTGACGAAGAGTGTGGCGAGCAGTGTGTGTGGTGGATTGGTTTTAGAGCGCTGCCGAAAAGTGTGGCGAGCTATAAAATTCACTTTCGAGGATCCGGGTTAGATGACGAAAAAGGGAGGTAAACGAACTCAGATTAAAAGGATTAGGTTCCAGATCAAACAAGCAATTATTTCGAATCAAGATCCTCTCCCCTTCCTCCAAAAATTACAACAACTAGAAAACGCACCTCCATTTAACCCTATTCCTGTCGACTTCGACATCGATTATCCCCACTACAATCAAATAAGTAAAATTGATCCTCGGTACGAAACTTATAAACTCCGGTATCTTTTCGGTCCCGAATAATAATAATAACCTTCACACGACTTGTCCAACTCCCTGGTAAATTGCTTAAATGCATTGATCAAAAAACGGACGAACAACTGACAGAACGTGACAATATTCTGCTTGGCGAAGAGTGCTGGTACGAGGCGACGGCGAGGAGCCCAGGAGGAGGCATATCACCGGTGAGGTTGCCCGTAATTAATATCGAAAAGTAAGCCACGACACCGCCCTCCGATGCACGCTCTCGCCCGGGAACGTATGTAATGGAGACCGAGTGTAATTTCGCGATCGACAGCGAGAGCGAAGGGCCTCGGGATGGTAGCGTGGCCGCGGAACCGCGGTAGAGACGTTATGGCGAACCTCTGGAGATCGTGATAGGCGCGGCAACGATTTCGATATCGCGAGTATATCGCGCCATTTCTCGCGACGTTGGTGTGTGCGACCGCGTGTGGACCGGTACGTCGTGATTAGCGTTACCGTTTCCGTCGCGTCAGACTATTTCTTGCGTTTTAGCAACTGCGTTAGCGTATCAATTGCGTTGGGATGTCGTTCTTGCGGATTGAATTCTTGCGTTGGGATGACGATTGTGTCGATAATTGCGGTATAATACAGTTCGTGCCGACCGAATGATCATGTTTGGCTCGTACTCGCGCTAGGAGATTACCGGCGTTTGCACGTTTCTTGCGTTTAGATATTAACTGCGTTCGTTCGTTATGGCGTTCCGTCATTATTCGCGATCACCCCGCGTTTTGCGCTAGTTATAGTATTCCTTGTCCTTTCGAAAATCTTGGCGCCTCATTGTTGCGTCAATTAGAATTATTTCGCATCGATTATGATAAATTGGCGACGGAATTCTCGTACGGGCGTAGCGTTCATGCACTCCGAGCGTGACGTATCATCGTTTCGCGACATTTCACGTTAAGCCTAGTATTTCGCGTTCATTTTGATGATTTCGAGCTCGGCCGTCTCTTTGGCCGATATTTCACATTAGTTGCGAGTCGCGTTTTCTACTATTATTATTCGTTGTTTGAGAACTACTTCCGCGCGTTTATTATAAACTCAATTAATACTCCGCGTATGTCTGATGTCCGCGTTAATATCATTTCTGTTAAATAAATCCGTACACCCTGTCACCGGCTATTTCCTTGAATTATTTATGTGATTTATTTTACGATTGATCGAAGCCGGATGGGTACTCCCTGTTATCTTCTCGACAGTTCTTATACAATAAATGTTACTCTTCTTTTGTTATCTGACTGAGTTACTAAATTTATGTGTCACCCCGCTGGATATCGCGCTGCCCTTCATCCACCCCGCCCATAGCCGTTAGAACGAGCTAGCTATTTTCTCGCACCCCGACTTGGTTTCGTCTTGCGTCTTGGTCTCTCGCGATTTCGTGGACGCGAATCGCGCGTCTGGCGCCCAACATTAAAGGTTCGGTTAGTGAGTGTCGGAGGTGCGAGAGAATCGTCGGAGAGGCCTGTCATCCCGCTCTCCTTTCCCTTTTGATCCGTCACACGCCCCGGACCGCTCCGGGAGTGAAAAAGTACGTGACAATATATATTTTATACGTATATATATATATATATATTTTTTTTTTTTTTAACAAAAGAGAGTTTATGTGAACGGTTATTGTACATTATGTGGATTCTGAGTGATTGGCGTAGGTGCGGTTGACAAACTTTTCGATCGAATCGAAACGCGCGGTGATTTCGTCAAAATCTGACGCGGGCGGATTTTCGCTGGTTAAATCAATGACCGGTGAAGGCGCAGTTAAATCGATTAATTCCGGGGGGGACTGGGTCTTATTCTCTGTCGTCGGAGCGGAATGTAGGCGATTAAGCCGGCGCAGTTCGGCTAGGGCGTCCTCGGAGATGAATCTCCCGGAGAGGACGGATGTTATTACCGGAGAACTATTCTGCCGGTTTTGATGCTGCAGAATGCATTCTCTTCGCTTCCTGCCCGCTCTATGTTTCCATACCATCTATATAGAAAAAGGATTTTTAATTACTCCGAGCGGATAATCGCTAAAGTAACTAGGCGGGAGAATAACTCTAAGTAGGAGCAGCGGATTGATGGGAGATCCTGAGCGAATATCGCTAGGAATAAGGATTCTTAATTATCTTGAGCGAATGACGCTAAGGTAATTAAGCGGGAGAATTGAGAATTAACGGGAGGTCCTGAGCGAATATCGCTAGGATTAAGGATTCTTAATTATCTTGGGCGAATGACGCTAAGGTAATTAAGCGGGAGTGTTGAGAGGTCCTGAGCGAATATCGCTAGAACAAAGGATTCTTAGTTACTTTGAGCGAGTAACGCTAAAGCAATCCAACGGGAGTATTGAGAAGTCTTGAGCGAATATCGCTAAGACAAATGGATTCTTAATTACCTTGAGCGAGTAACGCTAAAGCAATTAAATGGGAGTATTGGGAGGTCCTGAGCGAATATCGCTAGAACAAGGAAACTGAGAATCCTCTGAGCAAATAATGCTTGGGGGATTACAGCTGAATCGTGAGAAGCAGAATTACGGGTCGGTAGAGGAGTGCCTTGAGCGTGTTATCGCTAAGGGAAAGGATTCGATAATTACTGTGAGCAAGTAATGCTAGGGTAATTCCAAGAGGGATTATAACAATCTTGAGCGGAGGACGGTAAGATCAAGAGACACGGTAGTGTCTCGCGTTAAGTATGTGGTCTTTTACAAACGGACTCTGTTAAAGCGGAGCGCGAGACCGACCGTGACTCTTAACGCGACGCGACGGGTTGCGAGTACTCGAGATGTTGAGATCTCATATAACGAGTGAACGGATCAAGTTCTAAGTAGGCTTGATCGATAGCTTGGGGTTCGAATTGGGGGGGTATCTCCTATAACATTTTCCGCTACGTGCCCTACGAGCGGAGATATTGCGACGCAAAGTCGAAAATGTGAAATTTTATTATTAAGATACTCCTAACGCCGACGTCTCTCGATCGATCGACCAATCAGAGGACTTAGAGAAATGTAACTTTCACTTTTTCGACACTGGCGCGCTACTATCGCCAGTTTCGAAATCGGTATGTTATTATTACGTGTGCGTACTGCGCTCAGTGCAGTTAGTATGTATATACTACGTGTGTGTCCTGCGCGCAGTGCAGACCACGGTCTTACATACAGGTCTGGAAACTTCAGTGGTGGGGGTAGGTCGCTTAATGAAGTTGTTTTTAAGTTCTCTAATAGCCACTAGAGTCGTTGCGATCGATGTTCACGTTGTGGCGAGGGACGCCGGAGGCCGGGGGGGATATCTGTCATATGAAATTTGGCGGAGTGGTTTTGTGTCAACTTTGTAGTATGCAACTTCGACATTATGGGTTCGAATCTCCGTGCCCTTAAGTTTTTTTTTAAATCCCTTCACAAACCAATGTGATAAATAATAATGCTTTAAATAATTTAAGACTATAAATTAATGAAATATGTATATAAAATAATTACAAGTTTTTTTTTCTAAAAATGTCATGTGTTTCTCGGAGGATAATTATAGTATAGCTAATTATTATTGGCTGAGTTTTTTTTAGATAAAATTAATTAATAAGAAGTAAATATAATATTTTTAACTGTTTTTTATTAATTTGATATAAAAATATGTTTTAATTGTTATTGATTATTCGATATATAACTGTAGAATATAGCAAAAAGTGATAATCTCCAAATTTTTAGGGAATCATGTTCTTGTGACAACAAAACGATTTAACAAGTATTTGCAACAAGACGCGGTTTTCTATAATTATTATTATTTTTATTAATAATTTATTCTGCAGCGATCGACAGCAAAGAGCGATGCTCTCCAAATTTTTAGAGAATCACGTTCTTGTGACAACAAAACGATTTAGCAAGTATTTACGACAAGACGCGGTTTTCCTTTATTATTATTATATTTTTATTAACAATTTATTTTCTAGCAGTTGACAGCAAAGAGCGATTCTCTTTAAATTTTTAGGAAATCACGTTCTTGTAATAATAAAATAATTTAGCAAGTATTTGCAACAAACGTGGTTTCTCTTAATTGTTATTAATTTTTTATTAACAATTTAGACTCTAGCGGTCTTTAACAAAGAGCGATTCTCACCAAATAATTTAAAGACCGGTACAGAATAAATTGTTAATAAAAAATTAATAACAATTAAGGAAAACCGCGTCTTGTCGCAAATACTTGCTAAATCGTTTTGTTATCACAAGAACGTGATTTCCCCAAAATTTGAAGAAAATCGCTCTTTGCTATCGATCGCTGTAGAATAAATTATTAATAAAAAATTAATAATAATAATTAAGAGGAACCGCGTCTTGTCGCAAATACTTGCTAAATTGTTTTATTATCAGACTATCACAAGAACGTGATTCCCTAAAAATTTGGAGAATCGCTCTTTGCTATTCTACAGTTATTTATCGAATAATCAATAACAATTAATTAAAATATATTGTTATATCAAATCGATGAAAAAACAGTTTGAATATTGTTAAAAAAAAAAATTATATATATATATATATATATATATTTAATTATATATATATATATATATATATATATATATATATATTTAATCCTTTTTAATTAATTATATCTCAAAAAGCCCAGTAGCCGATAATAAATAATTAGCCTACGATACGTTTGTATACCCTCCGAGGAACCCACATGACATTTGAACGTCTCCTTTCCGCGAGGCATTTCGCTGTTAGCGCCCGCTGCTAGTTTCAGCTATATCCGAGTTTCCGAGTTCTCGGGTTATGTTTTATGTTCATCTGCGGATTTCGATGACAGCGACGAGTAGTGGCTATGATAGAAACTAAATGCATCCTCGATAAGCGACCATGCCCCCACCACTAGAATTAGCGGTAGTCTCCAGACCTGTATGTAAGACCGTGGTGCAGACAGTGCGTTCAACGCGCTGTCACATTCAGTTAACCTACACGGTAGTGTCTCGCGTCATCATCATCAAACATCAAGTATACGCGCGGAGCGATACCGACCGTGATGACTCTTTACGTGATGCGACGATTATTATCGTATCGTATATTTATTTATTATTATACGACGCGAAGCGCGACCTCATCGTGATTATTATACGACGCGAAGCGCGACCTCACCATGACTCTTCTATGCGACTAAGTGCATGTGATACGAATATATATAAAATCTCCCGTTTATGCGGAGAAATTATCGTATCGTTCGTAAGTTACTACAGAATCAAGTATAACGCTCGCGTAAACGTAGTACTCGAGACACTACCGTGTCTCTTGATATAGGTTAGATTACCGGTTTCTTACAAAATATGTGATTTCTGCCCAGTGCTCTGAATGTTATGTGATTTTTGCCCAGTGCTCTGAATGTCATCTATCAACAAGTATACGCGCGGAGCGATACCGACCGTGACTCTTTACGTGATGCGACGATTAATATTTTTTCTGATTCAAGGTAATCGTTTTATTTACATGTAATTATCCTATTATTATACGACGCGAAGCGCGACCGCACCGTGACTCTTTTATGCGACTAAGTGCATGTGACATCATATAACGGCAGGGAGCTGATGTCGAGGAGATTTTCCCGTTTACGCGAAGAAATTATCGTAAGTTATTATATTATACTACAGAAGTAATGCTCGTGTATATTATCAAGAGACACGAGTGCCTCGCGTCAAGTACACGCGAAGCGAGACCGCACCGTGACTCTTTTATACGTGACTAAGTCATGTGACAGGAATTATAGTAGTCTACGTTTACGTGAGTATTACTTCTGTAACAACTTATACGATATCATCGTAGTTACTATAAAATCTCTCGTTTACGCGGAGGAATTATCGTATCATAAGTTACTACAGAAGTAACGCTCGCGTAAACATAGGTTAGGTTACCGGTTTTTTACAAATTTTACATAAAACGCGAGATTCACTTATGTATGCAAGTTCAACGCTTATTGAGTTAATGTGTAATAATTTTCCTATTAATGTAAATAGATGGAACGTGAAAAAGAGCAGGAAAAGGAAAGAGCGCTAGCGGCGAAGAAAAGATGCCGACCGAAAAATCTCCGCAGTCAGAAAATGTGCAATCTGATGGCCCCGCGATTAAGAAGATAAGAAAAATCCAGATATAGATACAAGTTTCTTGCCAGATAGGGAAAGGGAGGAGGAGGAAAATAAATTTAGGGAAGAATTAAAGCAAGAATGGGCTAAAAAGTAAAACGCGTTGAAGGAAGAAGAAATTGAGATCACATTCAGTTATTGGGATGGATCTGGCCATCGTCGGAGTGTTATAATGAAGAAAGGTGAATGTATCAGTGATTTAGAGATACTCCAGTGTCACTTTTGGAGTGACATTGGCGTGATATATAATTACCTTTTTAAAAAAAAGGTAAAAAAATGGCGTTAAGTATACGTTAGCTCGAAGAAAGTGGTTATCTCAAAAAAACCGATGAGGTATCTTTGTTCCTAAAAAAAACTGATGTGGTATGTTTGTACCTAAAAAAAACCGATGAGGTATTTTATACTTCTAAAAAACCGATGTGGTATTTTCCGATTTGGTAGTTTGTGTTTGTATTTTCACAAAAATAAATGATATCTATAAATTGCCTTAATTATTGCGTTAATTATAAAATCAATATATATTCTTCGGAAAATAACTGTTGTATTATTTTTAAAATATATCTTTGTATTTAAGTGTCTTCTTACACAAGTCATAATAGCTTCATTTTTCCTTACAGCCATTATAATATAACCAAATTCCGTTACCTAACTCAACCCAAGTGATATGTATCTTTTTAAATAAATGTTTTTTTGATTGATCTTTAAATAAATCTTTAAATTGCGTTAATTAGAAAGAGAAGATACAATTACAGAATTTTTAATCCAACACAGGAATACAAGGTATTTAAATGCAAAGATGTTAATCGCAAAGATTAAAAACTGTTAAAGAAGTAACAATAAAAAATGCAAATATTTTATTGAAATAAAAAAAAATTTTGTACAAATACTTAACGCTGCTTTTTTACTCCAGTCACAACAAAATTACCTTTTTTAAAGAAAGGTAAAAAAAGGCGCCAAGTATACGCGCAGCATGTTAGCTCGAAGAAAGTGGTTATGGAGTAAAAAAGCAGCGTTAAGTATTTGTACAAAATTTTTTTTATTTCAATAAAATATTTGCATTTTTTATTGTTACTTCTTTAACAGTTTTTAATCTTTGCGATTAACATCTTTGCATTTAAATACCTTGTATTCCTGTGTTGGATTAAAAATTTTGTAATTGTATCTTCTCTTTCTGATTAACGCAATTTAAAGATTTATTTAAAGATCAATCAAGAAAACATTTATTTAAAAAGATACATATCACTTGGGTTGAGTTAGGTAACGGAATTTGGTTATATTATAATGGCTGTAAATAAAAATGAAGCTATTATGACTTGTGTAAGAAGACACTTAAATACAAAGATATTTTTTAAAAATAATACAACAGTTATTTTCCGAAGAATATATATTCATTTTATAATTAACGCAATAATTAAGGCAATTTATAGATATCATTTATTTTTGTGAAAATACAAACACAAACTACCAAATCGGAAAATACCACATCGGTTTTTTAGAAGTATAAAATACCTCATCGGTTTTTTTTAGGTACAAACATACCACATCAGTTTTTTTTAGGAACAAAGATACCTCATCGGTTTTTTTGAGATAACCACTTTCTTCGAGCTAACGTATACTTAACGCCATTTTTTTACCTTTTTTTTAAAAAGGTAATTTTGTTGTGATATCATTTCTTTTTGTAGTATTAGGGATCATATAAGCATTAAACAGTACATGTTTATAACATATATATTTTGCGACATAGAATACAAATACAACTCAGCGTAATATGTTATAAGCATGTACTAGTATAGTATATCCTTAGGTGATAGTATGTCTAAGTAATAGTATGTAAACATAACACTTCTGTATGTTCAACAACAACAAGGATCTGTACATATAAAAAGAAACGGGCACAGTAACAACTGTGCCGCAAGCAACAACGTAGAACTACGTCAACTGTCACTATTTCATGTTGAAGTATTCAGCGAAGGAAAGTAGACGTAGGGCTACGTCAACTGTCACTATTATTCAGCCAAAGACAGTTGACGTAGCCCTACGTCTACATTCCTTCGCTGAATACTTCAACATGAAATAGTGACAGTTGACGTAGTTCTACGTTGTTGCTTGCGGCACAGTTGTTACTGTGCCCGTTTCTTTTTGTTGTATCGACAAGAAATTTAGCTAAACTTTCTAACGCTACTGTATCGAAGAGATAAGAAATGGAGGGTTCCGACTTGTTTTATCATAAATGGGACTTCTTAAGCTTTAAAATGAGATGTCAATTATTACTCTACGATTATTAATTTCGAAGATCTAAACGTTCAAAGTGTGACATGTTTTCGTTGCATCTACAAGAAATTTAGCTAAACTTTCTAACGCTACTATATCGAAGAGGTAAGAAATAAAGGGTTCCGACTTGTTTTGCCATAAATGGGACTTCTTAAGCTTTAAAATGAGATGTCAATTATTACTCTACGATTATTAGTTTCGAAAATCTAAAAGTTCAAAGTGTGACATGTTTTCGTTGCATCTATAAGAAATTTAGCTAAACTTTATAACGCTACTGTATCGAAGAGGTAAGAAGTAGAAGGTTCCGACTAGTTTTATCATAATTGGGACTTCTTATGCTTTAAAATGAGATGTTGATCATTATTCTACAATTATTAGTTTCGAAGATATAAACGTTCAAAGTGTGACATGTTTTCGTTGCATCTACAAGAAATTTAGCTAAACTTTATAACGCTAGTGTATCGAAGAGGTAAGAAGTAGAAGGTTCCGACTAGTTTTATCATAAATGGGACTTCTTAAGCTTTAAAATGAGATGTTGATCATTATTCTACGATTATTAGTTTCGAAGATATAAACGTTCAAAGTGTGACATGTTTTCGTTGCATTCGTTGCAGGCTGTGCCTGGATTTACCCCCCCCTTATACCCCCCCTACACCCCCCTTATACCCCCCCCAATACCCTCCCCCCCTAATACCTCCCCTTATACTCCCTCCTTACTGTCGACAAAGACGTAGTTCTACGTCAAAATAAATGTTCTTTACTAAACACATGCACATGTAAAGAAGATTAGGCTATTTACAAACATCTTTATTCCTGTATTACAATAATTTGTTAAAATAAACAAAATTTAAATTTAAAAAAAGGATTTTAAAGCTTAAAATCTCTAATTTTGAAAGGTTACTATTATTTTTTAGTTTCTATGAGTTTGATAATTTTTACATATAAAAAACTACGAGCTGGACGAAATAGAAAATGTTTCTTTCACTTTGTGGGCCTGTCACGTGCACAAAAAAAAATCTGCGAAAATTTTCGACTTCCTAACATGAAAGCTTGAAGTTTTCCTTACAAAATCTTTTTTTTTTTAATGTTTCAACGATTTTTTGTTGCTGAGTTATCGTGGATTGAATAAGAAATGAGCATTTTGACTTTAATTGCTCATAACTCTCTTAAAAAAATCATCGTAAAAAAAGATTTTGCAAGAAAAACTTGAAGCTTTCATGTTAGGAAGTCGAAAATTTTCGCAGATTTTTTTTTGTGCACGTGACAGGCCCACAAAGTGAGAGAAAAGTTTTCTATTTCGTCCAGCTCGTAGTTCTTTATATGTAAAAATTATCAAACTCACAGAAACTAAAAAATAATAGTAACCTTTCGAAAGTAGAAATTTCAAGCTTTAAAATCCTTTTTTAAAATTTAAATTTCGTTTATTTTTAACAAAGTTACAGCTGCTTGAATTTTGCCTATTTTTAACGATAAATTTAGCATTCTCCTTTAATTTTTGTGAGAAATGAGAAGATAAATGATCGGGTTTGTTAGATTGGGCATTGGATTTTTCGACACGTGCAATTCTTTGAATGATGTTCACGATGATATTCGTTGTACGATGTTTCTGTTGAAATCGAGGAATCACATGCCGGAAAAGTTTTTCTTAGGTATTTATCATTAAAAAGAACTTTGTATAATTTTCTTTTATGTTATTCAGTTATTGGGATGAATTTGGCCATCGTCGGAGTGTTATAATGAAGAAAGGTGAATGTATATATATATGATAGAGATACTCCAGTGTCACTTTTGGAGTAACATTGGCGTGATATATAATGTTCTGCTGCATAAATTTAATTTTTACATACAGGTAATTCTATCTATCAGCTTCTTCAGAGATGTTTAGAAGTTCTGAGGCATGAATTCAGCGAGCTTAAAACAGTAATGGCAGATCAGTTAATGTATGTCCTATTTTTATCCGACACTGTATACTTGTCGTAACTTTTTGTTGGATCAAAAGGTTCCCATCTACTCGCTGGAAAAATGTGTTTGTTCCTCTCGTATCATGATCTAAAATAACATAAAGGAGAATTATACAAAGTATGCTTTCAATCGTGATAAATACCTAAGTAAAATAAAATAACATGCCAACATTGTGATATTGCTTCATAAGTTTTATCATTTAGTATATTTACCTTAGTTACAATAAAATCGTAAAACGTCTAATGGTGCGGTAATATAAGATCTTCCTTGACATACATTAACTGATCTGCCATTACTGTTTTAAGCTCGCTGAATTCATGCCTCAGAACTTCTAAACATCTCTGAAAAAGCTGATAGATAGAATTACCTGTATGTGAAAATTAAATTTATGCAGCAGAACATTATATATCACGCCATGTTACTCCAAAAGTGACACTGGAGTATCTCTAAATCACTGATACATTCACCTTTCTTCATTATAACACTCCGACGATGACCAGATCCATCCCAATAACTGAATGTGATCTCAATTTCTTCTTCCTTCAACGCGTTTTACTTTTTAGCCCATTCTTGCTTTAATTCTTCCCTAAATTTATTTTCCTCCTCCTCCCTTTCCCTATCTGGCAAGAAACTTGTATCTATATCTGGATTTTTCTTATCTTCTTAATCGCGGGGCTATCAGATTGCACATTTTCTGACTGCGGAGATTTTTCGGTCGGCATCTTTTCTTCGCCGCTAGCGCTCTTTCCTTTTCCTGCTCTTTTTCCATCTATTTACACTAAAAGGAAAATTATTACACATTAACTCAATAAGCGTTGAACTTGCATACATAAGTGAATCTCGCGTTTTATGTAAAATTTGTAAAAAACCGGTAACCTAACCTATGTTTACGCGAGCGTTACTTCTGTAGTAACTTATGATACGATAATTCCTCCGCGTAAACGAGAGATTTTATAGTAACTACGATGATATCGTATAAGTTGTTACAGAAGTAATACTCACGTAAACGTAGACTACTATAATTCCTGTCACATGTACTTAGTCACGTATAAAAGAGTCACGGTGCGGTCGCGCTTCGCGTCGTATAATAATAGGATAATTACATGTAAATAAAACGATTACCTTGAATGAGAAAAAATATTAATCGTCGCATCACGTAAAGAGTCACGGTCGGTATCACGCTCCGCGCGTATACTTGATGATGACGCGAGACACTACCGTGTAGGTTAACTGACTGTGACAGCGCGTTGAACGCACTGTCTGCACTGCGCGCAGGACACACACGTAGTATATACATACTAACTGCACTAACTGCACTGAGCGCAGTACGCACACGTAATAATAACATACCGATTTCGAAACTGGCGATAGTAGCGCGCCAGTGTCGAAAAAGTGAAAGTGACATTTCTCTGAGTCCTCTGATTGGTTGAGAGCTTGAGAGTCGACGTAGGAGAAGAAGTATCTTAAAATAATTTCACATTTCAACTTTACGTCGCAATATCTCCGCTCGTAGGGCACGTAGCGGAAAATGTTATAAGAGATACCCCCCCAATTCGAACCCCAAGCTTATCGATCAAGCCTACTTAGAACTTGATCCGTTCACTCGTTATATGAGATCTCAACATCTCGAGTACTCGCAACCCGTCGCGTCGCGTTAAGAGTCACGGTCGGTCTCGCTCCGCTTTTGACTAGTCCGCTTTTGACTACTACCGCATACTTAACGCGAGACACTACCGTGTCTCTTGATGTTGCATAAATTTAATTTTCACATACAGGTAATTCTATCTATCAGCTTCTTCAGAGATGTTTAGAAGTTCTGAGGCATGAATTCAGCGAGCTTAAAACAGTAATGGCAGATCAGTTAATGTATGTCAAGGAAGATCTTATATTACCGCACTATTAGACGTTGTACGATTTTATTGTAACTAAGGTAAATATACTAAATGATAAAACTTATGAAGCAATATCACAATGTTGGCATGTTATTTTATTTTACTTAGGTATTTATCACGATTGAAAGAATACTTTGTATAATTCTCCTTTATGTTATTTTAGATCATGATACGAGAGGAACAAACACATTTTTCCAGCAAGTAGATGGGAACCTTTTGATCCAACAAAAAGTTACGACAAGTATACAGTGTCGGATAAAAATAGGAAGAAAGATAAAATTTGATAAACTTATATTCAACGAATTGTCCAACTTCGTTTAAAGGATTCAGATTCAAAGGACTGTAATTTAGTAGAGCTACATAATCGAGTAAATGAATTAAATATCACATAATTGAATGAATTAAAATGACAGTCCTTAAAAATACAATGTAGCTACAATATATATATATATATATATATATATATATATATATATATATATATATATATTTCTGTCAGGCGTTGGTGCTGACCGCAGATCTCGCTGTGAGGGTGATTCGTGGCACTTAGCGCGCACAGAATTTACTCGCGATACTTTAAGTTGGTGAACAACAGAAAAGTGGCGTTAGAATATAAGTAAGCGGAAAATATTCGGACTTAGAAGTAAACTGTCTCGTGCCGGATCGGAAGTGTCCCTAAGTGCGGAAAGTCGCGATTTTTATACAAAATTAAGGAGGCGGGATTATTTTCCAGTATAATTTGATTGGTGGAGTTTTCTTCCGATCATGACGCAACTTTCGGGTTTTCGCCTATCCCTTGGCGGGCTAGATATAATTATCTATTTTCACGGTTGTCCATTGGCGAGTTTTCCCGTAAGGCCCACCCCCGCCGTCTTATTTTTTGGGGGTCAGTTATCGATTCTTCCAGTGACGCATCCGTTTTTTTTTTTTTTTTTTTTTTTATTATTATTATTATTATTGTCGATTTCTCTTTTATTAGGGTTCTGGATTCTTAGTTTATCTTACGACCCTGTTTTCAGTATCGGCAGACAAATGCACTAATCTTAATTGCATTTTTATTGCAAACAGAAACTTCCGCCACGTGCCTTTTACAGGATTTCTAAAAGCACGTTTTAGACCTCTTTCTGTTTGTCGGAACATTGCGCGAGCAATTTTGAGCTAGTCGCGCAATGCAATAAAGATCCTAAGCAAACTCCGTCTAGGGTTAAGGCCCCTTTGGCGCGTCATGTCGCCATGTTTTATAGTAGCGGGCCAGACAAAGTTGATAAAACGTAGTCGCATATGCTTTGTCCGTTTGGATTTTGTCTTTGGAAGTAATCTCTCGATTTCGTAAAGGAAAAACAGGAAATAGCATTGAGATCGTAACTCACTTGCCGATGGACAGCCGCTAATGCTCGGTTCTGATTTTAATCTTAAAAGCTACTCTAAATTTTTAAGTAGTTTCCGCGAAAAAGGGAAATCGTGGAGTCCACAGGACGTAACACCCCCTGCCTTAGACAAATGTTGAGGGTTCAACACGACATTTGCAAATAGATTTCGAGGCGATTTTCCTTTTTCGGCGGTCGATAATTTAATCGATGTTAAGACTTAGATATCGAAAGGTTCGTATTTGTATGCATCTTTTGGGTTTAGAAAGAGGAAAGAAATAGGCGACCTCCAAAACCCCTTCCTTAATTCTTTCGTCTTTTTTTTACAGAGCGAGAGTAAAAATTTTTTTTTCGCTTTATTCCTTCAAGAGATATAAGAGACGTGTAAGAAAATCTTTTATCTTATTGAAAAATATGATTAATATTATTAATAATTTTTTGTACTTGAAGGGAATAAAGAGAGGAAGGAAATATCGCAATTAGTTGTGTAAATGTATACTCACATAAATTGTTTTTACAATAGAACTACATCTATTTCACTTATTGCTAAAACTCTTTTCTCTTTAAAATACATTTGTATGGGAAATAATAAGGAATTCGATTCATCTGTAACTGCCTAGAGGTCGTCGACTACGTTTCAAGATTTAGGTAATCTTGTGGATATAGGATTACTTCTTTTTTGTTGGCATTTGGCGGTCGTTAAGAATTATTATTTCAAGTCCAGTATGCCTTACTGATGTCTGTGAAGTTAGCATATCATTTTCCAGCAGATCAAAAATAAAAGGGAGTTCTTGTCGCATGCAGTCGAGTTCTATAGTTCCTGATACTTTTTAATAATAGTTCTAGTGATTTTACCCAAAAAAACAGTCGACCGAAAAAATGATCTGCTAACTTCCCGTAGCAGATCATTTTCCAGCAGATCAAAAATAAAAGAGAGTTCTCGTCGCATGCAGTCGAGTTCTATAGTTCCTGATACTTTTTAACGATAGTTCTGGTGATTTTGCCATAAAAAGTCCATTGAAAAAATTTCCGTAGCATAGAACGAGATGCCGACGAAAGGTCGCAGTTCCGGTTTATCTAAAACACTTTTCGAATAGTTCTTAGCATGCCGAAGCATTTTCTAAAGAGTTCCCAACACTAGCAATGTTGTATGATTATTTAAAAAATTAATACCTCCCGAAAACCGAGTAATTAGAGAGAAAAGAGTGATATACTGTACGAAAGGTCGCAGTTCCGGTTTATCTAAAATATTTTTTGAATAGTTCTTAGCATGCCAAAGCATTTTCTAAAGAGTTCCCGACACTAGCAATGTTGTATGATTGTTTAAATATTAACACCGCTCGAAAATCGAATATTTAGAGAAAATAGGGTGATATGCTGTACAAAATGTCGCAGTTCCGGTTTATCTAAAATATTTTTCGAATAGTTCTGAACATACTGAAACATTTTCTAAAGAATTCCCGACTCTAGCAATGTTGTATGATTTTTTAATAAATTAATACCTCCCGAAAACCGAGTAATTAGAGAGAAAAGAGTGATATGCTGTACGAAATGTCGCAGTTCCCGTTTATCTAAAATATTTTTCGAATAGTTCTGAACATACTGAAGCATTTTCTAAAGAGTTCCCGACACTAGCAATGTTGTATGATTGTTTAAAAAATTAATACCTCCCGAAAACCGAGTAATTAGAGAGAAAAGAGTGATATGTTGTACGAAAGGTCGCAGTTCCGGTTTATCTAAAATATTTTTCGAACAGTTCTGAACATACTGAAGCATTTTCTAAAGAGTTCCTGACACTAGCAATGTTGTATGATTTTTTAATAAATTAATACCGCCCGAAAAGCGAGTATTTAGAGAGAATAGGGTGATATGCTGTAGAAAATGCTTCAGTATGTTCAGAACTATTCGAAAAAAATTTTAGATAAACCGGAATTGCGTCATTTCGTACAGCATATCACCATATTATCTCTAAATACTCGGCTCTCGGGCGGTATTAATTTATTTAAAAATCATACAACATTGCTAGTGTCGGGAACTCTTTAGAAAATGTTTCAGTATGTTCAGAACTATTCGAAAAATATTTTAGATAAACTGGAACTGCGACATTTCGTACAGCATATCACCCTTTCTCTCTAAATACTCGGTTTTCGAGCGGTATTAATTTTTTAAACAATCATGCAACATTGCTAATGTCGGGAACTCTTTAGAAAATGTTTCAGTATGTTTAGAACTATTCGAAAAATATTTTAGATAAACCGGAACTGCGACATTTCGTACAGCATATCACCCTTACTCTTTAAATACTCGGTTTTCGAGCGATATTAATTTTTTAAACAATCATGCAACATTGCTAATGTCGGGAACTCTTTAGAAAATGTTTCAGTATGTTCAGAACTATTCGAAAAATATTTTAGATAAACCGGAACTGCGACATTTTGTACAGCATATCACTTTTCTCTCTAAATACTCGGTTTTCGAGCGATATTAATTTTTTAAACAATCATACAACATTGCTAGTGTCGTGAACTTTTAGAAAATGCTTCAGTATGCTCAGAACTATTCGAAAAATATTTTAGATAAACCGGAACTGCGACATTTCGTACAGCATATCACCCTATTCTCTCTAAATACTCGGTTTTCGAGCGGTATTAATTTTTTAAACAATCATGCAACATTGCTAGTGTCGGGAACTCTTTAGAAAATGCTTCAGTATGCTTCAGAACTATTCGAAAAATATTTTAGATAAACTGGAACTGCGACATTTCGTACAGCATATCACCCTTTCTCCTTAAATACTCGGTTTTCGAGCGGTATTAATTTTTAAACAATCATGCAACATTGCTAGTGTCGGGAACTCTTAGAAAATGTTTCAGTATGTTCAGAACTATTCGAAAAATATTTTAGATAAACCGGAACTGCGACATTTCGTACAGCATATCACTTTTTCTCTCTAAATACTCGGTTTTCGAGCGGTATTAATTTTTTAAACAATCATGCAACATTGCTAGTGTCGGGAACTTTTTAGAAAATGCTTCAGTATGCTCAGAACTATTTGAAATATATTTTAGATAAACTGGAACTCCGAGATTTCTTCGACATCTCACTCTATGCTACGGAAAACTAGCAGATAATTTTTTCAATCGACTGTTTTTTGGATAAAATCACCAGAACTATTACTAAAAAGTATCAAGAACTATAGAACTCGACTGCATGCGACAAGAACTCTCTTTTATTTTTGATCTGCTAAAAAATGATCTGCTACGGGAAGTTAGCAGATCATTTTTTCGATCAAGTGTTTTTTGGGTAAAATCACCAGAACTATTACTAAAAAGTATCAGGAACTATAGAACTCGACTGCATGCGACAAGAACTCCCTTTTATTTTTGATCTGCTGGAAAATGATATGCCAACTTCACAGACATGCCTTACTGCTATTTAGTAATTTCGGAATTGAGGACTTATTCTCATCTCCCCTTTTTTTTGAAGGGTTTGTCCTTAGTTTTTATTTAAAGAAGCAAGAAAGAAAAAGGCGACTTCCGAAACACCCTTTTTTCATTCTTTCGTCCCGCTTGTTTTACGCTATTGCATAGACCTGCGCGCTTTGGAAGGAAATGTTCGCTTACATGTGCATATTAGATCGGTAGATTAATAAAATTTGTCTTTTGCTTTTATTTTATCAAGTAGTTAGGAATAGTAATTCTGTTTCATATGCACATATAAACGAACAAGGGTACATTTATTTTTAACGCTATCAACTTTCTAATTTCTTAACGCTATTCGCAGTGCATGTGTTCTCTATTTATGTGAGGCTGTCTTCCTTTTCTTTTATGTGGGGCAATAACTGTGTTACTTAAAGAAGAATAAGAATTAACTAGAGGGAATTAACTATGTGACTGTCGTCCACCCCGAACCGTCTCTTTTTGTGGCAGTTTTTTTTTTCAACTGACCCACGCGGCAGTCCCAAAACTCCTTGCTTTTTGTATGCCTTGCTGGCTTGCTGACAATTTTTAGTGTACCTTTGACAAATCGCAGGTTTAACACTTGCCATTTAATTGTGGCTGGATTGCTATGTACTCGTCTGGTTGGGCATGGTATCCCTGTGGATTAGGTCGCCGAGGATAACGAGGGGCTAGCTGAATTTCGTCCAGCAGCCGTTTTGCATAGCAATGGTGGCAGGTTATAGTAAAATAAATGAGATTCCCAAACGGAATAACTCATCGGGGTGCCATTGATAATCGACACAATTTTTTAATTTTATTCGCGAGTTCTTTTTCTCGCATTAGATAATTCAAGGAGGGGAATGTGCCGGAGCCTCGTATTTATTTGACAGTCAGGTGGCTATTATTTTTATGCTACTTGTATTTATGTCTTATTGGTGTGCTCCTTTTCTTTCTATTATTATTATTATTTTTTTCCAATTTAAGAGAAAAGAAAAGCATCCTCACGCCTTTTTTTTTTTTTTTTTTAGACTACCAACTCATGCAATTATATTCATCTAGAATTTAAGAAGAAGGAAATATAGTAAAACTTAATTTGTATAGATTATAAAAGTAAGAAAAATAAAAGATCAATACATATATGTCAAAAAATAGTCGAAAAACTTACATTTTTCGTCTAAGATACAAACTATGAATACAAAATACAAAATATAAAAATATACAAAATTATTATAAGCGCAAAATGTGGAATAACGATTTATGGAATTAAGAATTATAAGATAAAAAAGAAATTATAAAATTATGTACTATAGCGAGCGCAAAGTATGTAATAAGAAAGTGAAATTAAAAAATTATAATTATAAATAAGAGAACTAAAATTATCTAATACAGCGAGCGCAAAATACGTAAATAAATCTTATTTTAACAAAAAGGGATAATTACAAATTGTAAGAAAAGGATGAAAATTTACAATAAAGCTCGCCTTTTTTTTTCTCGGAAAGCGCCGCTGCATGTTTCTAATTGTTGGGCAAGCAATGACTCGCCGTTCGTCTTCTTGTAGTCGCGATTGTTATTTATTTAATTGTTGGGAGGCAGTTCTGATATGGGAAATTCGTAAACGGTTAGGATGAACAATTCGGCTATTTTTCTTGATTTTAATTCTTACGTTGTTCTTGTTCAATATTTCCAAGATTTCATGAGGTCCAGTATACCGATCTCCAAATTTACCTGGCTTAGGCCCCTTTAGCAAAAACACGTGGTCTCCAGGTTTAAAGGCTTGAGGGTTAATTTTTTTATCGTAGTGTTTCTTGGATTTGAACTTAGCTTCGACGACGTTTGCACGAGCATTCGTCTGTATAGTATGAAGTTGTGTGACGAGATTTATTAAGTACTCGATGTAATTAGTTAATTTATCTTCTAGAGCCAGAGATTCGCTTGATGGAATTCTTGCTATTTTACCGAAAACTAATTCGTACGGAGTATGTTTCGTTGCTTCGTGTATGCTGGTATTATAATTAAACATTGCTAGACTAATCCATCTATCCCACTGTTTTCGCTCATTTGCATATTGTTTAAGATATTCTCCTAATGCATGATGTGATCTTTCTAACGATCCGTTGGATTGAGGGTGAAAAGCAGTTGTGCGAAATTTGCTAATTCTGAATATTTTAGCAATCTTTTTCATTAAATCGCTAATAAAATTCCTTCCTTGGTCGGTTAATATTGCTTTAGGTGCCCCTAATACACAAATAAATCTGTCCACGAAGGCTTCTGCTATTGTTTCGGAAGTTTGATCTGGTAGGGGTACTCCCATGCAATATTTAGTTAATTGATCTTGTAAAGTTAAAATATATTCGTTGCCTCTTTCGGTTTTGGACAGAGGTCCTACGATATCCATTGCTACTTTATCGAAAGAAGATCCTGGTGTGTCAGTAATTATCATAGGCTGTTTAGTCGCACCAATTTTTTCAATTGACATTGTAAACATTGTTGTATGTATTGTTGAACGTTGGCTTTTAAATTTTCCCAATAATATTTATGCTTAATTCTATGATATGTCTTTGTAACGCCTCGATGTCCTCTGGTAGGCGAACAGTGCATTTCACCGATTATAATAGAACGGAGATCTCTAGGAGGATATTTAATTAGTCCGTTACATATAATTAATTTGGTTGTTGAGTTAGTAAAATTTAATTGTAAAACAGATTTTATATTATTCCATGGTACATTATTGACAATATCTGTCTCTGCGATACTGAGTGTTTCTAAATTTAGTCTGTCGGCGACGTCTTGTAAGTTTTTGTAACTGCAGTAATCTGCGTTAAAGTCATTGTTGGGCCTTCCCGTTGTCCTTCACTGATGGGTAGTGCTATATGGTAGTATTTTTTATACCTTACGGCCTTTGCTTCACCTAAGGTAAGTGGGCTTAAGCGTGGGATCTCGTTTCGTTCGAATAGCTTTTGTGATCCGGAATCTAATGGTTTCCCATTAGTGTCGACAAAGTATGCCACATTGTCTTTACGTAAAAATAGCAAATCGCGAGTTTCTATTATATTGCCTTTGAGTGTTTGAGAATCAATAATGGTAGGTTTTATCCGTGAATTTTCGTTTTTATTAGCTGGAATGTCAGATTCGCTAGATTCGTCCTCTCTTTCGTCTATTTCGTTATCTTCAAAGTCGCTTTCTTTGTCTGGCGGATCGTTTCTATCTTCAATCTCCTCGATTTCATCTCCCTGATCTTGTGATCTTTCTTGCTGATTATGTATATTTTTTGCTGTCTGGCTTCGAGTTTGTATTCTATTATAATTGGGAGGATCATGGATCAATGCTTTTTTCCCACGATTTTCGATTTCGGCGGCTCACACAGTTCTTCCTGCGTAAATGGTATTGAATCTGTATTTTTGTCAGGTTGATTGTCAGGTAGTAAGTCTTCCATTTTTTCATCATCTGAGAGGTATAGATCGAAATCCTCGTCCTCTTCGTCCTCATCAGATTCTTCTAGCATTTTAGAAATTGTTTCCGCATCTTTGGGATCATTCGGATTTAGAAGTTTTTTGTGATTTATTATTTTGCAATCTGCTTCTTCTAGATTTGCTGGATTTCTTGATAAAGCGTCGGCATTCACGTTGGTCTTGCCTGCTTTATATACTACGTCGTATTCGTATTCCGCTAATTTCAATCTCCAACGGAGGATTCTCATGTTTGCATCTTGTGCGTTTTTGAACCAAAGCAAGGGTTTATGGTCTGTAACTAGGGTGAATTTCCGTCCGTATAGATATGGTCGGAAATGTTTAACGCAATATATTATCGCCAAAGCTTCTTTTTCATATGTGTCATACTTTATTTCATTGTCAGTTAAAGTTCGCGACGCGTATGCTATTGGTCGATCTTTATTTATTTCTCCCTGCGATAATATGCCTCCTACGGCAATTCCAGAAGCGTCGGTAGTTAAAATGAAGGGTTGCGAAAAGTCAGGATATTGCAAGACTGGTTCTTGACATAATTTCTGTTTCAATATTTCGAAGGACTCTTCCTGAACAGATGTCCAATTAAAAGGCGTATCATTTTTTAATAGGTTTGTTAAAGGTTTAGCTAATTTCGAAAAATTTGGTATAAATCTCCTGTAATATCCTGCTAATCCAAGAAATTGTTTAATGTTTTTTGGAGTTTTTGGCCTAGGAAATTGTCTCACGGCGTCTAATTTTCTTGGATCGGGTTTAATTCCATCGCTACTTATAATAAAAATGATTATACTCGAAAAATGGAAATTTTGCTAAGCGATAAAGATACCTATGAAGTTGTCAAAACAAATCCATCTGCCAAAATGGAGAGGAAACTAAATGCCTTGATTAAAAAGTGGCTACAGAAGGAATATATTTCTAAGAAACAATACTTTTTCCTACATTCTAGCGACTCTACACTTCCAAAAGCTTATGGTCTTCCAAAGATTCACAAAAAGAACGTTCCTTTCAGAATAATAGTCTCATCGGTCAACACGGCTCTGTATAATTTAGCATCTTTTCTGCAAAAAATTTTAGCTGATAGTTTACCAAAACCAAAGAGCCACGTCAATAACAGTTTTGATTTGTGTACTGACCTATCGAAAATAAAAGTGCAGAAGTCGGAGATTCTGATCTCATTGGACGCGGTATCATTGTTTACGAATGTTCCATCTGAACTGGTCGTGGAGGGCTTAAAAAAGAGATGGAAGTTTATAAAAACAAAAACAAGTTTATCTCGTACTGAGTTTATCACTGCAGTCAAGTTTGTACTGGCTTCTACCTTTTTCACTTTTAACGGTGTCACCTATAAGCAGACATTTGGATCTCCAATGGGCTCCCCTCTATCCCCTACTGTGGCCGACATTGTTATGGAGGATTTGGAGGAAGGGGTTTTGGGCGCATTGGACATCCATTTGTCGTTTTACAAGCGCTATGTGGATGACATTATTATGAAGATCCCTAAGGATAGCGTTCAGGATGTTCTGGATCACTTCAACAGTTATCATGATAGACTTAAATTTACTATAGAGTACAAAAAAAATGGCCGTCTTAGCTTTCTGGATTTGATGTTGATTAAAAGGGGAGACACGATTATAACAGATTGGTTCCACAAAGAAACTTTTTCTGGTAGGCTATTGTCCTTTTTTCGAATCATCCTATCCAACATAAAATAGGAACAATCTATAGCCTGGTGGACAGAGCGATCATGTTATCACATCCTAGCTTTTATAATAAAAATTTAAATTTTGTCATCAATGTATTGCTTGGAAACGGTTATCCCGTTGATTTAATATTCTTGAATATTAATAAAAGACTGAGGAAACTCCAGTCCAAAAAGAATAATAATACAGGTAATGATTCGGAATGCGCACAACTAACTAAAAGTTTCATTGTCATGCCGTATTTAAAACATACTTCCGAAATCATCGCCTCAGCAGTCGACAAATCCGAAAATTCTGTGGGATACCGCACTCTTAACAAACTCAGTAGCATCATTAAGGTCCATAAGGATAAGAACGCCCATTTTTCCAATAATGACGTAATTTACAAAATCTGTTGTAATAATTGTGATGCCTCTTACGTCGGTCAGACTAAGAGGCAATTACAAACCAGATTAAAGGAACACAAAAACAATATAAGATTAGATGAATCCAAGCATTCGGTTGTCTCAGTACATACCACTAAATTCAATCATTCATTCGACTGGGAAAATGCACGCATCTTGGAGGTTGAGCATAGTTACAAAAAGAGATTAACCGCAGAAATGATACATATTAAAGAGCAAACTAATGGTATAAATTCAAATAAAGACACGGAACTACTAAACGATGCTTATTTTGATATCTTGAGTCGGTTATCTTAAATGTTCTGTTAATAACAATGAGTATTGGTTACTGTGCCCTTGCGATGCGGGTATTTGTCTCAGTCGTCTGTTATCTTTCGCGACGAACACACGTTTTGTGAGACGATGGAAGGAATTCACCCTAGTTCTTTGTTTCATCGACCACTTATGTAAGTCCGTTTATGAGGCTAAACTCTTGTTTATGAGGCTAAACTCGTTTTAATCAAAGTTTCGTTTTTGGTCCTATGTAAGTTCTAACTTTGATATAGTTGCCACTAAGATGGTCTGGCGACAAAGGATCTTACATCTATACGGGTTTCATGGACGCATGGGTGTCATGCAGCGAAGAAAACGATCGATTCTGCGTGTAGATTGACGAATACTTGACAATTACTTCTGACTTCATTATGACTAATTGTCCAATTACTTGGGTGAGACCGGATTAATATAAATCGTAGCGATGGATCGGATTGATTCGTTTGTTCGTAAAATAATGCGATATATTGTAATGCGTTAATTTTTTTAATGTTCTGAAGAAGGCCAAGTAAGGCACGAAACATAAACAATTCTGTATACTATTATTGAATGTATTAAATATTTTTCTAACATCTAGTAATAGCTCGAAATTGGCCGTTTGAAATTATTTAGCTGTTGCTTTGTCGAGCGAAACTCTTGTTATAGATAAATACACCTTCTATTCCTGTTAATATTAGATCCATTACTCGTTGGAAGGTAGCGGGAGCATTCTTCAACCCGAAAGGCATTCTCACGAATTCATAATGACTATGGGGTGCTCCTACTGTCGTATCGGTATTCTACCTTAATCTACTTAGTCAGCTACTGCTTAACCTATGGTGCGTGCGTAGGAGTCGGCCCAAGATTTTTGTGAATCGCAAGAAGGTAGAGAAGGAATGTGACACGAGCTTTATGTTTTAACCTATGTACATATATTTACAATATTTACATGTGTTTCGTGTGCTAGTGTGAACGGCGATATTTCACCAGAGTACCTCTCCGGTACTTTGTTTGGGTCGAGGCGTCACACTGTGGTCTCCTAGGGCTTGTCTGTGTCCCTGTCGAACGTGGAGAGGAGGTTGCCGGCATCAGGTCCTGGGTAGAAGTGACGGCATCGCGTGTGCTCTTCCTGGCCCTCGCTCCTCTAGGCCTTTGCGTTCGCTGGCGTTTTGGCTGAGGAGGCGTCGCCTCGTGCGTCGGCGACGTGCTTGTCACGGTGGTGGTACTGGTGGAGAGCTCCGGTTTGCGTTTCCGGTTTACCACGACCTGCAGTGGCAACGGTTGTGTCCGCTGGCGTTTCGTGGAGTCGCCATGCCGGGACCGTTCCTTCACTAAGCGCCGCGTTTCTTCCTCGCTGAGGAGTATGACCTTCCGGGCGTCCTGTGCCGGTGCCGGGCGACCGGGGACGGCGTCCTGGCTGGCGTCTCGCGCCTCCGTGGGGTGATCCTGCGCCGTGGTTAGGCTGCTTGGCGACTCGCGCCGTGTGCCGGCGTCTTGCGCCTCCGTTGGGCGACCAAGCGCCGTTGATTGGCTGGCAGGCGACTCGCGCCGTGTGCCGGCGTCTTGCGCCTCCGTTGGGCGACCAAGCGCCGTTGATTGGCTGGCAGGCGACTTGCGCCGTGTACCGGCGTCTTGCGCCTCCGTTGGGCGACCAAGCGCCGTGAGTTCGCCGGTGAGCTTTTGTGTGTACTCAGAGTACCTCACGCACTACTGCCGACGGGCAATTGCTTGCCCCAAAAAGAGATACGTGCTCTCCTATGTAGGCGTCTAGCACCGAAAAGAAGATATCAGGCCCCGTAGGGGGTCCCCTGATATAGCGGTCGAGACGAAACTTTGAACTTGGGAAGATGCCCCGGCGATGCGACGCCTAGCGGCGTCGATGTGAACTGCCGGTAACGCAGATCTCGCGCGGGCGTATATCGTTGGTGGCGCGTATGCCGCCACAATGACCATTAGGGGTCGTAAATGCAGTTTTATGGCTATCTGCGGGATCCATTTCTATTTGGTGAAACCCAGAGGCGAGATCACATACTGTGAAATACTTTGCATTGCCTAATTGATCGATAATTTCGACAATGTTCGGCAATGGGTAGGCATCGCCCATGGTTTTTTCATTCACGCCTCGGAAATCTAATACTACTCTCCAACGTTTGTTTCCCTTTGAGTCTTCTTTTTTTGGCACTATCCAAATGGGTGTATTGTAAGGTGACTGAGAAGGTTTTATGATCCCTGCCTCGAGCAGTTTCTTTACCTGTTTATTTATTTCCTCTTTGTGGATTTGCGGAAATCTATATTGTCGAGTATTTATAGATCGATCATCTGTTGTCGGTATTTGATATCGCAACACATGAGTTGCTGTTAATTTTTCTCCGGGAATATGAAATCGATCTTGACTATTACTTATGAGTTTCATCACGCTTTTCCTTTTTTCAGTATTTAAATGCTCTAGTCGTAGCAATTTCGTAATCTCCGTAAGCCTATCTTTCTTAGGTTCTCCGGATGATACAAAACATTCACGTGAAATAACGTTATTAGTTGGTGCTTCTGATATTAACTGATGTTGCTTTGATTTACGTTTATACCGGAAATTTTCCATTATTTCTTGGAATCGAGCTTGTGCGCATGCTAAAGTTTTTGAAGACGGTTTACCTTTTCTGTTAATTCCATAAATTTTTTCCATATTAGGATTATATGATTTTACTCTTCTCATGAGTTCTCCAATAGTAACATGAGAGGTATTATTTTTATTAACATCTGCACTTTTTATGGGTATTCCAATCCTTGGAAATATTATTTTTTCCACATGAGTTAAAGAGCTCTCAACTTTCGGCTCTCTTAAACAAAATTCTGTCGTATTACGTAGTGAGGTTTGGTTACTTCCCTCCTCGCAATCGACGGGAGTAGAATATACTAGAGGAGTCTGGAAACTTGCCTCTGTAATTCTAGGATTATTTAAATCTTCTGGAGAGGTTTGGTAACTTCCCCCTCCAGAGATTTTGGAATTATTTAATATTTCAGGAGGGGTTTGGTAACTTCCCCCTCCAGGATTATTGGAATCATTTAACTTTTCAGGAGTGGTTTGGTAACTTCCCCCTCCAGGATTTTTGGAATCTAGCATTTCGGGGGGGGGGGGGTTTGGAAACCTTCCTCCTGAATATCTAGATTAAGAGTTTTATTTGATTTCTTATTTCCTTTCACAAATTTATCTTAAACTGGATATTCATTTATACCGCTTAATTGCAAAAGTTTATTGTGATTGACGGTATTGTTATTTGACAAAAATTTTTCTTTAATTAAATTCGGGCCAGAACCGGTATCCAGCATAAGGGTAACGTGTGAAATCGGTTTATCGAAATCTACCTGAATAGTTGGCACGCGACGGTGTTTATCGAGATTTACGGTTACGGGTTGTATCTCTATCGTTTTTTCGTCTATTGGGTTTTCTGAGATGTCGACGGGTGTGAGATCCGTTCGGACCCCTGCTGCATACCCGACTTCGAGGGGCCATTGGAGTTTCCCTGATTAGTATTTGCTTGCCTGCGATTATTGCTCGCAATGCGTAACTCACAATTCTCAAGGAGATGCCCTTCTTTCTTGCAATAACGACAGAATAATGAAGTTTTGGATGTCGCGTTTGGCTCTATTTTAGTTCGACAGTTTTTTGCAATAT
>JASTWL010000295.1:0-187500 GCA_035220575.1 Temnothorax rugatulus | reverse complement strand
TATTTTTTAAAAATAATACAACAGTTATTTTCCGAAGAATATATATTCATTTTATAATTAACGCAATTTATAGATATCATTTATTTTTGTGAAAATACAAACATACCACATCCGTTTTTTAGAAGTATAAAAATATCTCATCAGTTTTTTTTAGGTATACACAGATACTTCGATTTTTGAGATTATAATACCTCATCAGTTTTTTTTTGGTATACACAGATACTTCGATTTTTTGAGATATACACAGATACTTCAATTTTTTGAGATACACAGATACTTCGATTTTTTGATATAACCACTTTCTTCGAGCTAACATGCTGCACGCCACATACTTAACGTCTTTTTTTTTACCTTTTTTTAAAAAGGTAATTTTGTTGTGATATCATTTCTTTTTGTAGTATTAGGGATCATATAAGCATTAAACAGTATATGTTTATAACATATATATTTTGCGACATAGAATACAAATACAACTCAGCGTAATATGTTATAAGCATGTACTAGTATAGTATATCCTTAGGTGATAGTATGTCTAAGTAATAGTATATAAACATAACACTTCTGTATGTTCAACAACAACAAGGATCTGTACATATAAAAATAAATTTTCTTTACTAAACACATGCACATGTAAAGAAGATTAGGCTATTTACAAACATCTTTATTCCTGTATTACATTATTTGTTAAAATAAACAAAATTTAAATTTAAAAAAAGGATTTTAAAGCTTAAAATCTCTAATTTTGAAAGGTTACTATTATTTTTTAGTTTCTATGAGTTTGATAATTTTTACATATAAAATAATACGAGCTGGACAAAATAGAAAATTTTTCTCTCACTTTGTGGGCCTGTCACGTGCACAAAAAAAAAATCTGCGAAAATTTTTGACTTCCTAACATGAAAGCTTGATGTTTTTCTTGCAAAATCTTTTTTTACGATGATTTTTTTAAGAGAGTTATGAGCAATTAAAGTCAAAATGCTCATTTCTTATTTAATCCACGATAATTCAGCAACAAAAAATCGTAGAAACATTAAAAAAAAAGATTTTGTAAGGAAAACTTCAAGCTTTTATGTTAAGAAGTCGAAAATTTTCACAGATTTTTTTTGTGCACGTGACAGGCCCACAAAGTGAGAGAAAAATTTTCTATTTCGTCCAGCTCGTAGTTTTTTATATGTAAAAATTATCAAACTCACAGAAACTAAAAAATAATAGTAACCTTTCGAAAGTAGAAATTTCAAGCTTTAAAACCCTTTTTTAAAATTTAAATTTCGTTTATTTTTAACAAAGTTACAGCTACTTGAATTTTGCCTATTTTTAAAGATAAATTTAACATTTTCCTTTAATTTTTGTGAGAAATGAGAAGATAAATGATCGGGTTTGTTAGATTGGGCATTGGATTTTTCGACACGTGCAATTCTTTGAATGACGTTCACGATGATATTCGTGTTATGTACGATGCTTCTGTTGAAATCGAGGAATCACATGCCGGAAAAGTTTTTCTTAGGTATTTATCATTAAAAATAACTTTGTATAATTTTCTTTTATGTTATTCAGTTATTGGGATGAATTTGGCCATCGTCGGAGTGTTATAATGAAGAAAGATGAATGTATACACAGTAAAAAATTTAATGTCAATGAAAGTCCACTCTAAATTTTGTGTTAAAATAACTCATTCATCGTGTTATTTTTTACATTTAGAAATGTTATATCGACATTTTTTAGTCGATATAACATTTCTAAATGTAAAAAATAACACGATGAATGAGTTATTTTAACACAAAATTTAGAGTGGACTTTCATTGACATTAAATTTTTTACAGTGTATATATATATATATATATATATATATATATATATATATCACAGATCAGATGGAGGAAATAATCTTTTTATGTATAGAACAAGAGAGTTTGAGTCGCCAGTGAATAATTAAAAATTACTAAAGGTGTTGTAATCGACCCAACTGGCCAAATTTATTGATCGAAAAACGCTACGTTTCGACCGTGGATTCCGGTTCTTTTCAAGCGTGTATATCGTGTCCTATTCAAGACTCACAAATATCGATTAGTCAGGCATAATGCACGTGGATGAGGCCGCAAAGTGGATCGGGGGTGTCATGGCGGCGGCGTGTGACGCCGCCATGCCCCGATCCCGGTCTCATCCAAGGAAGGCGGCCTACTGGTGGACGGAGGAGATCGCCGAGCTAAGGCGCTCCTCCGTCCACGCAAAGGGCCGCTGGCTGCGCGCAAGGCGAAGCGGGCAGCAGCAACGTTTGGACGAGACGGGAGTGGAGTACCGCTCCGCCAAGCGGCTCTACTCCTGGGCCATAAAGCAGGCCAAGGACCGATCGTGGCAGGAACTCCTGCAGGCCCTGGATGAAGATCCGTGGGGGCGCCCATATAAAATGGTGCTCAATAAGTTGAGGACCTGGGCGCCCCCAGTTACGGAGTCCATGGACCCCGAGTTCCTCGAAGAGGTGGTGAACACCCTCTTCCCCGATGATCCGGGGGAGAGGGTAAACGGCGGTCCCGCTCCACCTGAGGTGGAGTGGGATGAGGAACTCGCGGTGTCCATGGACGAGATGAGAAAGGCCGCAAAAAAACTTAAGGCAGGAAAGGCACCAGGGCCGGATGGAGTTCCCGGAAAAGCATGGTCCTTGGCCACGGGGGAACTGGCCAAGTGCTTGCGTGACTTGTTCACCAAGTGCCTCAAGCGAGGCCGGTTTCCCCAGGCGTGGAAGACAGCTAAATTGGTCCTCCTCCCCAAACCGGGGAAACCCACCGACCAGCCGTCGGCGTATAGGCCAATTTGCTTGCTGGACGAGGTCGGCAAACTTTTCGAGAGAATCCTTGCCGACCGAATCGTCCAGCATTTGTCCCGGACTGGGCCTGACTTGTCACAGGCCCAGTATGGCTTTCGAGAGGGCAGGTCCACAGTGGATGCCATTGAGCGCATCAAGGCCCTCTCGAAAGCCGCGGTGCGTGTTTTGCAGTTTTGACGTGGCAAATGCTTTCAACACCCTGCCGTGGCCGGTGATAAGGGGGGCGCTATTACACCACGGCGTCCCCCCCTACCTGATAGCCGTGCTTTTGTGACCGGACACGCGGTGTACAGTGTAAATAATTCATGAAATGTACTCACTGGTACGTAGTTACGGTCGCCACTTCGTTTTATATGTGCGATAACAAAGAACGCTTATCAGCTCGGCTTACTTCCGGTAGCTGTAATTGACTTCCTCTCGTTCCTCAGTTCGACGTACTTCCGCTGCTATCGTGCGTTCTAATCGATCACGAGATTTACGCGATCGCGCACAGACCTGACGGAACCGGAGAGCACTCGCTGGGATATGGATTTTCGAGGAAAAATAACTTGCTTTTGTTTTAATTTTAACAAATAACAAGAAATAAATATTTATTATTCACGGATTGCAATGGATTACAATGGATGATCGGATGCCGCACCCGATTGCATCACTTTCCGTGCGATACGAATTACGTACGTTTTCTTTCACAATCACTGTGTAATTCGGCTTATTATTATTAACCGAACGTTTGATAGCTTACAAGGAAGCCCGCGATTAATGTACGCGCTCGGATACTTTGTCACTCGTCGGACATTCGCACGCGCTCACGCGACGATGTTCGCTCGACGGCGGTCGACAAAAACCCGTTTTCTCACAATTAATGTGTAATTCGGAAAAATATTAATTACCGAACGTTTATTAGCTTACAAGGAAGCCCGCGGATAACGTACGCGCCCGGATACTTTCGCCCACTCGATGGATGCTTCTCGATTCGCGCACGACGGTACGAACGATGTTCTCCCTACGAGGGTTCATGGACGAAAGACCTCCTTCTCCCTTCGGAAGTCTCCCACCTTCGTTTTACGCCAGCGCTCCCTCCTGACCGGAAGTTGCTCTGCGCGCCACCCACTTCCGGTGATTTCGATCGCCACGCCGGAAGTGTCATGATTCCTCGACGTAGTTGTCTGATTGACACGCAAATGGTCTCTAAACTTGTTAATTTTAATTATTTAATGTCTTATCGATCTTGATCGACCTCTTGTCTGAATTTAAAGCAATATAACCAAGAACTACTTCGAGAATTCATTTCATGTCATCCTAGTCGTTTTTCGACTTAGATATATCGCACGATGTCCCTTTGGAATTCTGTTAACAATATTAATATAATCTCCCGTACTTTACAGGTATCTCACCCTCTTCAACAGGTAAGTATAATTATAGATCAATCTACGTTAATCAAATATCTTTCTTCTCATAACTTTATATTCGTTGGATCATCGTGGGATTCAGGTAAGTCATTAACTTTTGTTCTTATTATTTAATATGTATAATACTTTATTCTTACTTACTATGTAATACGCAAATCATTTAACATTTTCAGATTTTAATGCAGTTCAACATAAAATAAAATAATATTATCTGAAATAATATTAAAACGTAAAGTTCGCAATACGTATATGCTATTATCAATATTGCACCCTCATTTTACCGCTACTACTATTTCTTATTTAGTCCTGCTTTCGACTGCGTCGCTGAGTCATGCAATTTGCTTAACTTAAATTTATATTCGATATACGCATCTGTCAAACATTTTAAACATGCAACACACATTTAAAAATAATAAAATAATAAAATAATAAAAACCACGCTTCGATCACGCGCCTTTATCGCAATTGTAATCGTCAAAATAAAATTACACGCGCGATCCTCTCGCGATACATAAAAAGAAGTCTATTCGCCGTTTATCTCGGTCGTCTGTCCCACGGCTGGGATCTCCAATAAACGGCTCTCTTCGATCATTCTCTCGATCGGAATATCCTCCCGGCAGTTCACCGCCTCCACTTCCGGTTGGTCGCCTCGCTCCTGGATCTGCGTAGCGACCTCCCTCTCGATCTCAGATGTCGGAATGTCCTCTGGATCCATCACCTTGATGCTAGTATAATCGTGGTCGCTCGATGACGTCATTATAACGGAAACTTCCGCCACCTGTTGCTCCGTTGCCTCTTTCGGCTTCCTCTCTCGCGCCTCCTTCTGCAACAGCGATCGATGGAGCCGACGACAATTTTTCCGTCGGTTCCACTATACGACTATCTCCGGGACAGGCAGTTGGCCTATACGGACCGAGACGGTGTAGTCAGGGTCCGGTTGGTCGTGCGGGGGGTTCCGCAGGGGTCGGTACTCGGTCCACTTCTGTGAAACCTTGGGTACGATTACGTACTCCGGATCGCCCTCCTCCCGGGATGTTGGCTCAACGGTTTTGTCGATGATACATTCCTGGGAGTCGAGGGCGACAACTGGGAGGAGGCCATCGCTAAAGCGAATGTCGCAGTGAGGGCAGTGGTAGCCGCAATGCGGGAGGTGGGCCTTAGGGTGGCTCCCCAGAAGACACAGGCCGTCTTCTTCTACAACAGGTCTAGGGGAAAGCCGCCAGTGGCCCACATCGAGGTGGGCCGTGTCTCCGTGAAGGCCAGTATGAAGATACTGGGCCTCTGGTTGGATGGCACTTGGAGCTTCGATGAGCATTTCGCTCGCCTAATTCCCAGAGCCAAAGGCGTGGCGAATAGCCTCGCCAGGCTCATGCCGAATCTGGGAGGGGCGAGCGGTAGGGCTCGCCGACTTTATGCGGAGACCGTGCACGCCGTGACACTCTACGGCGCCCCGGTCTGGGCGTCTGCGGCGGAGAGATCGCGCCGCATCCAGGCTCTACTACGCCAGGTGCAGCGCCCAATGGCTCAGCGAGTGTCACGTGCGTATTGCACGGTCTCGCATGCGGCGGCGACGGCTCTGGCAGGTCTTCCCCCGTTAGAGCTTGCGGCTCGGCAGTACGCTGAAGTTCATAGGCGTATAAGGGAGCTGCAAGCTGGGGGAACACGAATCCTGCCCAGAGCCCGTCAAGCGATAAGGCTCCAGGAAAAGGCGGCCCTCGTGAGACGTTGGCAAGACTATCTTGCCAATTCAGCCAAAAAGATATTTTATTTTTCATTTTTTAATTATTCACGAAATTAGCAATAACAGCAAATTAAATGTTTATGAAATTAGCAAATTAGTAACTAGTAAAAAATTACTAATTACGTACTAATTACGTACAAATTACGTACAAATTAATATTTACGGAAAAGTAAATAACTCATTACTTAAAAAATAAGTAATTTGTCAGACAAAAATTTCTAGTTGCGTAAAAATAATATTTAGGCAAACATGAATTAATTTTTATTACAAATTGGTAATTAGTAAAAATAAATTCTGTATTGTAAAAATAATTGATATTTTGTAATAAATGAATAACTCCTTATTTCAAAATTAATAATTGGTGGTGTTCAGGATTTTCCTAGCGTTCGATCTCCGCGATCGATACCGCTGCCGCCATCCCTGAGCCGCCCCCTGAACGAGGCGACTTCGCGCCGCTCCCCCGCGTTATCCCTGACTGCGCAGTCTCTCGCGTCGCGTTATCGATCCGGACATGCGAGGATCCCGTGATCCTGCGAAACGCGCCTATTGGCCCTTTCAATTGTCGAGTCACCGAATGCTCCGGAAACGGGCCCGCGAGAGCTCCGGTCCGATCAGTAGCGAATTATCGGGCGGTTCAAGCGGAACTCCAGCCGACTTGCACCCGTCTCGCGCACTTTCCTACTCCGATTCACGCGGTTGAACCACGCCGTCGTGCATTCGTCAAGTCAACGAGTATCGGTTCACGCGGATTTACGCCCCGTTGTGCATCCAGCTCGTAATTGTCGTGCCATCAAAGCACATGCGAGAAGTGTCTCACGGACATTCTCCGTCGCGCCCATTGCGCTCGCGCCCGCGCTCACAGTGCGGCGACGAACATTACGCCTCCGTGCGTCTGCGGTTCACCCTCGCTGCACGCGAGTGGTGAACATTCACAAACTCTAAGTGCGCGTCTCGGCAGTGATTACGAGCGTCTCAAGTACGTTCTGTGTGCTCCAGTCGCGCCCGCGGATCATACGTGCATCACATGCACGCCGCGACCACCTCAGCCGAACCTCTGTGAAACCTCCTCGGCAAAAACATTTGTACAATAAAGCATACTTTGTGGTAAAAGCAGTGTCCGTCATTCTCCGCACTCCGGATCCCTGTCGGGGTCGACTCGGCCTCCTCTTACGCCAATTGGCGAAGCCGGAGTTACGCCCGGCAACCAAATTCGCCAACAGGTGGGAAAAAATTACGAATTTTTTCAATAATAAATAATTAATCTGAGGTAAATTTTTAAATCTCAAGTAGGTATATTACTTATTTTACAAATTATTTCTGATATAAATAATTTAATTATTACATTACGTGGTACACAATAATTATAATAATGTTTATTATAATTATAATAATAACATTAAATATAATTATAATTTATAACCGTTGTTATATTTAATGTTATTATTGCGATTCTCTATATTATACAGATATAAATACAAATATATGTATGTTTATAAAAGATATATGTATGTATATACGTATTATATGTAAAACATTATAATTATTGTGTACTACGTAATGCAATAATTATATTATTTATACCAAAAATAATGTGTAAAATAAGTAATATACTTGAGATTAAATTTACCTCAGATTAATTATTCATTATTGAAAAAATTTGTAATTTTTTCCACCAATTATTATAATTTTGAAATGAGTAGTAATTTATTTTTTACAAAATATTAATTATTTTTATAATAAAGAATTTATTTATACTAATTATTAATTTTTAATAAAAATTGATTTATTTTTGCGTAAATATTAATTTTTACGCAACTAGAAATTTTTGTCTGACAAATTACTTATTTCTATAGTTATTCACATTGCCTAAATATTAATTTTTACGTAATTAGTATTTTTTACTAATTACTAATTTGCTAATTCAATAAAAATTTGTTGTTGCTACTTTCGTGAATAATTCTGAAAAATGGAAATTTTATTTTTGCCAATTCCTAGTATATGTATACATTATACATATGTCTTACACTTCCGACATTGTTTGCATATGTATATATCCAGTACTTGATATACATATATATACTGGAAGAATATTCAATGCGATGTTTAGAATAGGGTCTCGGTTGCACGCGGTGCTCTTAGCGCACACGTACACGCACCAGCAGGAATTTTTGTCCCGCGGCCGCTATGTATACATGTCGACACACGCATAAGCGCGTAGCGTACGTGTGACACTTGAAGCACGGAGCCGATCGAGCAGGGAGAGAAAAAATAGTGCACGGGAAACTCTGATTTTGCGTCTTTAGCGCAAATCAGACGATTATGTATGCGTGTGTCTATACACGTATATGCCGCGGAACATCGTTCCTGACGGTGCGTGTACATACACGCCACGCACTTGTGTGCGACACGAGAGTCATCTCAGTCATCTGTCACACACATGCTATCGAGGCTGTCGACACATTGCATGTGTGTGACGTGTCATGTATTATCAACAGATATTCTGAGATAGACCGGTAATGTAAAAAACGGGAGATTTAGAAATGTCGATATTATCGACATTTTTAGTTCCGCTTAGATGATGGCGCTATCCCGTCGGAGTTCGGCCTCCGCTATAGGATCCCCTTAAGCCCAGACGGAGTTTGCTCAGGATCTTTTATTGCATCGCGCGACTAGTTCCAAATTACCCGCGCAATTTTCCGACAAACAGAAACGAAGTCTAAAACGTGCTTTTGAAAATCTTGTAAGAGCACGTGGCGGAGGTTTCTGTTTGGAATAAAACTATAATTGAGATTAGATAGAATGCATTTGTCTGTTGGTACTGAAAATAGGGTCGCAAGATAAACTAGGAACCCAGAACCCTAATAAAAGAGAAATCGGCGATAACCAAAAAATAAGATAAGTCACTGGAAGAATCGCTGGGTTGCACCTCCGATAAGACAGTGGGGGCCTTACGAGACAACTCACCAATGAACAGCCGTGAAAATTGCTAACCGTATCTAGCTCCTCAGGATAGGCGAAAAACTTAAAAATCTACCCTCTGGGTGAGAACCATCTCGCCCACTAAGAAATCCTTAAAACTAAGATTAAAAACATCCCGCCAACCAGAAGTTCCCAAAACGAAAACCAGACACCTCCCACAACGAAATTCACTCCTTCCATTTCTGGAACTTCCCTATATAAGTCTCGACATTGCAGCACTCCTCTCAGAGAATTCAGCTCCTCTTCTATTCAACATTCCGTCTTTGACTTGTAATTCAGAATTAAAATCGTTCAAGCTTCAGTTCGATACTCCGTCTTTTAGTTGCAATTCGGAATTAAAATCTGTGCACAAGATCCGACAGCATCCACATCGAAGGCTCCGCTCTGACTCATCTGAGCCCAAGCACACAAGGCACGAGTGCTCAACAATTCATCAAGTAATAAGTCTCTTAACCCTTTTCTTTTTCGTGTTGTCGCCCCCTTCTCAAGTGGTCTATCGACTATTGGATTTCCGGGAGTTTATCATAACGAATCTATTACTATCGTGGGTTTGGGTCGATCGGTGTAGGCATTGGGTTCGCGGCGGTCGTTGGCGTTCTCGCGGGTCTGGCTGACTTGTCGGCCTTTGGCTCCCGGCGTCTTCGTCGCTGTCGCGAACTCAGCCGGTTCACTGAGACCTTGAGCTCGTAACGATTTCCTTTTGACTTTTTCTTTCGTGTGCTTCCAACCGGGTCCGAGGAAGATCGACCGCTAAATAAATAAAATAATTTTACTGGACCCGGAAGTTCCACCCCCTCAAACCCAGAATCTCCGCTCGATCGAGCGGAGCAGGAATCGTCGGAACAAGCGGGCGCGAAGGGAACTTGACTTCCCTCAGGAATCGGCCAACGCAGCTCCTCCGCGACTCCCCACTCCACCGCCTCCACCAGGTTTTACGGAGGAACCCTGTTCATCACAGGGGAATTCCCCGGTTGTCCCACTTTCTCGCCCTATTGTCCTACGCTCCCGCCCTGACTCCGCACCTTCTCGCCCTGTTTGTCGTGTGGCCCCTTTTCGCGTGGTCCCCGTCACCCCCGATCCCGCCTCCTTGCTAGAACCTCCCGGTTCCCCCTCCTCTTCCCGAAGTCCGTCCCCGAGCTCCTCGACCGCCTCAACCGTCGATCTCGAAGAAGTAATTGATCCCGAGGTTATTACACTAGATCACTAGATTAACTCACAAAATCTGTTAAAATAAATTTAATTTATCTATTATTTAATATGTTCGACAATCAGACATCCGATTTTTGTATGTTTTGATTTAATTTAATACCACACACACATATACTCACACCCCGTACACACATATTAGCTAATTTCATGTAACCTCGTTTTTTAACTGATTGTAACAATAGCGGGCAGGATGTCTATTTCTAAATAGGGTTTCCCTTAAAGATCCTGCCCGATCACCCTCGCACTTTTGTAACACCCGCGAAGAATGCACACAAATATACACCTTACACATACATCCTACATTCAAATCTATTCTAATTCTTTTCTATCTCGCGTTTAATTTACTCTCACTTATTGTAATATCGTTAGTTTATTTAACTTAAATTTATAATAAATGTTTTGTTTATATTAAATTTAGGAAAAATTAACTTAGTCGCTTGCTAGGTTTATTGTGTCGCTTTCCTATTTTAATGTGGGTTACGCTAAGTGAGTTTACTCCGTTTTACATTGAGCTTTTTATTTAAACATTTTTCACTTTCAATGTTTTGAACAGTTTGAACATTTTTGACAACAAGAACAAATAGTATTTTCTTTATTTTGCTTTCTATAATTATTTCTCTTCTTGTTTCCTTTTCCTCGAGGTTTAGCCTGAGTTCCTATACTCCACACTGTCGCCTTCGGTCGATATGACTCGGTAGACTGCGATGCTGCATCTCGGAGTTCCACCGTTCGATAATCTCTGTTGCTCGATTTGGGAGAAGGAGGAAGAGGTGAAATCAGTCGAGGGACCTCTATATCCTTCTGGATTGACTCAAGGTTTGGTTTAGGGGTCGAGGTTACTGGAAGGAAAGGTTCTTTCTTATTAGGAGAAAACAAATAATGTTGGTAAAGTTGGGCGACTAGCGCCGAGAATTGGCGAATGCTCGCCCACGTGACTTGTGTCTGACGGCGACTTTGCGCCAATAGAAATACCTTTTGGTGACAGCGACCGGGCGCTGGAGTTTTTAGAACTCTCAAGAATCGGTAATGATCGCGCCGTCGAGCGTCGAGCGTCGATCTTCTGGTGACTGGCACCGGGAGGTCGCCTTCCTTGAAGGTTCTGAGGTCGTGTTCCCATTTTTAGAAGGCGGCTGAGCGCCTTTGTCTGTGAATACCTTCCTCGAAGGATTCGGGAAGAGATCCTGAGCTGACCGCTTGGCACTGGAAGGCGGCTGAGCGCCGTTAGCGGGGCAGTCGCTCAGGATGACCTTTCGTCTTGCAGCGTATTGCTGCAAGGATAGCGGCTGTGTTCTCCGGCGGGCCGTCGAACGCGCTACAACCTCTTCTCCGGCGAGCCGGGAAGGGTCTTGGGTGTTCTCCGAGAGTGGCGTGGTGAGGCTAGCTCGACCGCTCTGGCCGATTGCTCGAAATACTCCGAATCTTCTCTACGACGGGCTCTCCTTTTATACCCGAGAAATTCAGCGGCGAGAATCAACAACGAGAGTTGCTAGGCAACTTGCGCTTCGTGAAACTGTCAACTGATGACTTGAATCTCTCCGCGATTGACGACTTGAATCTCTCCGCGTTTACCGTCTTGAAATTGCTCCGCGCGTATTTCAAATATAAAATTTCGTCGGCGATTAAAGGCTGGTGGCTAACGGAGTTGCCACATTAAATATATGTTTTTCCATTTATTCGTAACTTAAGACCTCTCCATTACTCGTTTCACCTCCCGAAATCGCACGAGGTCCGATCCCGAGTTAAAGGGATTAAATTCCTTGACTCAAAAGAGGACCGACGATCGCACCGCTCACGAAAGGCGTCCGAGCGTCCCCACGGACGTTGACCCTTCCTGAGCCATCGAAAGTGCGTTCGGCTCGCGCCACGCACCTCAGAGCGTGTACCTACGAGCAATATTCTTAAGCGTCTAGTTGCGTCCTTCTTTACCCCTACCCCTCTGGTTAGCCTTTCCTTCGCTTCCCAGTTATCTTATCTTAATCCTGGGATTGGACGTAACAATACATTAGAAATTGTTGTTTAACTATCAAGAAACAGGAGTTCATATTTAAATGATCATTATGATTAAAAGAAGACAATTTTGTGTGAATCGAATAGTATATGGTAATTATTAAATCGGATTATTATAAGCCGCTGTGTAAATGTAGACGACACTTGTATTTCTATTGTTTTTATTAGTGTTTTATTACGAGAACAAACTTTTAACCTTCTACGTCATTTATTGTATATTTAATACATAATGTTGCTCTTTGTAGATTCTTGTTTTCAGCTTGTAATGGACAATAAATGGCATTGGACAAACACGCTTTGAGAGTAAAAAATCAATTTCTCAAAAAGTCAGAAAGATAAAAGATGATCGTTGATGTTTTCATAACATTTCACAGGATTCTAATAGCGTAGAAAATTATAATCAACTCTCGCTTAAAAGAATCTCGTATTTTGTTAATGAATTATTTTTCAGTGCTCGATAACAGGCCTGCTGTGCAAATTGCTATAGATGCGTAGGATATGCGGCTCTCAGTTCTCTTATATCTGAAACAGACGTTTGAAAATGTTAATAAATAGTATGATATATTATAGATTCGTATACAGAATAACTCTTTAGTAGAAATGTCAAATCTCATGAGTATACGTATTACAGCATATACGTACGAATAGTTTATTAATTAGCAAATTACCTGAAGGACACGGAAACAGCAATTTGCATTGTAAATGACTTCTTTCATCTCAGCACTGATGGAGATGCTGCACAAAACACCGTGATATGCTATTTATAACATAAATATACAATCTGATTTATTACTGAAAATAAGGAATGTAATACTTCTTTGAATATTGCTAGGAATGTTATTAAACTGCATTCTTATATTATTACGAAATATAAAAATACACAATACTTACTGACATTGCATTCAAATTGAAGCTCAAAGTAGCATGTTTCTGAAATAAAAATAAATTATTACGCTGACACATTACGAGAGGTTAGGAAATCTGTCAAAACAACTGTGTGCAAGGCAAAGATACGGAATGATATAATTATAAATTATTTATGGACAACACACACCATCCAAAAAGCTGAAATTTACTTAATACACTTTCTTTATTTCTACAAAGTTAATGCGCTCCAAATTGTTATAATCATAAGCAATCACAATAAATTCGTCAGCAAGAAATCGCAGTTGTAACAACTTGGAGCGTAATGACTTTATTGGAAAAAAATGTAACGGTGCTAATTATTTTGCAGACGAGCATGTTCCTACGTTTTATTGGTACGATGCTGTCAGTCAATAATTAATAATTACATTATATTATTCTCCAGTTTTGCCTTACACTTCATTGCCGTTTCTTAGATGTATCAACAGTCATAACGTATGAATATTTAAGATACGCTTGATCTAACTGTGCGCAATTAAACGGTGCACGATTGTACGGTGCGCGATTGAACAGTGCGCGTTTGAACGGTGCGCGATTGTACGGTGCGCGATTGTACGGTGCGCGATTGAACGGTGCGCGATTGTACGGTGCGCGATTGAACGGTGCGCGATTGAACGGTGCGCGATTGTACGGTGCGCGATTGTACGGTGCGCGATTGAACGGTGCGCGATTGAACGGTGCGCGATTGTACGGTGCGCGATTGTACGGTGCGCGATTGTACGGTGCGCAAAAGAACCGTGTCCAATGCAACATACGTTTATTTATTTAAATAAGTTAATAATATGTGTTGTGTCCAAAAGCAACGGTGTCCAATTGAACTGTGCGCCAATAAAATGTGTCCAAACGAACTGTGCGCAATTGAAACATGTCTAATCGAACGGTGCGCGACTTTATGTGTCCAATAGTACTGTGCGCAATTGCAACGTGCGCATTTGTATTGTGCGCCAATGAACCTCTCCCGGCCTCTTCTCCATCCGGCCCAGCACCACGTATTGGGCCGGCTGAAAGAGGGTTACCTCCTTTCCCGAAGGAGAGGAGGTCTTCCCGTTCCCTCGGTGAGACGGCATCCCTGCCCACCTCGGGAACGGGGTCAACCCTCCCTCGAGAACCCCTCCCCCCCGCCCCCCCATGGCCTTGCGGTCGAATCCCTCACTTTGCCGGAGCACCGGCGTGCAATGGGTGAGGGATTCAATCCCACCCCGTACTAAAAACCCCAGTCCTCTCTCTCTGCCGGAGCACCGGCGTGCAATGAGAGAGGGAGCCACCCACCCCGAAACCCCGTGGTTTTTTATCGAGGTTTTCCTTCCTCTAGCCCGGCGGGAGGAGAAACTTCTCCCTAACGGTCCCGGCCGACCGGGCGATTGAAGTCAGGGCCGCCAATCCCTATCGGCCGTTGGAATCTGGGTAGCCGAAGCTAACCAGACTCCTAAGGGCGACCGGACCCCCGGTTTTCTGTCTGGGTTTTCCTTCACATAGGACGGCTGGGTCACAGAGCTAGACGCGTCCCTTACGGTCCCGTCCGACCGGGCGGACTCTTTATAGAGGCCGCCTATCTCGCGAGTCCCCGAAGGGACTCCCCGGTCCAAAACAGCCACAAGGACTGTCCCGGGTTACGGTACTGATGTGCTCGGGTACTCCGGGTTCGCAAAACTCGTACCAAATGGTCCCCACCGGGCCCCAAAGGGCCCGGATGAGTCCCAAATGGCCCCTGGAGGGAAGTATTCCTCTCTGTCCGTAATGACAGTAACTTGACCCTTGTCAGCTCTCGTGACAAAAACATCCTAGTTATCACGCATAAATTTTTTACATTCAGTATACCTATCTAAAATGTAGCGATCGACCCTATCAACATGATTTTGATCCACTAAAAATCTATACAAAGAATCCGTCAACGAGCCTCGCAAGCCATTAACCACGTTTGCCGGAATTTTGTAAACATTTACTTCGAAATTTTTTATCGTTTCTAAAACCAAATTAGCGCGGTTCCTCTTGTCGAACGGGTTTATTGGTAACACGAATTTATCTCCCAAACTCAGGAAACCCGAAACTGAGTCAGGTATCTGTTTATTGCTGATGTTAACTAACCATTTCGATTTATCTATCTTTGAAAAGGGATCTATCGAAATGTTTCGTTTTCTCATTATTCCGTTGAATTTCGCGGTTGACTTAACCTTTAGTGTATTATTATATTTCATGACCTTGTCCTTATTGAAATCGAAAAAATCAATAACCAAATTCTACGGTAAGTTTCTGAATAACTGTTCTTCAATATTTATAATTCTGGATCTTAAGAACTTCAAAAGATAATGGCAATCACCGATTTCCAGATTCAGCATGACGGCTTGGCTCCGTCTCCTGAGATTGTCTAACTTGCGTATAGCCCTACTACCGCGGAAAAAAATGTTAAACCTTGTATTATAAATGTGTGGCGGTAATACATCATATTTCCTACAACGGATTAAGAAAGTGAGCTGTTGGCTCAATCTGCAGATTCTGTTCCTTGTGTTGATCCATGACTTCAGTAGAAGTGTGTTACCGTGTCCATAATTCTTGGTGATGGTCTCAAAGAATCCATGCTTAGTCCGAAACACCATTGTTGAGGTCAGTGGTGTATAATACAATATAAAATTTTTTTCTTCGCCAGTGAAAATTAACAAGAGGAATTATTTGACCAAACTGACGTTTAATATCGTAGTATTACATTAATTCGACGTTTCGACACTAGTTTTGTGTCTTTATCAAGAGTTTACTAAAACAACGAAGTCATGTTACCTAAAAATATATCGCACAAGGAACAAAGAGCATCTCCCCGCTGACTGCTGGTTGTCCGGGTACGCGGACGACGTGTACCTGGGGGTCAGCGGGAAGACATGGCAAGGAGCAATCAGGCTGGCCAACGTGGCGGCAGCCACGGTGGTGCGAAATATTAAGAGACTGGGCCTAGAAGTGGCCCCGCAGAAAACTCAGGCGGCGTGGTTTTGGGACCGCACTCTGCGGGGCCCACCGCCTGAAGGGCTCAGCCTCACAGTGGAGGGAGTCCGCGTCCCAATCACCACCCAGATCAAGTATCTGGGGGTGTGGCTGGGCGGCACGGGCAGCTTTGGCGAGCACGTTGCCCGCACAGTACCAAGGGCCCAGACCATGGCCAACAGCCTGGCCAGGTTGTTACCCAACCTGGGGTGCCCTAGCGGGCACGTGCGTCGCCTCTACGCGACGACGGTCCACTCCGTGCTTTTATACGGAGCGCCTGTATGGGGGGAGAGGGTGGTGGAAACCCCCCCCCCTCTGCAGGCAGCTCGTGGCTGTCCAACGGCTAATAGCTAGCCGGGCAGCCCGAGCATATCGGACCGTCTCGCATGCGGGGGCGACGGTCCTCGCCGGCATACCGCCGATCGATCTCCTCGCCGTTAGCCAGGCGAGGATGTATCGGCGGACGAAGCGGATACAGGCCGAACTGGGCATAGTTCCGCCCAGGGCGACGGCCTTGCTAAGGCTGCAAGAGCGGGAGATCCTTCTCCAGGAATGGGACAACAAACTCCTGGACCCCCGGCTGGTCTCGGGGAGGAGGATTCGTGAAGCCGTCCAGCCGGTCCTGCGGGACTGGACGAGCAGGAAGGGACGCGGATTCACGTTCCATGCGACGCAGGTGCTCTCGGGGTATGGCTGCTTCGGGGAGTACCTGTATCGCATCGGGAGGGAACGCACCACCGGCTGCCACCACTGCCCGAAGGAGGTAGACCCGGCGCAGCACACCTTAGAACTCTGCCCTGCGTGGGAAGAGGAGCGCCGAGTCCTCCGGGCAGAGATCGGGAATGACCTTGCAACCGCACGCTAAAGGTCCGCGTCCCATAGAGCTTAAGTCCCCTAGGATAAGCCTGAGCAGACTGTCCGGAGAGGAGATCCAGGGGAGTAGCAGGACGGCCGAGCTGAAGCAGCCGGCGGGCACGGAGTTGGCGACGGCGACAGTGCCGGCGCCGGCAGGTAAGACGCTGCCGGGAGCGGTCCCGGAGGTAACGGACAGGCTGACCGCGTTGCATGGCGCGGTAGCCGAAATGGCGGTCGAGCTTTTGGCGTTACAGGGCGAGTCGGGGCAGACACCGGAGGTAACTACCGGGCAGACGACGGCGCGGGGTAGCGCCGAGGAGACGGGCCACGACGAAAAGATCGGGAGCTTCAATAGCCCCTCGAGCGGCGACAGCGAGAAGTCCGACGAGGGAGAGGAAAGCTCCGATTAAAATAAGTATAGGTTATAAGTTAGTCGTAAGTGTCAAGCCGCCAAGGCAAAATAGATTAGGGCCCGTTGGCCATTAGATTTAGTTTAGGAAATAAGCCGGACATGTAGAATCCGAAGTCCGCCGGTTTTTAATATTTACAGTTTGATTTCCTTTTTTCGGCTCTAGCAAATTTTAGTTGCACGCGTTAAAACCGGCGTAAGAAAACGCGTTTATGGCAAGAGCCACACGTAATCTTCGGGTTACGGGATGCGAGACGCATCCCAACGACGCGGTAGGTACGAACGCGAGACCGAGATGGACACCGGGCACGTGCTCGTAAATTTGAAATCCAATGACGCGATGCGCGGAAACATGGCCCCTGACACATAGACAGAGCCTGATAATCGGTCAGGGATGGGCAGCGGCGAAATACGACAACACGTACGCGAAAATGGAGACCACACGGTTTTCGTCGGTAAGACGGGTCCCTGACGCGAAGTCGGTAACCGAAAGCGAGGCAGAGGGGGTCGGTAACGGGATATGTCCGATGGTCGGCTAAGTCCGGAACCACGCGCCACCTCCGAGAAATACGTATCCCTGACGCACTAGAGAGACCTGATATACCGTCAGAGGGGGTCTGCGTCGAGATCCGGGTAAGGGTACGCGATTTCGTGAACAGGTCGGCGATCTCGCGAGCCGTGCATTGTCTCCGAGGAAAAAGCATCCCTGACGCACCAGAGGGACCTGGTACGGCGTCAGAGGGGGTTAGCGCCGAGCTCCGGGTACGGGTACCCGAGTTAGCGGACAGGTCCGCGATCTAGCGAACGACGCATCATCTCCGGGGAAGGGATGCGAGAATGTATTCCCCTGGTCCCTAATAGCGGTCAGGGGGGGTCGGCGTCGACGGCCGACGTGGTGCAGGTCACCCGGACGTCTTCCACGAGGAAGTCGCCCGGATGCCTCATTAGGAGGCTAAAAGCTACGGTGCGCGCGGGTCGGCGCCATCGGCAAACGAAAATTGCCGAAGTTGGAAAACCACTACCCGGGCGCGTATAGAGAGAAGATTCGGTAAGGTACTCGCAGTGGAAATTTCCACGGGAACATTCGAGAACGGCGACACGGCGTAACCGCGTGATCGAGAGAGAGAAAGCCGGCACGGCCTGGTACCGCGACGCAGTAAGGCCGCGGAGTGGGGGCCGTTGGGCAAAGGTGGGGAGACGCGGAGAACTACGCCGCTCGAGGCAGTCTCTCGTGGATCGTCGTACGGGTACGGGAAAATTCGACGCTCATATATACTCGCCTAGACTAAGTCCCGCGAGTGCAATTCGAAAGCGCGCAATTGCGTACCACGACATCCCTCACAAACGGGAACGCCCGCGAAACGCGTTATTGTTCGTCATACATCGGCGAAACGGTGCTGCGTCACCGAAAATTGCTTGTGCGCCGTTAGGCGAAAGATCACTTGTGCTCAGCGATACGTGTGCCACGTAAAAGGTGCAGCGTAGTTATAAGTGAACAAATAATCACGCCTGATTGTTTGAAATAGTGCGATTGATCGGTGCTATAGTGAAAGAAGCTGAGAAATTAAGTATTACGCAGTTTCAAGAAAATTGATCATTGAAGATAAAAATGAGGAGGAAGAGGAAAGTAATACCGATCCAGTTATTACATATGATGATCAGAGTACTTCATGTACTTCTCATAGCACACCATTGGAAAAAAGGGTCACTTCAAATATCAAAAACATACAGGTAATAAAAAGGCTGATGAATTAGGTTAATATTAATTATTAACCCTAATCCCTCCAACGTTTTTTCTGCCACTTTATTCCTCCAACCATGCACTTTCGTGTCCCACGCATTTTTTAGTACTGTTAATAGCTTTGAAAAATTCTCAAAAAATTATTATAGTATCTTTATACCTTCGACTAAAAATTAATGTAAAGAAGATTTGGAAATTATTTATTTAAATATTTTTTTACAACAATTATATGTTGAAAGACGCACGCGTTACGACTTGTTTTATTTAAAAAATCATAACTCACGAACAAATTGACGAAATTTAATGCTTCAAAGCGCAAATTAAAGCTAAAAGTAGTGCGAATGAGAAAAAAAATATGAGATAATTATTAACTAAATAGGAATACTTAATTTCGTCGCCCCAAATTTGGTAATTTTTAAATGGTATAGAAGGACTTTAAGGATGATAGAAAAAGAATTTCTGAATAAGAAAAGACGAATTTGGAGTGTAAAAGATATTTTATAATCGTTTATTTTTTTATATCGTGTGATTTACATCGCGCAATCGTAGCAATATCGAACCCTGTGGTCTTCACATAATGGTTCTTTACATTTTGCGCAGCAGTACATAGTTTTTTTATTTCTATTATATTCGCAGACAGAACATCTTTTACGTTTCTGTAGTTTATCATTTGTATCAATAGGAATGTCTGTTTCTGATAAAATACTGTTAATATCTCTGATAACTGTAACATGCAACCCACTTGTGTTTTTTCGATTATGTAAGTGTGGAGTTATCAATGACAATGATAGCTCTTTCAGAAAAGTTCTCCTGTCTTCGATGTTATGGAGTGCATTAAAGTTATAAAGAATATAACTATTAACAGATGCTTGGTCTAGCATACCTAGAAAGAATCTCAATGTCTATCTATTTGTTTTTCTCGCACAAGTATGCAATGCACAACATTGGTCAAAAACATCCGTACCTGCTTTCGTACTGTTATAAAAATGAACTAATTCAGGCTTTCCAGAATCTTCATTGATTTTGCATGATTTGTGTAATGATGATAATATTAGTACAACTTTATTCTTCTTTGGACACCAAGACATGAGAACATTAGTACCATCGTAACCGCAACGAACGGTTCCAACCGATGCTGTGCGTTTAAAGTTTTCTGGGATTTGTCTCTTATTTTTTCTGATAGTTCCAACCATTGTAAGATTATAATCTTTATACATTTGTTTGAAAGTTTCGACGGAACTGAACCAGTTGTCGCATGTTACATTTCTATTACTGTGATAAATAGGCTCTCATATCTTTCGAATATAATAACTCGGAATTTTTTCATTGGCAAGGGAAGTTACTCTCCCTACATACGGAATCACGTTATATAAATAGCGAGTTTTTGCATCATTTAGTGTTATAATTTTGATACCATAGCGATCTGGTTTACTCTTTATGTAGACTTTAGAAGAAAATCTACCACGATATCACAATAATTGTTCGTCAACGGTCAAAAATTCTGAAGGAGTATAATTCGTTTGGCAATTATTAATGAATATATCCCAAATTTCTCGAACAGCTGTTAATCCACCTGTTCGTTTTCTTTCTGCACGAGTAGTCTTATCGTCAAAGCGGATACGACCAGCTATAAATTCGAATCTTCTTACATTCATTTTTGCTCTATAAATAGTGCTACCAAACTCGCATGACCACAACTCAGCAGTGTTGATTCGATTATCATTCTTCAAACCGGCGAAATATAACAGACCGAAAAATGCTTTTAATTCCACCATATCCAAATGTTTTTGATACGGTTCGTTAGCGGTATCGTGTTCCGTATGATACTTGTCAATCTCGATATTTGTATACTTCAATATTATCTCTAAAAGGTTGTCACTAAACAACGTTGACCAACATTCTAATGGAGAATTGGCAGCTCTTGCATGATTTATCGCACCAGGTAGATGCACCACCAACCTTGACCGACGACCGCGCGTTTCAGGTAGAGATAAAGACCATCGATATTTATCTTTACCGTAAACAATTCGACGCCTTCTCGTCGTGGAAGATGATCCTTCAGGCTCCGTTGTCTCCTTCTCCGAGTCTTGCTCCGATTCTCTTTCCTCAAATTCGAACTCGCTAGCTTCATCTTCAGTATTCGAGTCTTCTTGTTCTTCTAAATAATCTAGTTCCTCGTCGCTGTCGCTATCGCCGAAATACGAAACCGGCTCGCGGACACGCAAGCTCCTCGCCACCTCTTCCGCCTGCCTCTGAGCCATAATAGTCCTGTAGAATGTCAAATTTTTTTTTAACGACAAAAATATTTTAAATACGCTAAATTGTACACAAAAATATATTTTTATTGAAAAAAAATTTTTCACTTACCTTCACACAACACTAACGTAATCCTCCAACCATGCACTTTCGTGTCTTAACGTGATTTTGATCGTCTGCCGTTTCAAGAACAAATGAGCTGCGGCTCTGAAATTTCTGCCTGAGGTTCCCTACCACAACAACTTTTTTTAGGCGTGGAGGGGATAATCTCACGCTCGGTTGTTTTTTGGAACAAACGATCGCTAGAAACGAATGGGACACGAAAGGGCATGGTTGAAGGGATTAGGGTTAATATTAGTTAATATTATAGACTTATATAATAGACTGAGAGCCGATTTCACAGTCTCCGATTAATTTAATCCTCCGATTAAACTCACTCTGCATCTCTTTCTAACTGTCCCCCTTAGAAAGAGACGAAGAGTGAGTTTAATCGGAGGATCAAGTTAATCGGTGACTGTGAAATCGGCCCTGAGCTGCCTGAGCATTCCCATTAGACAGCTGTAGGCAAGATCTAAAGGACAGAGATATGTTAGGGATGCTTTCTTTGTCTGACTGTGTAGTTGGTGGGGAGAAGGAAAGGTGGGGAAACAAGGAAAGCATCTCAATAAGCATGTATCTCTGTCCTTTAGATCTTGCCTATAGTTCTATAATGGGAATGCTCAGTCTATTATACAAGTCTATGGTTAATATAAATTAGGTTTTTGCTGTCATTTCAATAGTTGCTAGTTGAGCAAATATGGTATCCCAACGTTACATGTTGAACTTTATATATTACAATGTTAAACGAACATAATTTAAGTTGATTTGTATGAAATAAAATACATAAATATTTCCGCTCGGGTGTGCGGTCGGCTCCCTGGGCAGCCCTGAAGGGTGCGGCTGCAAGGTTAGGTTGTGACCAAACTTACGATCTGAGATTGAATAATTACTCACTTTGAGTGAATTAATCGGTCGCCACTGTATTTAACGTAAGGAATACAGAACGTTATCTGCCAACGCGCTTCCTGAGAGACGTGGCTTCCTTCCTTCCTGTCTAGGATTCTCGTTCGCTGCTCAGCTTCAGGCTTATTCACGGTAAAGCCAATTACTCGATGACGCGCACTCGCTTTCGCTTCGCGATACGACGTTGTGGAATTCAGGAAAGGATTTGTTAAAGAATTGTAGATTTGTATTGATTTAACAATAACAAATAAAATATTTATTGTACACTTGTACAAAATCCCGAAAAGACAAATAATTCTTCTCTGAAACTAGTAACGGCGTTACCCGGGTTAATCCCGAACGTTCGGATGTACGGAACGTAATTACAACCGCAAAGTTAAGATTGGTACAATCGCTCGCGACTATCTTTCCCAATGCGACTTCGAGAAAATATTCTAAGTCCGAAACTGGTGACCGTCGAAATTATTCTAAGTCCCAAAACGGTATCTCTCGATATACGCTCGCACAGAATGACCGCACTCTCTCGCTGATGATCGGGAAAAGATCTTACTCTCTAACTGATGATCAGGGAAAGACAGGGAATGTACCTCCGCCATCATCGACGCACGCGGCGGGAGTCCGGGGGATTCATGGGAGGTCGGGGTATTTGCCCGCTCTCGTGGATTCCTCGGGGAGTAGGAACCCCGAGTTGGGGTTAGGTGGTGGGGGCGTTCCGGAAGTAATGATAACCAGTTCCCGGGCGCCCCCCCGAGACACTAGGCAGGCCACACGTAGGGTTTTTAGCCGGTAGGAGTCCGGCATAACCGTCCGCCCGTCCCCGAGGGCGGCGGTATTCATGATGAGTTTTCCCTACGTTAAAAAAAAAAAAAAAAAGGGAAAGACCGTACTCTTTGGCTGATGATCAGGGAAAGACCTCGCTCGGTCTGCGGTGCTCGTATTTATACCCCCTTCGGACGTTCATCCCCACTCGCTGGGAACGACCAATGAGAAAATACTCGCAATGCGGCAGGATCTTCGCAGCCAATGATCACGCGATCATGCTTTTTCTCTCTTCCATGTAGCTGTCTCTGTTTCTCTCGAATAACGGAAACTTTCTCCTCTAACAAGTCTGAACAGGAAATTTCCTGTTTCTTTCAATGGCTAAATCTTTAATTTAATGTTAATAAAATATGCAGCTACATGCAATGAATGGAATTATTTTTTCTTACAGGAATATAATATGCAAATAAAGAATATAAAACTCTGAACCCTATAAATCCCTTAATATTAATATTAATGCATACCCGTAATTAACACGTAATAAATCTGTCTTTTCACACTTAACAATAATTCGCGGTTTTCCTGCTCATTACATTTGTTATTCTAATATCACGTATTAATTTGTACTTTACTTAATTCGCTTATTTTAATCTTACTAATCAACTTTCTGTTTCAGGTACACATCGCAGTCTCCCGGACATCACAGGATTCAACGGTAAGTATGAGGTAAGTATAATAATCAATTTAATGAAAATAACGTAATCTAATAAACGAAACTTTCCCCTTTCAGGTTTTAGGTATCCCGCTGGATAAAATGCTTTAAACGCATCTAAAACAGTACTAGCAATCATCTTCAGACGTTTAAACAATTAATCAATCACGAAAATCAATTTTCTACAGTCTGTTATCAAAATCTTAAATAATACTTATTTCTCGTCTGAATGGTGTTTAGTAGTCTTGTTTAACTTCAAATAAACTTAATCTGACGTAATATTCGTGACAATGGCAAAATTGGAAAAGTCGATAAAAATCGATAATCTTTGAAAATTTACGAAAAACTATGCATGTAGGGTGTCGATAGACTCGTAGCAACCCTCTGAGTATGAATATACCAATGAAAACTCGAATTGAATTGTTTAAACAAATGTCATTTTCATAAATAATTTGAAAATTGTAATAAAAATCATATATCTGGGTTCTATTAAGCCCATTGAACCAATATCTAATGAAAAAACTTGCAAAATATCATTATTTAACAAAATTGTTAATAATAGTCGAAACTTGAAATAAACCGAAAAATTACATTAAAAATACCATTAAAAATGGTATATCTGGGTTTGTTTAGTCCCAGAGAATCAATATCTGCAATAATATTATGAGAAATATCATTATTTAACCAAGTTGTTAAAATTGGTCAAAATTTTAAATAAACGGAAAATTCAAATAAAAATCATATTTCTGAGCTTCTCTGGCTCCAATAAACTTAAATCCATCAAGAAAACTTAATAATTATCGTTAATAAACAAATCGACAAAATCTTGCAAAATTCGCCAATCTTGCAAAATAATCGGATTTTTTGGCATGAATCACTTACTCTAATCACACTAACGTCAATCAATATCAAAAACTTGAAAAATACTTGTTTTTTCAAAGTTTGACCAAAAATGGTCATTTTCGCAAATAAATGGAAAAATCAAGTAAAAACTATATACACTCGCTCTGTAAGTCCCTACGAACCTATCTGTACACTTCAAACCATAAAATTATCAATATTTAACAATTTGACCAAAATTGTTAAAAATTGGAAATATCGCAAAATATAAATAAAAAACTATGTAGCACGATTAGTTAACCCTAAAAGAGATGATCGGCACTCAAAAAACCATAAAAAGTTCATTATTAACAAAGTTCACCAAAAGTGTTAAAAAGTTGCAAAATTGAAAATTTCAACTAAAAAATCATATGAGTGTCATCCCTATGACTAAACTAACGAATAGAATCCATTCGCATGTGAATTGCACATGAAATGCCAAAGTAGGCATATTTTTATAAAAACGCAGAAAAACGCTAAATTCGCAAAACTAATCGCATGGGTGCCTTGCCTAGGCATCACAGAACTCATTTATACTAAAAAAATCTCAACATTTATACGTATTTAATAAAAATCACGAATTTGTTAATTAACGGTCGGATCGTTGCAAGTCAAGTATTTTCCACTTCAGTGGATCACAACTAACTCATCTATGATGGAAAAACTTTAAATTTTACGTTATTTAAAGAATTCACATTTTTATATCAAAATCTGATTCAATCGTTATTTCGACACAAACGAAGTATATTTAAGTTCTACACGTCCCTCTGAACTTAAATATATCATTATAATATCAAAAATATCAAGATTTTTAAATCTCGATATTTTAACCCTTTATGTACCGGAATGGTAAAATAAACAAAAATCGGTATAACCGGTACGTAAAAGAAATAAATTGCTTAATCAAGCGTCAATACACGCTATCGCATAATTAATAATTAATAAGTACGCCGTAACCCGTTTGAAAAGGTATGATATATCATATTATAAAAATCGTATCTTTAAAATCATACAAACACGCAGCTCGTTTGGAAGAGCTTTTTTGAATATTCATTTCTCGATAATCCGTTTGGAAGGATTTATATAAACCACGCAATATCACGCGTATGAAATATGAATAAGAATATATATATATAAAAGTTATGCGAGGTGCCTCTCGCACCCACCTTTTACTCCATCGCCTGGCGTCCTCCGCGCCTTGATCAAATACAGCGTCCAACATCGGCGTGGTCTGGCCGACCTGCACCGAGTCATCCTCAGCCGGCTCGTGCTCTATGCTCAAAAGCCGTGGGGTATTGCCACCACTCTGCGTATCCTGCTCTGGAATGGGAGTTGAACTCCGAACCTCCTTGGAGAACAACTTCTTCATCGCCTTCGTCTTAACCGCGTCTGCAACGCCGCTCTGCTGCCTCTCGTCGAACTCTGGCACGAATAACGCCGATGAAGCCGACTCCAACTTTGACGTCGGTTTCAAGGTTAGGTTGTAGGTACAGAAAGGCTAGTAGTAATACTATGTCGGTTCTAAGCCGGAAGCTTCGAGGGAGGAGCGGGGCGGGGGGGGGGGGTATTCAAGGGGCGAGGGAGCTGACGTCACGCGGGGAGGGGGACTTTTGGTGCGTCAGGGCCAAGGTGTTCTAAGGAGAGGGAGGTGGGGGTGTCACCTACTGTATTGCAGGACTGCGTTCCGATTCTTCACCCGGGTGCACTCCCTCTCTTTCTATCTCACTCTTCTGAGAGTTAATTAAATTAAATTTTATTTATGCAAAACATTTTACCGGAGATCTGACTTTTCGGATGCATAGCTCCTTAAGGTCGCGTCAGCGACCATATGTTCCTTAATAAAAAATGATCCTCTCTGTGGGACCTATTATTCCTCAAAGTTTGTCGGTGAGGTCCTGAAACACCCTGTATATATATATATATATATATATATATATATATATATATATATATAATATTAATAACGTAATAATATGTATATCGTAAGATATTAAAATATACAGTTTTTAAAATATAAAGTTGTTACTTTTTCTCGAACCGTCCTTTTAAAACTATCTTACAGATATAAGTTGTTTATAAATATTTTGTTACAAAATACTTGAGAGAACAAGACACATATCGACATTGTTACCGGCGAATTTGTACAACGATTTTGTTTTGTGCCAAGAAAATATAAATAATAGAGTTTGGCTTTGGGAAAATAACAGGATTGACAAAAGAATAGATCGGTTAATAAATAAACAAAACATAACAGTCAAACAGAACATTAAACCTATCAAATATTGCTGCTCTTCCTCTCGAAGTGATTCTTCTAACATTTCTTACTCCTTTGATCCTCCTACTAATCCTGAGGCAAAAGAATTACACGCAATAGAAATCTTACCTGAAAAATTCGAGCTAGAAGTTCCATTAAAAAGCCACCACGAAAAATGGTTCCTCAGTCTCACAAATGCTAATATTCCTGAGGATGTCATGTTTTTATTACAACTGAGCGACTGTTTTAATATGCCTGTTACCAAACAAGGCAAAGAAAGATTGGTCATTGAATTTATTAAACATACAGAAAAGAATCTTTTTCGATTTAAAGAAGAAATGTGCCCGCCTTTTAGAAATCGATCTATTCGAATTGTCAATAATTTCTATAAAAATAACATTAAGAATAATCCGGTCGACCAAATGCTTGCGTCATGGTGGAAAATCCACACGGTGGATTTCGCTCTGGAACACCCTAACATCTTCTTCACTCGAGCGGACAAGGATAAAGTCACCATAGCACTTAACAGAGATGTCTACACTGAAAAAATGGAAGAAACACTCGCAGATCCTGAGACATACTCCATAGTCAAAAAAGATCCTCTCAAAAAGATGACCAACGACTTACGTGAGATGCTTAAGAGATGAAAGAATAAGAAGTTCATCTCAGATCAGGAATACAGGGCATTGCTTACAACCGATGGTGTCCTTCCCCGTGCGTACGGCTTACCAAAAATTCATAAACCGGGATGTCCCCTTAGAATTATAGTCTCATCTATCAATAGTCCGTTATATGTATTGGCTTCATATTTGCACAACATTATCTATAAAAATATCATTTTTCCTAATACACATTTAAAAAATAGCTCCCAGCTCGTGAATGAGTTAAGTAGCATTACATTAGAGTCAAACTACGAATTGATCTCGCTTGATGTTGTTTCTCTATTCACCAATATTCCCATAGAACTTGCCATTAACAGCATAATAAAAAGATGGGACACTATTTCTAAGGGGACTCACATACCGAAAGACGAATTCATATTAGGCATTAGTTTAGTGTTAAATTCCACTTTCTTTATTTTCAACAACCGTATATATAAACAAATCTTCGGCTCTCCCATGGGTTCCCCTCTCTCACCAATCATTGCCGACATCACACTACAAGATATCGAGGAAAAGGCCATTTCATTGTTGCCCTTTCACGTAACGTTTTTCCGTAGATACGTCGACGACGTTTATCATGGCAGCCCCTCCGGAATATTTTGATCGCATATTACAAATTTTTAACTCTTTTCATCAGAGACTGCAATTCACTATAGAAATCAGTGTGAATAATACACTTAATTTTCTTGATGTCACTGTGATGGTGAGAGAGAACAAATTCATGTTCGATTGGTACCATAAGCCCACCTTTTCCGGGAGATACCTTAATTACCACTCACACCATCCGATTTCACATAAAAGGGGCGTGATATACGGTCTGGTGGACAAGATAGTGTCGATCTCACATCCTCAGTTCCACAGAAAAAACTTTAATATTATTATTCAGGTACTCTTAGACAACGGTTACCCGCTACCGTTTATTTTTTCCACAATAACAAACAGATTGAGACAAGTTTTTTTGTGTAAAAATAGAGGTGAAGATACTTCATCATTAACTAGTGTGAATAAATACTTTACTGTCCCTTACGTAAAGTACACGTCTGACAGATTTAAAAATATCGCAAAGGACCTATATCTGGAGATGGCATTTTCTGTCGCGCACCCTCTCAAAAAATTCATCAGGCAACAGGCAAGGATAATTTGGATAAACTTGAGACAGTTGAAAACTCGGGTTAAGGAATCATAGAAGGAAACATAGATCAGATATTAACAGAAACTCCGGTTCCCCTTCCGCTATTTCTTGCCATCGTTTAGAAACCGACCATGATTTCGAATGGGACGGTGTGGTGATTTTAGACACTGAGCCATCTCTGCGCAAGAGACTTATCTCCGAGATGTTACATATAAAGCGACAAACATCTCCTCTAAATAAACAGAAGGATACGGAATCTCTATCGACAGAATATCTCCCTGTTCTTAGTTTGTTCCCACCTAGATAATTTCGTACTTCCCCTTCCTTTCCATTTTTCCCTCCCGCTCCTCCCTTTTGTAAATATATACGGTTCCGTTTCCTCGCCGCCGAGTAATTTGTTGTTTAAACTCTAATGTAACACATCAGCATCGAAATGACGCCGCAATACAAGGAAACATATCCCTAATGTACGTATTTGATACTCTGTCTACAATTCTTTTTGACTTCTTTTTACATATATCACAATTTTTACAGTGGTCCTCTTCGCATTCAACATTGTTGCGGTTTAGTGGCGTTAAGTTATGTCGCGTTAGTTTTTAAGATTTTGTATACCGACACTGAAGATGGTCCTATGAAGGGCCGAAACGTTTGTCAATTATTTTCAATATAGAAGTTCTCAACACTTGCATCCTGTTGCGGCTCAATTGCTCTTTTTTCTCCTTGACTGATTTTTAATTTTATGAGCCTTTTGACATATATTTGTTACTTTTATTATTAACATAAGTGTAACGTAAAATTATATTTACATATATTTGTATTTAATAGAAACTATACTTAATATAAACGATAAAATCTTGTTTAAATTTTGAAGCGCCATATTAAATGAGAAACATTTAGTCTTTGTTAAATAAATGAAACATTCCTTAAATAAAAATTAATTTTTAATCTATACGTTTGTACAAATGTAAATTTATATAAATGTATCTTGATTCACACCCGTCGTAAGTATAAATTAAATATACAAAATATAATTGGTTTGCAACACTGTTTCATGGTTATGAAAAATGTCTTAAAATAAAAGCATTTCTGTGCGCAAGTCCTATGCCATTTTGTTCTCGATTTACAATGTCCTCAAATATATTTTCGTTAAACTCCTCTTCGACCACTTCGTCCAGATTATGTTGAATGCACATATTGTGCAAAACGGCAGTGGCACAAACAATTGTCACTGATGTGCTTAATTTCGTTCTTAACCCGTAATAACCCGTTGTCCATTATCTTTTTTTCCTTTATATACTTTTAGTCTGAAAGCGCGACACATCACAAGTAATCACAAAACCACAGATTGAAATGTGCCAATAACTTTTGGAGGTTATATTCGGTTATATTCTGTGCATCGTCTGCTAACAAGGTCGCTTTCGCGCCTCAAGGAAGCTCTCGACTTCCCTTGAAACAAGGGAGCCAATAAGGCTCCTTGTTTGGTCAAGGAAGGTTCATGAAATGTAGAATAAGGAACAAGGGATCCTCATTCCTCAAGGAAGGACTATAAATACGGGTGTTAGACTATCATTGAGTACTTACCTGATATCGAGGAGCCACAGCCCACCTCGCCGAGGTCAGCTAATTATCTTGGGGTTTTACCCCCTTAACCAGTAGAGGAAGGACCCATCAACGAAGGACGTTCCGGATCGAGCAATCACATCACCCGGACGTCACACTATCTTTGTCTTTATGTATGTGGTATAAGTCTGTCTCTCTCAGATTCGTGAGGTGGATATTCAATTTTCAATCTCATTTATTAATTTAACTGATTTAGATAGAAAACTGGGATTAACGCCATTGATGTTTAAAGACATGAGAGATTCGATTTTTATCATAATAATCAGATGTCAAAATTTTCGTTCAAAAATAAAATTTGTTATAGCTAAAACGTATAAAAGACCAAGAATATTAATATAAAAGTAGTCCGGTCTTTCTAAGTTTGAATGGTAAAAAGTTTAAAATGGCGGATGTGAAACTTTAATAATTTATAACTCGAAAACGGTAAGAGGTAGAGAGATGGCTTTTTTTTGGTTGTATTCAGGTAATTAAGGGCTTTATTTTAGAGTATCCAAAATTTTTGTGTTTTATGGATTTCTGTAATTTTTATTTATCTCTCGGAATTGAGAAGAGATATGAAGTGGGGGTTTTTGTAGGATTACTTAACATACTCTGCTGAGTGACTGTGGTGGTTTTATTGATTATTTTTAATATTAATTTTACGGTAAATTTTATTGTTAACTAGTTTATTTTGAAAGATACAAGAATGATTTATAAACAAAAGTTGCTTGACCTTTTATGACAGTTCCGATAGTCATATTAGTTAGGTTTGTTAATAACATAGTTTAATTGTTTATAACAATCATGTTTGAAAACTTTAATAAAATAATTTATTATCGTGACGTGATAATGTTTTTTAGGCACAAAAGGTTATATTCTTGTAATTAGTTTGGCTTTAATTAATTAATTTATGCCTTATTTTAATTTTATTATCGCATTTCTATAGTATATACTTTTCTTTCCGTTAGATCCATGAGTCAAACTGAATTTATGTTGTATAAAGAATCCTATAAAGCTGTATTGGCAATAAGTAGCAATGAATAATCAATTTTAAAGGTACTAAAAGATACTGAAGGGAATTTGACAAGTAGTTGTCCAGAAATTTATAGTGGAATCATGAAAATAGGGCTTAAGCTTGGAGAGGTGACTTTAAGGCGGCCATCTTCTATAGGCTCGGCCATGTGTCAGCTGTTTCGTGTTACGCGTGTGTTGTGACAGTTTGGTTAAAGGGTGATATATTATATTCTCATATTGTTTTCAGGTGCTGTGCAACAAGGGCAAAGGAAAAGAAAAATTTTATGCGGCGAAAACCTACTGGTGGTGTGTCGTGAGACGTGACAACGCCGCCCATCCTCTCCTCGTCGCGGCCCCCGTGTGGGAGATGACGCTCAGAATGGCGTCGATCGTCGATCTTCCCGCACGGAAGTTATATTGGTCTGACAAATTACGACCGTCCTTCCGGGACAGATGCCGGACGAGGCGTTGATCCTTTCAAAAATCTTTCCTGCCTCGTCCAGCAAGCAAATAGGCCTGTACGCAGACGGGGAGTCTGCCGGCTTTCCGGCCTTAGGCAGGAGAACCAGGCTGGCCTCTTTCCAACGACTGTCAGTCTCCTCCTCTGTCGGCAGGGAACAACGTGTCCACCATTCTGCCGACAAATTAGGGGTCCAGAGTTTCCGTTAATGGGGGCGCCCATGGCCTCAACTTGTCGAGGACAAGTTTATAAGGGCGCCCCCACGGATCCTCATCGAGCGTGGCAAGGAGCTTCCTCCAGGAAGCCTCCTTGGCCGCCCTGATCGCCCGGGAGAGGTCCTGACGGGCAGCATGCCAGGCTCTCCCGCCTCTTGTTCGTCGTAGTGATGCGACATCGCGTGAAAAAGGATCGATTCTCATAATCGATTAAATTTAGCAAAAAAGAATTTACGAATCGATTAATTGAAAAAAATAAATCGATTATGAGAAATCAATTAAAAATCGGGTTCTTATCTGAAGATTTTGAAAGATTTTATATATACAGGGTGTCTCAGACCACCCGTCTCACCCGATTTATTCGTAAACGCAACATTTTAGAGAAAAATGTTTCAGACCAAAATTGTATGGTTTCAAGGGGTACATAAGATGGTGTCATTAGTTTTACCTTGAATAGTTGCTTGCAGGTCACGTAAAGGTCACCTTCAATTTTTTAAATAGAATCACCTACTTTTTATTGCATATTCTTGTAGCTTATCTCGAGGGCTTTCCCCAAAACACTATAATAAAGTATTTTTTCATTAAGAACTTTTGGAATTATAAGGCTTGAAAGTTCTAGTATTTTGACATAAAATACAAAATATCTTGTAAAACATTAAGTTTTCGGTAATGTTACCTTGCAACCGTTCGCTTCGGACACTCGCCCGTTACCGCAAGTAATAAAATTGCGTCATCCAAATGCCGGGACACGCCCACTACCTCCGGTAAGCAAGTACTGAAATATACTCGGGGACGCCACTGAAGGTCATCGGCGCGATCGGCGTCGCTCTCCGACTACGGGGAGCCGAGATAGCGGGGACACGCCGTGTCCACCGGAAGTAGGGACACGGAAGCCACAGCCGGAAGGTAAACACCGGAATGCGTTCGGGAGCACTCCCAAAGGTCATCCATGCGATCCGCGTCGCTCTCCGACCACGGGGAGCTGAGATAGCTCGGACACGCAGTGTCCACTGGAAGTCCGGACACAGACGTCATATCCGGACGGAGAACACCGGGATCCACTCAGGGGCACTCACAAAGGCCATCCACGCAGCCAGCATGGTCATCCGACCGCAGGGAGCGGAGATAGCTGGGACACGCAGTGTCCACCGGAAGTCGGGACACGTAAGTCCCATCCGGAAGGTAAAGAGCGGAATGCCCACTGGAGCACCTCCGAAGGTCATCCGCACAAACAGGGACATCCCCCGATAGCCAGGGCCCGAGATAGCGAGGACACCTCGTGTCAGCCCGAACACGGAACCCACGCACTTCCGGCGAAAGGTGAGGGCCGGAACTTTATCGAAGGCATCGCCGGAGGTCATCGAGACGACCAGAGGACTTCCACGACGGCGGGGTACCGAGATGGCGGAACCAGGGGCCCAGGGTCCGGAACGACCCATGTGTGCGAACGGAGGGAGTGAAACCGAGTGACTAGAGACAACCCTCCAGGGGCCATTTGGGACCCGCCCGGACCCTCTGGGACCGGCGGGGACCATCTGGTACGGGTTTTGCGAACCCGGAGTGCCCGAGCACACCAGTACCGTAACCCAGGGCAGCCCTCATGGCTGTTCTGGGCCGGAGAGTCCCTCCGGGGACTCGCGAGGTAGGCGGCCTCTATAAAAAGTCCGCCCGGCCGGACGGGGCCGTGAGTGAGGAGCTCAGGCTCTTCCCGACCGTTCTATGGGAAGGAAAACCCAGACAGAAAACCGGGGGACCGGCCGCCCCGCTTAGGAGGGAGTTCGCTTTAGCCTCGCGCTGGCGAACCCCAACGACCGGTAGGGGAAGGCGACCCCGACTTCAAACGCCCGGTCGGCCGGGACCATTAGGGTGGAGTTTCTACTCCCCCGCCGGCCTAGAGGAAGGAAAACCTCGATAAAAAACCAGGGGGGTAATCCGGATCCCTCGACCATTGCATGCCGGTGCTCCGGCCGGTCGGGGAATCTCGGATTGGTTTTTTTGGGTTTTTGGGGCGCGGGGGAGGGTCGGTCCTCGTCCCTGAGACGGGCAGGGATGCCGTCTCGTTTCGGGGACGGGAAGACTCCCTCTTCGGAGGGGGTAACCCTCTTCCGGGTCGGGTCCAGTACGTGGTGCTGGGCCGCCGGAGGGGAGGCCCACGCTGGCGGCTTGCACACCAGGGTCGTGGACCCACGGTGCCGCCGGCGTGGAGGGTCGCTCCCAGGCCGCTCGGACATCTTCTGAGGTCGGTGCCGGGGCGACCTGGGTAGGAGAAGACTCGTCGGGCCGCTTGGACTTATTCCGAGGTCGGGGCCGGCGGGTCTTGCCGCCGGGTGTGATAGACCGGCGGCGCGTTCGTTAACTCTGGTGGTCGGAGATCGCATCCCTCCCGAACCCGACCATCGGAGTAGAAGGTTAGCCCGGGTGCGGAGGATACTTCGGCCCGGGTTAAGGATTAAACGCTGGTCGCCGCGGCGGGCGGGACCTTGGGTGGGTGCGACACCCTCGGTACCCGTCTGTCCGTGGGGCCCCCCGCGTGGCGGAACCCGTTGCGGAGTCCCGGGGGTCGGAGCCCGGGACCCCCCGAAACCCGGTGGGAGAGTATTCTCTCACGGGCGTGTAGGGCGGCATGGACCCAGTGCCCCCGATATTACATTCCGGGGGCCAGAGGGAATGGGTGGCTCCCCAGGTGAGTACACCGGGGCACGGTCGGTCGGGAGCAATTCCGGTCGGCCGTGGGGCGCGCCCGGCCACCCGCGTAAAGACCGCAGCGAGGAGCGGGATCAAACGAGATAATGTCTAACGACAAACAAATTTCCAAAAAGAGTTGGCGGAGCTGAACACCACTAAAGTGGTGAAAAATAAGTCCTCCAGGACCACCAAAGGGTCCGTGAAGGAACCGGCAAGTGCACGCGCGAGGGCTAGCCAGTCCTCGACGAGAGGTACTCTTACCGTTGATTCCATTGCGAGCGAGGGCGATGAGTCTAGCCTCGCTTCTCGTCTCCACAAGAGGAATCAGATAAGCATTAATGCTACAATAGCGGCATCAGAGACGGTCATAGACAGGGCGAATGCCGCCATATCAGGAAGGACCCTGTCAAGGTGTAACTCCAAAGATTCCCTCGAAGATGAGGGGTCCTTCGTGGAGATATCAGAGGAGGACGAAGACCCCACGGATGTGGAGGTGACCGAAGCGCCGGTCAAGAAAGTGGGGGAAAAGAAAGGAGATGGAAAACGGGGAAGATCTGTAACAACTGGGGACTGGGAGTACAAAAAGGCACAAAGAGCCAGGCGGGAGAGGGAGAGAGAGGAGCAAAGGCTTTGCGACCTCATAAACCCGTCGGTGCCACACTCTCCAGGATCAGGCAGATTAGAGAGCGGGAGATGTTGGAGGAGCTGAGGGTGGCTCCGACAAACGATCTCCCGAGCCAAATCTTGGAGGCGGTCCGGGTGGTGGACAAAATCTACCATACCGCGGGAAATCTCAGAGGGACCGATCAGGGCCTGTTGAGAGATGCGGCCGCAACAATAACAGCGGCAACCACGCATCTGGTTGGACGTCTCGGCCAGGACAATCAAGTGGCTAGAGACGTGGAAATTGACGAGCTCCGCCAACAGATGGCAGTATTGAAGAGGGAGAACGAGGACCTCAAAGCCCGCTTCGAGAAAATGCTGCATAGGAGGAAGGAGCCCATGGAGGTGAAATTACCTAGGAATACTTCCCTGCCGGACTCACCGGCTCGTGATCGTAGCCGGAGGAAAACGAACCGGAACAACGACATTCCGGACTCCTCTGATGAAGAGCAGAGGGAAAGAGAAGAGGCCGAAGCCAGACGCCGGCAGATACTCGAGGAGATTAACTCCGAGGGAATGCCGGCGGTAATTCGACCCGCGATAGGCGGGTCAACGACGGTCTTGGAGAAAGCTGTTCCACCGAAAGGCACCAAGCCTGTGGAACAGCTAACGGGAATCAATCTGGTAAATTCCCGGAATCGAAAAACTGGGGGGAATGTTCGTTACATTGATGAACAAGCTGGAGGCAGGACAAGGTGCCAACGGTAAAAGAGATGCTGCGAAACCAGCCGCTGACAAGATTCCTCACTCACAGGGAATCAAAACCAGCGGCGGTAACAAGCCAATTCAACCGGTGACTGGCAAGGGTAAGCCCCAGTCGAAACTATCTTTCGCTGAGGTGACAAAGATTGCCAACACCGGCAACAAAGCCAAGGCGGGGAAAACTAAGGCTACCGGCGCCGCCGGCAACAAACAGCCTGGTAAAACCCCCTTCGCTGTCCCCGGTTCGTCGAAACAAGTAGTCAGAGCCGAGCCGGGGGCGTGGACGACGGTAACGAGGAAGAAGGGGAAGACCGCTAAGCAACCAACGGCTGACAAAGGCAAAAATGCCGGCGGAGTCCCCCCCGCGAAGGGAAAGTCAACCGTGGCTAAGCCCGCACCGGCCAAATCGGCTAAGCAGCCGAACAAGGCCACGGCTGAGAAGATCAATAAGGCGATCAAACGGAAGCTGCCACGAAGTGTGGCAGTGACCATCACCAGCGCGGAGGGCAATTACGAAGAGCTCCTCCGTGAGGCACGCGCGAAGATCAACCCCGGTGAGATGGGGTTCACCACGGGGTTCAAACCCAAGAGGGCCCAAACCGGGGCCCTCATTATTGAGATCCCAGGGAAGGATAACGCCTCTAAGGCGGATATGCTGGCGGAACGGCTAACCAAGCTGTTCAAGGATCGTCCTACGGTCAGGATAACCAGACCGATCAAGACGGGCGAACTCCGAATCTTAGATCTGGAGGATTCGATCACGGCAGGCGAGATCGTAGGAGTTGTTGCTGAGATGGGCAAATGTCTGCCCACTTAGGTCCAGGTTGGACCGCTGCGCAGGGGCCCCAACGGATTGAACACTGTTTGGGTGAAATGTCCCCTGACGGCGGTCAATGAGATCAACAAGGCGGGCGGGAAAATCCAGGTGGGCTGGTTCGCGGCGTGTGTCCAAGCACTGGAGGCCAGACCTTTCCAGTGCTTTAGGTGCCTGGAGAGGGGGCATGTGCGCGCCCACTGCACCAGCAAGACTGACCGCAGTTCGCGGTGTTACAGGTGTGGTGCAAACGACCACCTGCCCCGAGACTGCGGCCAACCCCCAAGCTGTCCAGCGTGTTCGGACTTGGAGAGGCCGTCGGGACATCGTGCGGGAGGCAAGGCGTGTGCCTCGGCCAGGTCCAAAGTCAGACCCAGACCGGCCGCTGGCAACGCCAAACCCAAGCCCCAGAAAAACAAGGGAGCTGAGAGGATGGATGTCGACGAAGTCTCGGAATCCCACCGCTCGCTTCCACAGATCACCAATGTGGAGTCGGTGAGCCTTCAGGTCTCTGGTAGGCAATCAACCAAGAGAGCAGCCCCAGAGACTGAAGCTGTTGGGGACACGGAGGGCAGGCCGCTGGCCCAGAGGAGAAGAACCAACGGCCGGGACCGAATCGAGGACGACCAGCCGTCTACGTCGTACGCACAGGATTCTGTGCCTGTGCTAAGCACCAACGAGGAGCCTAAGGAGCAAAGAGTGCACAAGCAGCCCCACTGCTGGCGCAAGCTTCAACAAACGCGCCTACAGGGGAAGGGCACGAAGAGGTAGAGCCGCAGATTGGGGAGGTGCATGTAGCGGCACAAGGTGAAGAGAAGAAGGTGAAGGCCTTCGGGGAAGAATCCCTGTAAATGTCCCTACACCGACTATTACAGGCCAACCTTAATCACAACCGCGCTTCGCAGGATGTGTTTATGCACACCATGGCGGAGCGCGGGTGTGGCCTGGGAGTGGTCGCCGAGCCGCACCGGATCCCACAGAATCACTCGCTGTGAGCGGGTAGCCGGTGCGGCTTGGTGGCTATCACATGGAGGCAAACGCGCGATCCGGTCCCCTGCTCTAAGTTTGGGGCGGGGGATGGATTTGTTGTTGTTAAGTGGGGCCGTGTCTATGTGGCGGGAGTGTACGTTTCTCCGAGCGTGGACACGGCCCAATTCGAGCAAGTTCTGGACGAGCTAAAGATCTGTCTGGACAGAATCCCACCAGCATGTAGACAGATATTGGTGGCCGGGGATTTCAACGCTAAGTCGACGTTGTGGGGCTCCCCGGCCGCCAATAGAAGAGGGGGGATTTTGGAGGTTTGGATGGCGGGCCTGGGGTTTGTATTGCTTAACTCCGGGAACGTACAAACCTGCGTGAGGCTGCGGGGAGGGTCCATCATAAATCTGACTTAGGCCAGCCCCTCAGTAGCCCGCCTGGTAAGAGATTGGAGGGTGGCCGAGGAAATAGAGACACCACTCTCTGACCATCTATTTATTGAGATGAGTCTCTCGGCCACCCCTCTGGAGGTCCAGGCCCGCCGAAGAGAAGCGGAGCTTCGCTTCCCTAGGTGGAACGTGAGGAAGCTCGATGAGTACTGCTTGAGAGCCTCCATCAGCACCTCACTTTGGGTGGACGAACTATCGTCACTTGAGGATATGGATGAGGCAGCCAGGAAGATCGGGGAGATAATGACGGCGGCGTGCGACGCCGCCATGCCCCGATCCAGGCCTCAACCCAGGAAGGCAGCCTACTGGTGGACGGAGGAGATCGCCGAGCTAAGGCGCTCATCCGTCCACACCAGGCGACGCTGACTCCGCGCCAGAAGAAGCGGAAACCAGCGACGATTAGACGAGACGGGAATGAAGTACCGCTCCGCCAAGCGGCTCTACTCCCGGGGCATAAGAGTGGCCAGGGACGGGTCGTGGCGGGAACTCCTGCTGGCCCTGGATGAAGATCCGTGGGGATTGTAAGGAATTTGTCAGGAACCTCGCGAGAGCGAGGGGTAGGACGGTAATTTACCGGGATAGGACCTTGCTTAAGCGAAGGGTAGAACGGTAATTGCCGGAAGAGACTCGAGAGCCGGAATGTCAGGAAGAAGGCAAAGAAAGGAATACCTCGTGAAATCAGCCTCGTAAATGTGATAATAACGGATATTTATTGGTGAACGACTGTACACAGTGACTTTCGCACGCGCGAAGATATAACGACTTGACTCGGTCGTGTCTTGCAGGAGACTCTCCTCGATTCGACGTAGCAAACGCATTCAACACCCTGCCGTGGCCGACGATAAGGGAGGAACTGCTCTACCACGGCGTGCCCCCTTATCTAGTAGCCGTTATTTATGACTACCTCCGGGACAGGCAATTGGCCTACACGGACCAAGATGGAGTGGTCCGTGTCAGGCTTGTCGTGCGGGGAGTTCCGCAGGGGTCGGCCTTGGGGCCGCTCCTGTGGAATCTCGGTTATGATTATGTTCTCCGAATCGCCCTCCCCCCGGGGTGTTGGTTAAACGGTTTTGCGGACGACACCTTCCTGGGGGTTGAGGGCGACACGTGAGAGGAGGCCATTTCAAAGGCAAATGTCGCAGTGGCGATGGTTGTGGCCGCCATGAAAAGGGTGGGCGTTAGGGTGGCTCCCCAGAAGACGCAAGCCGCCTTCTTCTACCAGGCGCGGCAACAGGTCGATCGGCGGAGGCGGCTTCAACGGTGGTGGTGCCGTCGGCGTCGGGGCCAAGCTGGGGGCTATGTTCGGCCTGTGGGGAAGCCACCCGCAAACGCCCACATAATGGTAGAGGGGACCCGTGTCTCCGTGGGGCCAGCATGTTAGTGCTTGCCCTCTGGTTGGATGGCACCTGGAGCTTTGGCGAGCACTTCGCTCGCCTCACTCCTAAAGCTCAGGGAGTGGCTAACGGTTTGGCAAGGTTAATGCCGAACTTGGGAGGGGCGAGCGATCGTGCTCGCCGGCTCTACGCCGCGACCGTGCACGCCGTGACACTCTACGGCGTTCCGATATGGGTGTCCGCGGTGGAGGGCTCGCGCCGTTTGCAGGCGAAACTACGCCAGATCCAGCGGCTGATAGCCCAGAGGGTGTCACGTGCGTACTGCACGGTTTCCCATGCGGCAGCGACGACCCTGGCAGGACTTCCCCCGCTAGAGCTTGCAGCTCGCCAATACGCCGAAGTGTATCGGCGTACGAAAGAGCTGCAAGAGCTGGGGGAGGACCCATCCTGCCGAGGGCGCGCAAGGTTATAAGGCTCCAGGAGAGGGCGGTCCTCGTTAGACAATGGCAGGATTATCTTGCCAACTGCGAGTTTGGCAAGAGGACCGTCGATGCCATCCGACCCTGCTTGGCAGACTGGTTAAGCAGTCGGAGACACGGGACGTCGTATCACATGGTGCAGGTGCTGACCGGGCATGGATGCTTCGGGAAGTACCTGCACCAAATTGGTAAAGAGGCCACAGCCAAATGCAACCACTGCGACGAGGAGGAGGACACGGCGCAGCACACGCTGGAGGATTGTCCAGCGTGGGCCGCACAGCGCCGTGTCCTAAAGGGAGAGGTCGTTCCCGATATAGTGGCGGCTATAGTCGGGAACAAAGAGAAATGGCGGGCATTGCTTAACTATTGTGGCCAAGTAATGTCCCGCAAGGAGGAGGCGGAGAGGATCCGCCGTGGGAAGATTGATCCTCCTTCGGCGGACCTCTCCCAATAGATAGACCAACACGGGGCGCGCGGATCTTCCGCAGGTCCGTTTGTTCCCCCGTAATCGCTGGCATATGCCAGCGTATGAAATGCCGTGGCTTAACACGGCATGAGTAGGTGCTGCACCTCCGGGCTCTTCCCTCCGACGAGGGAATCCCGGAGGATAGGAGGTTTGGCGTCCCGGCGGGGGATAACGGGACGTCGAACAGACCTCCCAAAACAACGGGAGGAGCGGCGGGGTGGGTGGTGTCCGCACCCCGCCGCATATAGATGCATAGATACATACAAGGCTCTTACAAGAGCCACTGGGCAACTGCCCACAGAGACAGGAAGCCCAATGGGCTTGGCGCTGAGGGTGCCCTGGAAGTATTGATAACCAGTTCCCGGGGCACCCTCATTGGCGCAGTGAATGACACCCGCTGGGTTTTGGTCGGTAAAAATCCGACACTCCCCTCGTTCCTCCCCCCGGAGGGCGAGGGGGTCTTCCCCCTCCCATAAAGAGGGAGCTACCGGGCCATATACCGGGCCTTAGGGCCCGGAAACCCGGTAGTGGAAGATTTCCCAGCGTTTAAAAAAAGTGACTAGAGACAATGAATAACAGTGCGGTGGTAGCACGCGGAGGCGCACTACGGCGCCCGAAGAACATTGCGTAGCGTATATGGTGTGACATCGCAACACACGAGTGCGAGCGGAGGCGCGCGGCGAAGTTGCGAGAGACGTCAACGAATCGAAGTCTCTGGAAGCCCGGCACGCGGGACATGCGTGATCACGAGCGCACAAACATGCAAAAAATGACGAAAGAAAAGTGAAAGTTGGCACGGAAAGTTACCGCAACGCAGTATGGGCTGAGAGTGGGAGCGAAAGTTCCGAGGTGGGGACGCCGAGCGAGCACCGTCGCTCGAGGCAGTCACTCGGATACCGCGGTAGCGAACTCGTTTTAAGAGATCGTTCGCGAATACGAACTTGTTACGAATTAATAGTTGTCGACGGTATAATACAACCGAGTACTCCCGCGTACTATCGCGTTAAACATACAATACAAACGCGAGCGGTAAATAATTAACCAGGCGTAACTGCGCATTAAGCACGAGGGTGCGGAGATTGTGAAACGTAACGACGTAATATGCACGAGGGTGCGGAGTGTAAATCATTGTAACGAAGTTCGACGATCTGAAATAAAAGAATCGTTTGTTAATATACGCAGTGTCAGGATAATTCGTTATACTTACCTGCTACGTACCTTGTCCTTCGGCGTTGGTCTATCGTTTGTCCCACGAAGTTCCGGTATGCGGTGAAGCGAAGATCCGGGGCAGTCGGCAGCGGTGAGGATCCATCCGAGACGAGAAGCTGAAAATAAATTTAGGTTAAGTACTACGCGTACTTATACCCTACTTACCTAAGACGGCGGCATTGTTCCATCGTTATCCATCGGTGTTCCGGTATGCGGTGAAGCGAGGATCCGGGGCAGGCAGCATCGGCAGCGAGGCATCCTAGGCGGCGACCTGAAACAGAAAAGATCTCTAATTATCATTAGAGTACAGTTTTAACATCGAGATCGATAATCAGAGTACCTTCTCGGTAGAAATAGGTAAAACCGAGTGGCGACCGAGTGATAGGCAGACATTTCGTGTGTTCCACAGTCCCAAAGAGTAACGTCCGGTTACAACCTTAATACTTTTATGCACAGAATAATGAGACGAATCAATTGGTATCTTTTTTAATGCCCTTTCAAACGATACACTACAATATTTCATACCAATTGATTCGTCTCATTATTCTGTGCATAAAAGTATTAAGGTAACATTACCGAAAACTTAATGTTTTACAAGATATTTTGTATTTTATGTCAAAATACTAGAACTTTCAAGCCTTATAATTCCAAAAGTTCTTAATGAAAAAATACTTTATTATAGTATTTTGGAAAGCCCTCGAGATAGGCTACAAGAATATGCAATAAAAAGTAGGTGATTCTATTTAAAAAATTGAAGGTGACCTTTACGTCACCTTCAAGCAACTATTCAAGGTGAAACTAATGACACCATCTTATGTACCTTGAAACCATACAACTTTGGTCTGAAACATTTTTCTCTAAAATGTTGCGTATATGAATAAAGGGGTGAGACGGGTGGTCTGAGACACCCTGTGTGTGTGTATATATATATATATATATATATATGGGCAGATCCATTACTTTTCGACCAAAAGTTGCGGGGGTGGGTCACCGATTTTGATGCCGATTTTTTCCTCGAAAGTACACTAGAAAAGGAGATGATCCTGAAAATTTGAGCCCGATTCGATCAAATCCGGCCGCTGGAGAATTTTTTGAATTTTGAAAAAAGTCGATTTTTCAGTCATTTTCAAAAATTTATATCTCAGCTTCTGTATAACTTAGAGACTCGTTTGAGGCCGCATTCTTTTCTGTAAACCCTCTACTTTTAAGGAAAAAATTGGTCATTGGTTTACACTCAAGTCCGGCTTCACGGCGAGCTGCTAACTAAACCACTGTTTTAGAGAAATTTTGCCTATTTTTGAAATGCTGTCATATCTACAGTTTTCGAAGTAGAGGGTTGATCAGCAGCTGATATTTTTTGTTCAGGTATACTCTGAAGAAATCTACCCACTTTTTACTTGATTGCTTCTATTTCGTTAAGTTATGGCCATCTAAAGCCGATCGATTTTCGAAAAATCGCCATTTTTAGATAGCCAGAACTTTTTTCTTTCAACTCGAAATCCTTTGAAATTTTCAGGGAATATACTTCATTATATCCTTAAACAACCCTGAAAATTTCAATTTTGGAATAGAAGTGGTTTCCGAGTTATGAAGTTTTTAAAATGTCAACTTTTCGATTTAATATGACATTTTTTGTGGTTTTATCATCAATTTTGTAAATTTAATGTAAATAATTGATATTTTTCGGAAAATATATTCGAAAATAAGGAACAAAACGGATTGTTTGAGAAAATTGAGGGAAAAAATTAATATTTTTTATTTTGATTTATTTGTTTAAAATTGTTCAAAGATTATAGTACTAACGTTAATACTGTTATTTTTAATGTTTATTGGGTAATTATTCAGTTTACACTCCTCACCTCCGATTTTGATGAACTTAGGCTTAATCGACGCGTTTTTGCTCAAAACGACCGAATCTGGCAGAAAAAAGTGTCGCTCTGCCCCGCGAAGCGAGATATTAATCGTTAAAGTTGACAGGAATCAGGTTATGATTCCTGTCATACCGACGAAATGTAGCGACTGGTAGCGACATAAACATGCCCCGCGGGGGCATATGCGCATGCTTAGTGGTCACATGCGCATGCTTCGTAGCCACACGCAGTTGAATGCACGAATTTTAAAATTAGCGAACTTAAACAAATGAAGCACAACAATGTTATTGTCAGACACGCGACACGCAATCGCACGCAACAATGTTGGGCTTGTTAGAGTTTGGCCATTTAACCTATTCTCAAGAAAAGTTAGTAGATTTTTTAATCCAGCATGGTGTTTTGGCAGCTACAATTAAGTGTAGTAAATGTGGCAGTGATATTAATATCGATAAAGAGACATTAATGTTCCGATGTAGAAAACGGTACTACGTAAAAAATATACACAAGAAACGTGTCTCGATGCAGTGCGATTTCAACAAAAGTGCCAAAGCAGGTACTTGGTTCGGCAAAAGTCATCTTGACGTGGCAACAATATGCAAAATTGTTGCATATTTTTTAATGTTGCGACATCCACGTCAAGATGACACTCTGGCTGAAACTGGCGTGTCGTCGTCGGCCACGATTGTAGATTGGTTTAATTTTTGCCGAGAGGTAATTATATTTTAACATGTTCATAAATATACGTACTGCATATATGTTCTTCAAACATATATAGTAATGTATGAAATAAAAAATTAATATTATTTCTTTTTACAGGTCTGTGTGTTGTGGGCTGAACAGCATAGTGAGAAACTTGGTGGCCCAGGACGCACAGTCGAAATTGACGAGGCAAAGATTGGGAAGAGGAAATATAATCGTGGTCGGCTCGTCAGAGGTAACTGGATATTCGGAGGATATGAGCGAGACTCAAAGAAAATTTTCATCGTTCCAGTTCAGGATCGGACGGAAACTACACTTCTGGCGTGTATCAAGGAATGGATACTGCCAGGCACTACGATCATGTCAGATTGTTGGAAGTCCTATAATTGTCTAAACAATGAGGGCTTCCAACATGCGACAGTTAACCATTCCTTTAACTTCGTCGATCCTGAAAGCGGTGAGAGATATTTAAAATTAATATATATATTAAAATAATCGAAATTATACAGTTGTTAATTATATTATTTTTATTCCTTGCATCTAATAAATTTTTCCAATTTCAGGCGCTTATACGCAGCACATAGAGCGTGTTTGGAGAGAAGTTCGCGGCAATATTCCAAGGTACGGAACCAGGGAGGATCACGTCCTTGGATATTTGTGCGAATTTCTTTTCAAACGCGCCTATAGCCGTCTGGAACGAATTGAAAAATTCTTTAAGATCATCGCCGAAATATATCCTCCGACATTCACCTCTGAGGACCAGCCAGGGACATCCAGAGATCAAGAACCAAGTACCAGCACTGCTTGAATACACGTTTCTTGTGTACATTTTTTACATAGTACCGTTTTCTACATCGGTACATTAATATCTCTTTATCGATATTAATATCACTGCCACATTTACTACACTTAATTGTAGCTGCCAAAACACCATGCTGGATTAAAAAATCTACTAACTTTTCCTGAAAATATGTTATTTAAATTCTATCACCTAACATCCTTGTGCAAAAGTGCGCCAATTTTAAATATGATGACTAGTCAATCGTGCAGAATAATCAAGCATCTCGATTCAAGCAGTTAGGTCTCACGCTGGGAGTTTCTTTTAGTTTAATTATGCGGGGGAAGGGGCTCCGCCGCAGGCGGAGCCCCTCCCCCGCCTAATTGCGTACTGTTTATATGCATATGTATAATACATGTGTATATATAAAACATATGTGTATAGTACATGCGTATAAACAGTGCGCAATTAGGCGGGGGAGGGGCTCCGCCTGCGGCGGAGCCCCTTCCCCCGCATAATTAAACTAAAAGAAACTCCCAGCGTGAGACCTAACTGCTTGAATCGAGATGCTTGAAAGCGTCTTGATTCAAGCAGTTAGGTATCACGCTGGGAGTTTGTTTATAATAAAACTAAACAAACTCCCAGCGTGATACTTAACTGCTTGAATCAAGACGCTTGGTTATTTTGCACGATTGACTAGTCATCATATTTAAAATTGGCGCACTTTTGCATGCGCGTGCAGCCACTGAGCATGCGCGTGCGGCCACTGAGCATGCGCATGTGGCCGCAGGGCATGTTCAGTGTTGCTTCATCTCGTCGGTATGACAGGAATCATAACCTGATTCCTGTCAACTTTAACTGTTAATATCTCGCTTCGCGGGGCAGAGCGACACTTTTTTCTGCCAGATTCGGTCGTTTTGAGCAAAAACGCGTCGATTAAGCCTAAGTTCATCAAAATCGGAGGTGAGGAGTGTAAACTGAATAATTACCGTTTATTGTTAAAGATGGTACAGTTTTATATGATAGTTCTCAAATACTTTGGAAATTTGTATTCAACATATTATTAAAAGAAATGAACAAATATTTACTTTTTAAAAATTTTAAACAAATAAATCAAAATAAAAAATATTAATTTTTTCAAAATAAGAGAAAAAAGGCTATTAGTATGTTACATGGCTTCATGCCCCACGTTCACTTTGACCTTTTGGTGAGTCTATAAAGCTTTTTCGTCTTATGTCATCTAATATTAAATAATTACAGATAAGGATTATTTGGTCCACGTTAATTCGAGTCTGTGAGCTCGCCGGTTGACATGGGGAACGTGCGGCAGATCGCCTGTCATTGCTGAGGATGGCTCAAAAATGAGCCGAAACGTTCATTTTTTTTTGTACTTCAAGAAGACGAATAAACTGATTCCACGCACGAAGAACCGCGTCCGACCCTAATAGCCTTTTTTCTCTTATTTTTAATTCTCGAGGGTCATATGATTTTATTAATTTTTTCCCTCAATTTTCTCAAACAATCCGTTTTGCTCCTTATTTTCGAATATATTTTCCGAAAAATATCAATTATTTACATTAAATTTACAAAATTGATGATAAAACCACAAAAAATGTCATATTAAATCGAAAAGTTGACATTTTAAAAACTTCATAACTCGGAAACCACTTCTATTCCAAAATTGAAATTTTCAGGGTTGTTTAAGGATATAATGAAGTATATTCCCTGAAAATTTCAAAAGATTTCGAGTTGAAAGAAAAAAGTTCTGGCTATCTGAAAATGGCGATTTTTCGAAAATCGATCGGCTTTAGATGGCCATAACTTAACGAAATAGAAGCAATCAAGTAAAAAGTGGGTAGATTTCTTCAGAGTATACCTGAACAAAAAATATCAGCTGCTGATCAACCCTCTACTTCGAAAACTGTAGATATGACAGCATTTCAAAAATAGGCAAAATTTCTCTAAAACAGTGGTTTAGTTAGCAGCTCGCCGTGAAGCCGGACTTGAGTGTAAACCAATGACCAATTTTTTCCTTAAAAGTAGAGGGTTTACAGAAAAGAATGCGGCCTCAAACGAGTCTCTAAGTTATACAGAAGCTGAGATATAAATTTTTGAAAATGACTGAAAAATCGACTTTTTTCAAAATTCAAAAAATTCTCCAGCGGCCGGATTTGATCGAATCGGGCTCAAATTTTCAGGATCATCTCCTTTTCTAGTGTACTTTCGAGGAAAAAATCGGCATCAAAATCGGTGACCCACCCCCGCAACTTTTGGTCGAAAAGTAATGGATCTGCCCATATATATATATATATATATATATATATATATATATATATATATACACGGTGTCTTAAAAATTGTATATATTATTATATATAATATATATGTGTACACAAATGTATGTATACACACACACAGCGTTAAAAATACTGCTTTTCAACATAAAAAATCAGTATAAAAAACCCAATATATTGGCCCATATGTAATAAAATGTATAAATATTACTAGGATGGATTCACACATACCTATATAATTCCTGAAACCTTCCTTCAGGAATGTCGAAAGGATTTTGTGTGTCACGCAATATTTTTCGCATGACACGCATTACATTTTCATTTCTTGGCTCAATATTTTCATCTACATTTTTATTTCTTGGATCAATATTTTCATCTACATTTTCATCCATAATAACGCACCATGCAGCAGCCATTTTTATTTTTCCCTAAATATATATTAACAATACAATTAAAGAAATTAGATTATATATATATATATATATATATATATATATATATGTTAAAATATTATCTTTTAATATAAAACAGCACAAAATGTGTGTGTGCGTGCGTGCGTGCGTGCGTGTGTGTGTGTGTGTGTGTGCGCGCGCGCGCGTGCGTGCGTGCGTGCGTGCGTGCGTGCGTGCGTGCGTGCGTGCGTGCGTGCGTGCGTGCGTGCCTGGGTGTGTGCGTGCGTGCGTGTGTATGTATGTATGTACATTATATAACATGCCAAATAGATAATATATAGGGTGTCTGGTAATATTCATATCACCTTTCGTGGGCATAAAGATCAGGTTAAACTGACAATGAAAAGTCCTGTCATTTTACGAACTTTGGAATAATTTATGGATATTTAATATATCGTTAATTATTTCGAAAGTTGACAGTACTGTTTTACTCAGAATTTAACTCGCTCTATTTGCCTAAGAAAGGTGATATTGGAAAGGTGACATCCTGTATATTGTTGCGGCCCCAATTAATATAACAATAAATAGTATTAAGAATAAAGACCGCGAAGAACAATTGGGAACGCGACTGCGAAGGCCAGAAAGAATTACGCAACGCCGAATCAGCAAGAGATGAGTTGCGCGATCGGCCCACATACGATCGAGCAACTCAGCGATATCGAAGGACAAGACGAGGATACAAAAGGAAGCGACAACAGGATAAGAGAGGGCAATCGGAGTCAGGGAGCAGAGCAGTAACGGGCATCAAACGCGAATAACGATTGTAACGCAGAGTGATTATTAAAAGTATATTTTATTCAAGAGTGCCGTTTATTTATATATATATATCTCGCATCCTCCGTGGACCAAAAAGAACCCAAGTGTCCCTCTCCCAAAAAGGGGCACAACAAATGGTGGCAACGGTGGGATCCAGCGGCAGGCAGACGGGAACGGCAGCTGAAACAGAAAAATAAGCGAATCAGTGAGGCAGTGCAACATCCTCAACGGAGGCACGGCAGCCAGATTCAGCAGCAGCGGAACACCCGGTAGCAGCCGACAAGGGACAACGTTCAGCGTAACCCGAGACGGCGCGGCACCGACCTACCGCAACGGAGGCTCACCGGCAGACAAGGCGGCACGAGCACCGATAAGCAACATGCGACTAGCGACCGTATTGTAAGTCGATAAGCAAATTATGTACAGCGCAATTACCGTAGATGTCGGAAACCGATAATCCACCTGCGGAATTAAACCGATCGTGGCTCCATAGCGAGACGTCACGACGAGCGCGTAGAAATAGCCCGTTAAGTCCCGTGCAAGCGACCGAAGAAGTCGTAAGCGAAAATCGCGACAGCGTGCGCAGAAATTTAGACGCGTACTATTCGAGCGAAAGCGAATCGGAACCGGAATTACATCCGAACATAGTAGTCGAACGCGAGTTTCCATTCGACGATTTAGACACGAGTTTAATAAGACTTAATAACTGCCCCGAGGAAAATAGACTCCACCCCTCACACGCGCACGCACAATCCGAAGACGCGAACAGTACGACCAGTAGGCTAACACACAGACGAGAGTTCTCATTGACCTCGTATGATAGCAGCGTATTCAACCCGCAAGAGTATTATTCCGCCTCGAGAAACGTGAACGTAATCGAGATGGCTGAAGCAACGAATAGTAACCGCGACGCGAATGGCGTAAATGACAACGCGCAGATAACTCCAGAGGACGTAGACGCCGAAATCAACCGCCTTAATAGAGTGTTATCTCAAAGGAGAACACCGGCGAATAATCGTAACCGAATTCCCGGATTACAGCCGGACAATAGGGATGCCATTCTCGACGAGATATTAAATGGAATCCGCAACTTACAAGACCGCGTAAATCAGTTAGAAACGGCGAATCCTGAACGCCGCGAATTTCACGCGAGACGCGAGCCAAGTAACCTCCCGTTCGAAGTAACGTACGGACGAACGTCATACGATATCCGGAACCAAGCGGAACGCGCTATCGGATATTTACGTTTAAAAGAGGCACGAGACATGATACCCGAGTTCGACGGAGCCTCGAGTAAATTACAAGAATTCTTAAGCGCCGCGTCATATGCGATAAAAAATATAAATCCTATGGAAGAAGGAACGCTATTAGAAGCAGTGTTATGCACAAAGCTAAAAGGAAGAGCGATGATAGATTTTCAAACGCGAGAGATAAGAGATTTCGCACAACTAAAGAAAGAATTAGAAGTTTGCTATTTGAGCCGCAAAAGCACGACACACTTACAACTAGAGTTTAATACACTCAAGCAAAAACCCGGAGAAAATGCGAGAGCATTCGGATTAAGAGCCGATAAGCTAGCAATGGAGCTATATGACTCCATGATAGAGGGAAGAAATCACACAATAGAAAGCAAGCGAACTATCCTAGAGACGATCCAACAACAGGCATTACAGAATTACCAAATAGGATTGAGAGACGAGATCAAGTTACTTGTCCGAGCTCAGCATTTCGCAACCTTGCAAGAAGCAATTGCCGGAGCGAGCGCCGAAGAAAAAGTAAATGGGCCGAGTGGACTTCCGCCGCGTCCCAAAAATAATTATGCGTACTCGCCGCAACCGCGCGATAACCGATCGATATTACAATGCCAAAAATGCGGAAAATACGGGCACCTCGGAAGGGAATGTCGTACCAATAGATATGCGAACCGTTTCTCCTTACCGAAACCCGATAGGACACCCCGCGTAAACGCGATAGATAAAATCTGCAATTATTGCAAGAAGGCAGGACACATGCGCGAAGAATGTTGGCTGTTAAATGGTCGACCAAATAAAGAAAGGACGAATCACAACAAACCTAATAATCCGAGAGGACAAAATAAAAATTTTCATCCGAAAACGAATGGCCCGAGAAAAAAGGACAGTAATTCAGCCGCGAATAGCGATGAGGAAGACAAAGAGGACACAAAGCAGCGCCGACCGGCGTTAGAGTATCAGGTATCACATATGACGAACAAGCCGCGAAAGCATGCAGGGCTGGACTTAGTCACTCTGCCCATGCGAGAAGCGAAGCGCGAAAAAATAAATTTACTGTTCGATACAGGAGCGGCCGTATCAATAATAAAAGTAAAACATTTGAAAGGCGAAACAATGATAGAAGAAGATAAAATGGCCCTTACAGGAGTAACAGGTCATAAAGCCCATACGATTGGAAAATTTACAGCAACTATCGACTTGAAAGATAGAAAGGTCAAGCACACGATATATGTCGTCAAGGATGATTTTCCGATCGAATACGACGGAATACTAGGCGTAGATTTTATAAAGAAACATCGAGCGTCATACAGTTACGAGTCGAGCTCGATACGCATAGGGAATAGCACATTAAAATTATATCCGTACAAGAAAATGGTTTTGAAACCGCGAAGCGAGACAATAGTACAAGTCGCGACCGATAAAAATTCACTAGGAATAATACAGGCAGAAGAGACGATGCCAGGAGTGTTCATAGGAAACTGCCTAGTAATACCAGACAATTTCTTCTGTAAGGCGAGCATATTAAACACGACAGAGAAGACAGTCGAAATGCTCATGCCACAAGTAACACTAGAGGAATTAGAGCAAGAAGAAGCAAAAGAGATAGAAGTAAACCAAGTAAACAAAGCAGAAGAAACCATGCCGCGTAGCGAAAAAATCGAAAAATTGATACGCACGCAACACTTGAATGAAAAAGAAAAGAAAGCCATTATGGAAATTTGCAGAGATTACAGCGATGTATTACATGTGGAAGGAGAGCCGTTGACCTGCACAGACATCGTCACACATAAAATTACCACAAAGGCAGGCAGCAGACCGGTCAACGTCCGACCGTACCGCTTGCCCGAAAAGCACAAGGAAGAAGTGAATAGACAAGTAAAAGGGATGCTAAAAAACGGAATAATTAGACCTAGCACGAGCCCGTGGAATGCGCCGTTGCTAGTAGTACCGAAAAAAAGAGACGCATCAGGAAAGCAAAAATTGAGAGTAGTAGTAGACTTTCGGTTTGTAAACGACCTAACGGAGGGGGATTCTTTCCCACTGCCCAACATAATTGATATCCTAGATCAACTAGGAAAAGCAAAATATTTTACCACGCTAGACCTCGCCTCGGGATACCACCAAATCCCGATGGACGAAAAGGATAAGGAAAAAACAGCGTTCTCCACACAATATGGACATTATGAGCACAATCGAATGCCCTTCGGACTAAAAAACGCCCCAGCGACGTTTCAACGAGCCATAATAGCCGTTCTGGCAGGGCTAGTAGGACTTTGCTTAGTATATCTAGACGATATAATCGTATTCGGAGCAAGTTTACAAGAGCACAATAAAAGATTAATCGAAGTGCTAAAAAGACTGAGAAAGTACAATTTGAAATTACAGCCCGATAAATGCGAATTCCTTCGGAAAGAAGTGACGTATCTCGGACATGTAATAACAGAAAACGGAATCTCGCCAGATTCTTCAAAATTAGAAGCAGTAAAAAGCTTCCCGAAACCAACAAAGGTAAAGGACATCCAGGCTTTCGTAGGATTAGCCGGATATTATCGAAGATTCATTAAAGACTTCTCAGCGATCGCCAAGCCGCTTACAAAAATGACAAGAAAAGATACCAAATTTGAGTGGACGGCAGAACAACAAAATGCATTTGAAATACTCAAAGAAAAACTAACCACAGCACCGGTATTAAAATACCCGGACTTCTCCCAAGAATTTGTAGTGACGACCGACGCGTCAGATTACGCAATCGGAGCCATACTGTCACAGGGAAAGATAGGTCAAGACCAACCCGTGGCGTATGCAAGCAGAGTACTATCTAAAGCCGAGCAAAATTATAATACCACCGAGAAAGAATTACTAGCGATAGTATGGGCGGTGAAACACTTTCGACCATACGTTTATGGAACAAAATTTACCATAGTGACAGACCATAAATCATTGGTTTGGCTATTTAGTGTAAAAGACCCCGGATCACGGTTAATCCGGTGGAGATTGAAATTAGAGGAATACGATTACACTATCGTACATAAGGCCGGTCAAGAGAATAGAAATGCTGACGCGCTAAGTCGGCATGTGCCAACAGGCATCAACAAGATAGAGAAAGAGGAGAACAACGAAGAGGAGAGCGAAAGAAAATACACAGAAGAAGAGAAACGAAACATACTGTACGAATATTATGATGCACCTGTAGGAGGGCATCAAGGTGTGGAACGCACCATAAACCGAATAAGGTTGACGCATAATTGGAGAGGATTAACCCGAGACGTCGAAGATTACATTAATAAATGCGAATTGTGTCAGAAAAACAAACTATCGCAAAGAAACAAGGCACCATTAATAATTACAGACACCGCGGATAAACCGTTCGAAAAATGTGCGCTAGATATAGTAGGACCACTGACGGTAACGGAAAACGGAAACAAATACATTCGTACGTTCCAAGACAATTTATCAAAATTTAGTAAAGCGATACCCGTACCTAACCAAGAAGCGAATACGATCGCGAAAGAATTTGTCACAAAGATTATCTTTGAATACGGTATCCCCGACAAAATACTGACGGATAGAGGAATGAATTTCCTTAGCGAGATATTTAAAAGCACGTGTAAATTATTGAAGATAGAAAAAATTCAAACAACAGCCTATCATCCCGAGAGTAATGGAGCATTGGAACGCTCTCATAGAACATTAGCCGAATACTTGCGACATTATATTAACGCGGACCAGACAGACTGGGACGAATGGACGCCATACGCAATGTTCGCATATAACACGACGCCACACACGGCGACCGGGTTTACACCCTTTGAATTGGTATACGGGCACCGAGCGACACTACCGACGGCACTGTCGCAACCACCGAAACCAACGTATACTTATGACGATTACGCGCAAGAGCTAAAAGAAAAATTAAGAGCGACACAACGAGTTGCAAGGGAACATTTACGAAACGAAAAATCTAAGGCCAAGGAGACGTATGATAAGAAGACAAAAGAAATCAATTTTCGAGTGGGAGACAAAGTTCTCTTGCACGACGAAACGGTGCGTAGAGGGAGATCGAAAAAATTAGAATCCCCGTGGATAGGACCATATGAAATAATCGCAAAACGTTCAGACGTCAATTACACGATCAAAAAGGGACGGAAAACCACGCGAGTACACGTAAACCGATTAAAGCCCTTTATAGAACAGTAAAAACAGCGTAAAAGAACAAAAACAAGCAATAGAAAGTAGGCAATAGAAAATAGGCGTAAAAACTAAGGAAAATAAGATAATAAGTACTTACCGAACATCAAACACGTCGCACCACACGACGTCCGGTGGCCACATCCAATGTGACCTCCAGGGGGTAGAGGAGATGCATCCAGGTATCCGGGGGCGTAAGCAACGCTTCTGCGTAGGGGGGAGGGGGCGACGTCGGCCCCGAACCCAAATTCGCCGCCATCCGCGCACTAAGCGCGGCACCCTCACTCACGGCACCCGCACGAGCAGCGCGTAGCCAATACGTGCGCCAACATGCGTTGCACGTCGTCGGGACAAAAAAACGGTTACACAGACGGCACCTCATAATTAGCGCAAACAAAAAGTACTCTGGACTACGTTCAAGAGCGACTAAACGCGCGAGGAGAGAAAAAACGCGAGGAGAAGGCATTATCAAGCCAAGGTAAAAATTCGAAGAAAGGTAACATGAGTCCTTATCTTACAGGACGCTGATCACTGTCCAGCACTTCGCGAAAAAAGCGAAACCTGAGACAGCACCACCGTACGAGGTACGGCAATTCAGCAACGAGCCGGGAATTTTCTTTGAAAAGATCGGACAACTACAACAGGTAGAAGCTACATGGAAACTAGCGATTAAAATCGACGTAGCAGCTTTAGGAAACCGCTATCACCAACTTCAAAAGGTTTTCCAGCAAACCGAGGAATTATGCGAAACGATACTCGCATCGGATACGCAGCAGACGTGCAAAAATATTCTCCGAACTATAGAGAAAGAGAATGAAAAACTAACGCAATTATTAACGCGATTACAGACGCTCTATAAAACAAATGATAATAAACGTGGCCTAATAGATGCGATCGGCACGATCAGCAAAACGCTGTTCGGCACTATGGATGCCGACGACGCAAAAAACATACAGGAGCAGCTTGTACTGATACAAAATCAGCAGCAGACCCTACGGCACACCGCGAAAAGTCAATTAAAGGTGATAAATGCCACAATAGGCCACATGGAGGCATTAGAAAAATCATTATATTATAACGAACAACTACTGACGAACGTCACAATACGAATACAGCAGGAAACAGCCATGTACGCCAAAAGAGAAACAATAGACGAACAGTTATTACTAGTAACCGCAATTACAGAAGATCTAACAGAAGACGTGAAAGACACGATAGATTACCTCACATATTCGAGAGAAGGAGTCATACTTACTCGTTTATTACCGATAGAAAAAATAATAACAGAGTTAAAAGAGGCGACGTCACAATTGACGCGAGGATCTCATTTCCCATTCAAAGTTAGACTAGAAAATTGGAACGATATACAAAGCTACGTAGAAACTAACGCGTATTACGATAATCCGAACATTTATACGATAATTAAATTTCCCGTGGTAGCATACCCGTGTATGAAATAATAAAAACGACACCATTACCTGTCTATAACCACGCGAATATTTTTACCTTTCTAAGAATTACTCACAACATATTAGCAATAGATAAAGAGAATCATAATTATATAAAGCTAGAGGAACGCGATTTAAATGATTGTAAACGAAACGGAATAAAATATGTATGTAACCGAAACTACCCGGTATATTTTATAAAAGCCGACGCACCATGCGAGGTGCAAGTTTATGTAAAAACGCCAGGATATGTAAACACCTGCGAGAAACGTCAAATAATGTCAAACGTAACCCTATGGATAACATTAAGCGAACCACAAACGTGGCTATTCTCAACGCCGAAAAAGCAAAAGCTAACGATCCAATGTAACGATCAGGCGGAACAAAAAATAGAAATCGAACGAACAGGAAAACTAAATATAAACGAAAATTGTAAACTAACCACACCCGACATTATTATAAAAACAAAAAGACAAACAACTATGAAACAAATAGAAATACACTTAGCAGATTTTAACATAACAAACGAAAATAAAAATACTAACGAACAAGCGAAAAAAGAAATTAAACTAGAACCTGTAATTAGGAACCCGAACGAATTAATGGAACTAAGTCTAGACGTAAGCGACATAAATAAAGAATTGGAAGAACCCCAAGACACCCTAATAAAAAATCCCTATGTCATATATCCCGTAGGATCGACACTTACGTTAATAATTATATTAAGCATAGTAGGAATAATCATCTATGTAATAAAAAGACATAAGAAACGAGCAAGCGCCCGACCGCACGTACAGGGCGACTCAGCGATACTATACTAGAACACAAGAAGAATGTAACCCCAGAAACAAATAAAGAAAATAAACCATCCCAATAGAAATAGAAATAGGATATGCAGCGAAAATTGTAACGAAAACTACAGACCGTAGTTTCCTTCTCTCAAAGGGGGAGGGATGTTGCGGCCCCAATTAATATAACAATAAATAGTATTAAGAATAAAGACCGCGAAGAACAATTGGGAACGCGACTGCGAAGGCCAGAAAGAATTACGCAACGCCGAATCAGCAAGAGATGAGTTGCGCGATCGGCCCACATACGATCGAGCAACTCAGCGATATCGAAGGACAAGACGAGGATACAAAAGGAAGCGACAACAGGATAAGAGAGGGCAATCGGAGTCAGGGAGCAGAGCAGTAACGGGCATCAAACGCGAATAACGATTGTAACGCAGAGTGATTATTAAAAGTATATTTTATTCAAGAGTGCCGTTTATTTATATATATATCCCGCATCCTCCGTGGATCAAAAAGAACCCAAGTGTCCCTCTCCCAAAAAGGGGCACAACAATATTTAATTATGCAAATGTATTTATAGATTATCTAAGGAAGCCGTAATGCACTTATGCATAAGTTTAACGCCATATATACCTCAAGGAAGAAAATCAACAGCAATTCCCTCAGAATTAAAGGTATATAATATTACCTGTAATAAAAAATAATTTAATAAATATATAAAAAAATATAAGAAAAGTTATCTAGGTATAATTGTAAACATATAAACATATAAAATTTACATCTAAAAGAATAGAAAATAAAATAAATAAATTTACATTATATTTTTTTCGAATATTTAAAATCTAATTAAATCTAATTACAGTATTAATATATTGTTATACAATTTGTAATATTACAAGACAAGTATTTATTTTTGGCTGTAAACAGATTTTAGCAACTTTGAGCTTTTTGGCTTCTGGTTCATACCAACGTCGTGTTAGTCAAGACTTTCTGTCTTGTATGTGCCAATCATCATTGGCCTAGTTTACACCGACCGTTTGATACGCGTACCAAGTACTATATCTATCAAATCCGTATTAAATCTATACATGACCGAGCTCTTACATGAGCATTAGTGTAATGAGCCGAAGGTGATCTTTCTGATTGTCTTATAAGTTTTGGTGTCAATAAGTACGGTAACAAAAGATATACGGAATCACACTTGAGTTATACCGGTGTAAATAGAGATTTGATACGAATATAGTACTTGGTAAGCGTACCAAACGGTCGGTGTAAACTAGGTTATTGTCCAGAGCAATCCATACTGTCATAGAAGCACTTAATCAAATCACGCAATATTGGATAAAATTCCCCAACAGAACATTTAGATATTGAACTCATTAACCAACAGTACAATATTTTATATAATACTTATTATAAGTAAATATTTCATATAGATTAAATTTTGTTATTACAGTTTTTGAATTTATTGTAGATTTCCGGGCGTAATAGGTGCCATCAACGGTACTCACGTAGCAATTTGGCCTCCAAACAAGGAACGGGAGCATTTATATATCAATCGCAAACTATATCATTCGTTAAATGTTTTGATAGTAAGTATTATTATATAATGGCCGGTCTACAATGAGATGTATCGTTAGATCATAGTCGTAAGTCATAAGTCATAACAGCGCATTCAGTTGAGTCAGTCAACCAATGAGAACGGGCTGTTTCGGAAACAAGTCAGAGCCAATGAGAGCGGAACGCGCGTCTTATAAGTTAGCGGAACAAAATGAGCAGAATCGATTCTAATTAATATTTTTATTTGTTGCTCATTTGTTGCTTAAAAGTTGCCAAAGAAAAAAATTTGTTACTCTGCAAGTTTTTTTAAAAAACGATGTTCCGCTAAAAGAAGATTAAGTTAGCGTGACAATATACATATAATAACGAAATTGCACATGACAATAACGTAAGAATTTGTTGCTAATTTGTTGCTCGCAAAATAAGTGTAAATAACAGCGGAAAACCTTAGCGTGCTGACAGTTATAAGAGTAAAGTATTAGAAAAAAATTTGTTGCTTGTTTAAATTTGGTACTGGCGTATTGTCTGAATTTGTTGCTGTCGAAATATCCGAGTTCCGAATTTGTTGCTTGCAAAATAAGTATAAACAATAGCGGAAAACCTCAGCGTGCAGCTAGTTACAAGAGTGAAGTATCAGAAAAAAATTTGTTGCTCGGGTCTTTTTGGTATTAAAATATTCTATGGACCGTATCTACGACTTCGATGACTAAAAACTAAGTAAAGGAATTTATTTGCAGTTAGGGGCGAGCAACAAAATCATATGCTGCATATTCTGATAGAACACGGTCCATAGAATATTTTAATACCAAAAAGAACCGAGCAACAAAATCCTTTACTTAGTTTTTAGTCATCGAAGTCGTAGATAATGGTCGACGCGGAGATAAATAATTTGTTTATTTACAATTAGGGGCAAGCAACAAAATCATATGTTGCATATTCTGAGGGCACGGTCCACAGAATATTTTAATATACCAAAAAGACCCGAGCAACAAATTTTTTCTGATACTTCACTCTTGTAACTAGCTGCACGCTGAGGTTTTCCGCTGTTATTTACACTTATTTTGCGAGCAACAAATTAGCAACAAATTCTTACGTTATTGTTATGTGCAATTTCGTTATTATATATGTATATTGTCACGCTAACTTAATCTCCTTTTAGCGGAACATCGTATTTTAAGAAAACTTTTACAGAGCAACAAATTTTTTTCTTTGACAACTTTTTAGCAACAAATGAGCAACAAATAAAAATATTAATTAGAATCGATTCTGCTCATTTTGTTCCGCTAACTTATAAGACGTGAAAGCGGAGTTAGGCGGCCACGTTAACGACGTAATAGTAGCACGCGGAATAGTTCGGAATAACAGGTCTTTGAGTTTACACGTGACATCGGCGTACGGCAAAAAATCAGTGTCGAGATCAAGATCGCCAAGGTATTCGCCACCGCTTAGATCTAGTTTGAAATAACTTAGATTATCCCCGAGAAGAGTGTCACTACGCCGATTTTACGTTCCAGATCCAGATCTCCCTTGTCTTCTTCTCGAAGAGGATCACCTCGCTTGCGTTCGCCGAAAGCATCACCACGTAGAACACCATCTCGATTGAGATCGCCGCGACTTTCTTAAATTTGACGAAATGGATCCAGATCTCGATGACCTCGAGCTTATCAAAATTGTTGAGAGACAACCATGCCTCTACAATAAGAGTTCTAAGACGTACAAAGCCATGGACAAACGTGCAATATGGACTCAAATTGGTGGCTTGTTGACCCACCCAAAAACAGGTATTTTTATAGGAAATCATTGATGTTATTCAAAATAATGCTTGAGTGCTACTATTAAAGTGCTATGGTTGCGGCCCACTTGACGCTACAAATGCTTCGAAGCATTCCTCTTCTCCATTCTTTTAATGAAGAAAGAAGGAGAAGAAGAACGCTTCAAAGCATTTGTAGCGTCAAGTGGACCGCAGCTTCTTTGCAATCTCCTTGATTGTGGACCGTTTGGATAGGGTTGATAATGTGAGACCTTCCTCTAAACTCTTTCCATATTCTAGGAGAACAAGCCATGAAACGCTGGGAATCCTTGAGGACCCAGTGGAGCCGTGAGCACAAAAGAAAACGTGAATATATACCATCAGGATCAGGTGCCAGCGCAGATACTCAAGAATTTCGATTTTATGGAGAAATGAGTTTCTTAATACCGCATTATGTGCCAAGACCGTGAGTATATTTATTGCACCTCTAAATGCTTAGCCTATTTCATTGTACAGTCGCGCTCAATGCCTGGACACCGAAAATTGGATACGTTTTGGAATGTACCCCTCTTCGTCTCTTTTTAATTGTCCCCCTTAGAAAGAGACGAAGAGTGAGTTTCCGAAACGCATCCAATTTTCGGTGTCCAGGCATTGAGCGCGACTGTACAATGAAATAGGCTATGCATTCAGAGGTGCAATAAATATACTCATGGTCTTGGCACATAATGTGGTATTAAGAAACTCATTTCTCCATAAAATCGAAATTCTTGAGTATCTGCGCTGGCACCTGATCCTGATGGTATATATTCACGTTTTCTTTTGTGCTCACGGCTCCACTGGGTCCTCAAGGATTCCCAGCGTTTCATGGCTTGTTCTCCTAGAATATGGAAAGAGTTTAGAGGAAGGTCTCACATTATCAACCCTATCCAAACGGTCCACAATCAAGGAGATTGCAAAGAAGCTGCGGTCCACTTGACGCTACAAATGCTTTGAAGCGTTCTTCTTCTCCTTCTTTCTTCATTAAAAGAATGGAGAAGAGGAATGCTTCGAAGCATTTGTAGCGTCAAGTGGGCCGCAACCATAGCACTTTAATAGTAGCACTCAAGCATTATTTTGAATAACATCAATGATTTCCTATAAAAATACCTGTTTTTGGGTGGGTCAACAAGCCACCAATTTGAGTCCATATTGCACGTTTGTCCATGGCTTTGTACGTCTTAGAACTCTTATTGTAGAGGCATGGTTGTCTCTCAACAATTTTGATAAGCTCGAGGTCATCGAGATCTGGATCCATTTCGTAAAATTTAAGAAAGTCGCGGCGATCTCAATCGAGATGGTGTTCTACGTGGTGATGCTTTCGGCGAACGCAAGCGAGGTGATCCTCTTCGAGGAGAAGACAAGGGAGATCTGGATCTGGAACGTAAAATCGGCGTAGTGATACTCTTTTCGGGGATAATCTAAGTTATTTCGAACTAGATCTAAGCGGTGGCGAATACCTTGGCGATCTTGATCTCGACACTGATTCTTTGCCGTACACCGATGTCACGTACCTACTCAAAGAAATTCTATTTAGTCCATTCGCCAGGTCGATTGAGCATTTTTATCGAGGTTGATGGCTTAAGTTAATGTTTTTTTTCATGTTTTTTGGGTCGTAGAACAAGAATCTGTAAATAGTTTTTTCGTAAGTCAATGCAATAAAAAGTTATTAATAATTTATTTGTTTAAATTGCCCTAGCGATTAAACTATACATCCTATAAAAAAATGAACTAGAGAAAATTCGTTCCTCTTTTCACGACGAACATAATGGCGTTTGAATTTTTCCAAAATCTTGATTATTGACGGAAATATGTCAATTTTTAGGTAATTACTGCCTACGCGTCACGAAGTACCCTAGGCGTGCGCGCTCGCGCTCAATTCAAATAAAAGGAGCAAAAAAATAAATTAAATTAAAATTGAAGGAGCAAAACTCGTGTGGTACAATTGAGCGCGAGCGCGCACGCCTAGGGTACTCCGCGACGCGTAGGCAGTAATTACCTAAAAATTGACATATTTCCGTCAATAATCAAGATTTTGAAAAAATTTAAACGCCATTTTGTTCGTCGTGAAAAGAGAAGAAACTAGAGAAACAAATTTTCTCTAGTTTATTTTTTTGTAGGATGTATAGTTTGATCGCTAGGGCAATTTAAACAAATAAATTGTTAATAACTTTTTATTGCATCGACTTACAAAAAAACTATTTACAGATTCTTATTCTACGACCCAAAAAACATAAAAAAACATTAACTTAAGCCATCAACCTCGATAAAAATGCTCAATCGACCTGGCGAATGAACTAATTATTCCGAACTATTCCGCGCGCTATACTATTACGTCGTTAACATGGCCGCCTAACTTTGCTCTCATTGGTTGGTCGTAAGTCGTAAGTCGGTGTCATAAATATTGGCCAAATGCCAATATTTATGACACCGTCCTTACGAGGGTTACGACTGAGTTATAACGGGGATAAGACGCGGGTATGACTATACCATGGACTATACAAATGTCAGAGTAGGAGCCTGCTTGACAATTTCCGAAACAGCCCGTTCTCTCATTGGTTGCTTGGATGCGCTGTTATGACTTATGACTTACGACTATGATCTAACGATACATCTCATTGTAGACCGGCCATAAGATATATAATAAGTATTATATAAAAACTATGATTACAAAACAATTATTTCTGAATCTTTTTAAGGACAGTGATTTCAATGGAAAGATATTATTTGTAAATAGTGGTCATGGAGGAAGAACCCACGATGCACGTGTCTGGAATGCTTCAATTCTTTCGCGTCACTTAAAACAACAATTTCAGAATGGACGAACAAATGCTTGGTTATTAGGTATATTACATTAATATTATTATTAATATTAGAAATATTATATGATATGCATACTACGTTTACGCGAGCGTTACTTCTGTAGTAACTTACGATAATTCACTTGTTTACGCGAAGTAAATTATCGTAAGTTACTACAAAATCCCGTTTATGCGAAGGAATTATCGTAAGTTACTACAGAAGTAACGCTCGCGTAAACGCAGTAACAGATAGAAGTGTTATATCGTTGATATATGCATACCAAGATCTTAATATTATAAGTGGTTCCGGATATCCTTTGTTACCGTACTTATTGACACCAAAACTAAGACAACCAGAAGGATCACCTTCGGCTCGTTACACTAATGCTCATGTAAAAGTTCGGTCATGTATAGAACGAGCTATTGGGATGTTAAAGGGACGATGGAGGTGTCTAAGAAAGGAGAGAGCATTGCATTATTCACCAGAATTTTCAGGTAAGATTCATATACCAATTGCATCTTGTAAATACTAATGTAATATACCAATAGTAATATTAATTTTATGATGTTACAAACAATTTCAGCTCTCATTGTTAATGCCTGCTGCGTTGTTCAAAACGTAGCAAAATTTTACAACATACCGCAGCCTGAGATATATTACGACGAATTGGACATACAGGAAAGGAATATGGGATTGAACGATATAAGAAATAATGTAAACGGCAACGAAATACGAGAACGTGTTATTCAACAGTATTATATATGTATATTTATGGCATCTTTTGCCAAATCTCTAGACTTATCAAAAGATCAATCAACTAGCAGGTGAAACAGGAGCTTGAACAGAGAATACATAATGTATGTATATAAACTTTTCTTGTATTCGATATGATTTAGTAAATACAGCGCGGACTCTGTTTCCCGAAAAGATAGTCCTAGCACCTACCAGCGTAGCCGATGCGGACTCTATCTTTAAAAGGAAACAGTCCCAGCACCCACCGGTGCTTTACTGAACCATAGCAAATACAAGGAAACTGTATATTTATACATTATGTTTTCTGCTCAAGCTCCTGTTTCATCTGCTAGTTGGTTGATCTTTTGATAAGTCTAGAGATTTGGCAAAAAATGCCATGAATATACATATATAATGCTGTTGAATGACACGTTCCTTTTTAAAACTCGCAGAAAAATCATTTAAGGCTTTTGGGTAGTCACCGTAGCCATATTGAATTCTTGCTATTGAGGCAAGAAATAACACCCTATTTTGTGTTGCGTTAAATTCCGAAATAAAAAGACATTTCAATAAAAAATCACTATAGATCGTTTCAGAACACTTCTAAAATTGACCGGAAACTATCCTTTTCCTTCGACAATAAACAAACAGCCATAAAACGAAGCCTAAACATAAGGAAAAACAATCCGTTTGACTATCGAAAGGAGTGGAAAATGTTCCTTCCGTATATGTATTTCTTGTAAATCTTACCTGTCGGTCAATTTTACGAGTTTCACGAATACGTTAAACGTTATAGCACAAGTACAGAGCAAATAATAAAGAAATTTAACGCAACACAAAATAGGTTGTCAACATGTCACAAAGGACAGAATTCTCTTAAGAGATATTAATCTCGCACAAGAATGCGTTTATCTGCATATATGTCTAACTTATAATTTCTTACATTCTTATACTTTGAGAGGGAATATGTTTGAAAGTAATGTTAGAAATATACGCAGACTCAGGGACCAGGAGCCTTAAAAAAAGTAATCAATGCCACCGCGATACTACCGATGCTACTCAATTTGCAACTAGCCTGTCTGTAGACTTCCAGCTCACAAGAACGTGCTTCCGTGAAAACAAAACAAAGTGGAGTATGGATTCCTTTTGGATTTTGTAATCGGAAAGAGTTCTGCCGTCTTCCAGCTGCTTGCCAACAAAGATTAAACGCTGCTGAACCAGGGGAATTCCTTATCTATCCTGAATTATAGCTTTCACGTTTTCTGTGGTGTCAAAAGTCGTTTTCACGAAAAATTGAATTCTTCCTCGAAGACGCAGAACCAGATAAAGCGTGAATTTCTTTTAAATGTTGTAATCGGAGAGTTCCATATTCCAGTTGCTTGCCAGCGAAAGTCAGACACTGTTGATCCGGAGAATTTCCTCTTTGTCCTAGATTAGGACAAATCATTTTCACTGCAAAAAAAAATATAATTGTTAAGTACAAAATAAAAATAGTATATTAAGTAATAAATAAAAACAAAAGCAAGAACATAAAATTATACACTGTAGACTTTTTTCTGATCCTTTAAATATATGCATATCATTATAATAAAAATATAGAAGTTTTTATTACTTTGTTGGCGAAGATATAAATATATCCATTGCACGTCTCATTTGTCGTAACTCAATCAGTGTACATTGTTGCACTTCCAAACATCGCCTTTGAATATTTAGTTCTTCTTTTTTTAATTGTATTTTTTCTTTTTGAAGATGTACCATTTCAGCTGACATTGATTTAACTTCTGATTCTGAAATGTAAAATAAAAAAATTGAGTTGTATTAATATTTGTATATGCTATTTTATTCATTCAAATATAACCATTTTCTGTTACAAACCTTTATTTAAAGCTGCATTGCTTGTACGTAGCTTTTTATGAGCTGGTGTCAAATAATCTTTATAACATTGTGGTTCTTCTTGTGTCAGTATATTGTCGAGATTCAGATTATCTGGATAAGGAAGCATGTCTTCCTGACTACAACTTGCGTCTTGATCTAAATTTAATCCCCCTTGTGGAATATTTTCGAGACCTGCCGCTTCTGGTGTTAAGAAATCTAATAACTCTTCTTCCAGCGGGGACATATCTATTTTCATCGGAGATCCTCCCCCCGTTCCTGATTGATAACTTCTTCGCTTTGTCTCCTTTTTTAATACATACATCTTCCAATCTTTCCATGTCTACAAAATATAAAATACAAATGTCTACAAATATTAAACTTTTTTTGTAATGTATTTGTTTTATAGAGATAAAACAATTCTTGTTTAATCTACAATGATATAATTATATATATAACATAGCATATATATTTTTCCAAAATTAATATTCGTTTATTATTATTTCATTGAGATATATTACAATGTCAAAATAAATATATTTTAGAATATATATATATATATATATATATATATATATATAATTTCTCTTAATAAACATTTTACTAAGAAAAATTAGTAAATACCTTAAACCATTCGGAACTGGATTTAATGGGACCTTTATTGGCCATGTTAATTGTAATCGCCATGTCCTCTAATAATTGTTTCTAAAATTTTGAAGCTACATTTAGTACAATTACAGTATATTCATGTAGGGTAGAGCGGGGTCAAAAGTAACGCGGGGCAAAAGTAACAACTCAAATATCTATAGTTATAGGCATAGATGCGCATGTGTCTGTTGGTTAACGGATGAAGCTGAACAAGCTATAACGTGTCTCAGAACGCCTGCGGCCTGGGTATTGAGTGGACGTGTGCAATAAATAAAATATGTTTTTGAGGCCGTAAAGTAGTTTCTTCCGACAATCATAAACTTTTAATATAATATATCCACTGCAAGTAAGTACTTTTTCTTTTAGATTATATTTCAGTTTCGTTATTTTTGCTTATTGTAATAATTATTACTTATTCATTTTTGGCATTTTATTATTAAAAATTTTAAGTAAAAGTTCAAAAACATATTCGGGACGATTGTAACATCATTGTGTGGGGTCGAATGAAAAGTAATTTTTATTTGTACTAGTCCTTAAAGACATTGTGTTCCTATCATTTAAAAATATAAGAACAAAAAATGTTTATAATTAAATAAACAAAGTTAATGTTTTCTATAATTGATATAAAGAAGTTATGTTTTAATAGAATAAGATTTTATTTTACTTCTTTTGTATAAGAATATGAATATTTTAGTTTGTTTTTGTTAATATAAGAGAAATTATTATTTTTCATTGAATATACATTTTTTATTTTGATTATTTAAAACAATTACTATCGACCCCCTATAGTGTTGCAACCGACCCGGAGTCAGGGTCGATTGTAATATTTTCCCTCGTTTATGTTTTTGATTAATAATTCTTATTTGGTTTATCACAAGATTTAAATAGGAGGATTTCCATAAAGTGAAATGATCACAACTTAGGGTATCAAGAGTTTTTCTTTTACTGTAATAGTTCTTCCACAATCAAGTTCTAAAGTCAAATTGTTACTTTTGACCCCGCTCTACCCTAATGTAACATCATAAGTAATATATTTTAAAATAAACAGCCGTAAAGTAAATGTAATACACATTTAGCATGCCATTTTATGCGCAGGCGTGTGACTAGGCTTTGTTTTATATTCACTTTAGGGCTGTTTATTAACTGTCAAGGGAAAGAGATAGACTTCGGAGTATTTTTGAAGTATGCTGAAGTGATCTGAAGTGTTACTGCATGCAAATTAAATATATTTTTATTTAGACATATGGCACGCAAGAATCCTCAGTATATCATTTCTCGCCTCTGACGATCTAACATCGATCACGAGAGCTCAGTAGTGCGATTCTGTAACTCTCGAGTTACAGAATCGCACTACAGGAGCTTTAACACTAAACTTATTCTACCGTCAAATGACCGTTTTCAAACTTTTATGTACAGTTTCCTACGTACAACGTTATCGCCATTTTTTAACTTTACGACTAATGAAAAAAGAAATAAAGGACCCTGCACTAATTATATAGGAATTGGGATCTCGGTAAAATCGGCTAATTTTTCAATATGTTGTAGCTTATAAGCTACAGCTAGTCAAACACAAAAAATTCGAGCTCTTTTTCATGTTTGCTGGCTGTAGCTCAAAAACTGTTTATAATTTAGCTTTGAGTTCATTACATTTTTTGGTTCAGTAGGTCATAAGCTACAACATATTAAAAAATTAGCTAATTTTACCGAGATCCCATTTTCTATATATCTATATAATTAATGCGGGGTCCTTTGTTTTGTCATTTTGTAAAAGTTTTATTTATTATTTAATCCAAGGGGTCAATTGTGTATCTTAAAATAAGTGTATCTGAAAATTACGAAAGTGAGGAAATTCACTAGCGTATCTACGATTTTATTTGTTGAAATCTAGTAAAATCTGTTCACTTTTGTAATTTTCACCTCGTTTCAAGATACACAATCGACCCTTAGTACCAAATTATTTTTACATTTAATTGTAAAAAATATATCTTTTTTTAAGACCAGTCATTTGACTGTCGCGGTAAAAATAGGTAGACGTAAAGTGTCGGTAGGTTTAGTGTTAATTATACATATTAAAAATTGTAGATAATATTTACCATTTTGTTTTTACTTTCTCCTTTCTGTCGTATTCTACCTCTGGCTACCTCCGGATGGAATTTCATCCAATCAAGTAGAATCTTCTTTTGTTCATTTGTTACATTCATCCTAAAAAAAAAACAAAAATTAACATAATTATAAAAATTGTAAATACAATAGTTAATCTCCCAAGTTGGTAAATAAATATAAAGCCAAAGCCGAAAAGCAAGAATTAACTAAATATATAGGTAGTATAGTAAAGGGGAACGTCAGGGAGAACGAGGAATATGGAGTGGGTGGAGGAGTAGGCGAGGGGGATAGCGAAGGTAGAGGAGGAGTTGGAGAAGATTAGGAAGATTGTGGGGGGGCAGAGAGGGGGAACGAGAAAGTCGGCCGCCGCACGGCAAGAGGACGGAGAGAGGAGAATGGGGGGAGAACGGAGAGATGGGGGTACGGAGAGTGAAAGGTGGTGAACGAAGAGAGGCGAGAGGAGAACGTAGAGAGTGAAGAACGGTGAAAGGATAGATGAGGGAAAGGGCCGAATGGAGGGCGAAGAGAAGAGAGCGGAGAGGGGAGAGCGGAGAGAGGTAAAAAAGGCAGAGAGTGGAGGTAAGGGAGAAGGAGAGAGGCAGGGGTTATACACACACACGCTCGCACGGGGGTTAGAGGCGTAGAGAGGAAGAGAGAGGGGTGGTTAAGAGACATGTGCTGAGGAAAGTTTGCTTGTAGGAGAAAGGTGAAGAGAAACGGAAGAACGGACTGAAAGCAGAAGCAGGGAACAGAGAGCAGAGAGAGAAGAGAAGGGTGACGGGGTGGCAGGAGCGGAGAAGAGAGACAGAAAGAAGCGGGATTGAAGAGGAGGTGAAGAGTCGAGGAGTGAGGCACGGAAGGTAGGAAAAGGGAGCAGACTGGAGGAGAGAAGAAAGGAAGCAGGAAGAGAAAGGAGAGTTATGGACGGAGGAGAGGTGGGAGATGGCACGAGAGAGAGAGAGAGAGAGAGAGGGGGAGAGAGAGAGAGAGAGGAGAGAGAGAGAGAGAGAGAGAGAGAGAGAGAGAGAGAGAGAGAGAGAGAGAGAGAGAGAGAGAGAGAGAGGACAGGGAAGAGTGGGACAGGGAGGAGTACGGGGACGGGTATCGAGAGGGTGGGAGGGTGCTAGTATGTTAAGGGTCGCTGTGGCCAGGCCGGGATACGAAAGAGACTTGTAAAGGGTTGGGTACGTCCCTATAAAACGCCGCATGTAAACGTATCGCAATAAACGTATCTATCTATAGGTAGTATAGTAATAGAAATTTTTAGGAAGAACTGTAGAGATATTGAGAATCTTATTAACATACCTTTCTTTCTTCGAATCGAAATATTTCCTCGCAGCAACGAAAACGTGGAACGCACCCGACGGAAGATGGAAAGAAAAATGGCATCCCGCCAGACTTCATTTATTTACAAAGAAAAATGGCATCGCAGATCCTCATTTATTATAGGGAGCGGTTAAAATATACAGTGTGTCCACAACATTGAAAAATACACTGTGTCCGTTTCGTATGTAATGGAGCGACGATATCCACGTACCGTATAACTATTAGTATTATAAAAATCTGTGTAAAGCATTGATGCGATATGCTTATAATATATATGATAAAATACATAATAAAGTATATGTCAAATATATATTAATATATGTATATATATATATTAATCGAAACCAAACCAAATAGAATACATAATGCGTTTATCTGCATATATGTCTAACTTATAATTTCTTACATTCTAGTACTTTGAGAAGGAATATGTTTGAAAGTAATGTTAGAAATATACGCAGATATAGACTCAAAACATAAATTTAACCCTATTTCCTCCAACCATGCCCTTTCGTGTCCTACGAGTTTCTAATCCTCGCATCATAACTCACGAACGAATAGACGAAATTTAATGTTCCAAAGCGCAAATTAAAGCTAAAAGTAGTAGCTTTAATTTGCGCTTTGGAACATTAAATTTCGTCAATTCGTTCGTGAGTTATGATGCGAGGATTAAAAGGGCGGAAAAAACGTTGGAGGAAATAGGGTTAAAAAAAGTAATCAATGCCACCTCGATACTACTGATGCTACTCAATTTGCAACTAACCTGTCTATAGACTTCCAGCTCACAAGAACGCGTGAAAACAAAACTAAGTGGAGTATGGATTCCTTTGGATGTTGTAATCGGAAAGAGTTCTGCCGTCTTCCAACTGCTTGCCAACAAAGATTAAACGCTGCTGAACCAGGGGAATTCCTTCTCTATCCTGAATTTTAGCTTTCACGTTTTCTTTGATGTCAAAAGTCGTTTTCACGAAAAATTGAATTCTTCCTCGAAGACGCAGAACCAGAAAGCGTGAATTTCTTTTGAATGTCGTAATCGGAAAGAGTTCCATATTCCAGTTGCTTGATACCTGCTTGATAAAGAATATTATTATCTCACATCATTGATTACCGCAATTAATTCTACAATAGTACGCACTACGGTATTATATACAAAGAAAAATCATTATCTGACAAAAACTTATTTTACAGAAATTATTTAACTGACCTTAGTCTTCTGATTTCTAAGCTCTCTTCCTCCGAGTCGGTTGTAGGAATTTCGCTGAACATTTCAATCTTCTCACTATCCTCCAGGATAGGTTCGTCATTGATGTATTTTGCTGACATTGTCTGCAGTGTTCTGACAATGTTAGGTTGTATAGGACCCGGATTTCTGTGCCGTATAATGTTATCCCGTCCAGCCAAAGTCATCAGAGCTTCCACGGCCGAATTCTCCATTTTTTGCATATTCGGCAACGCCTCCTCCTTGAAAATTGCCATCGGTGCAGGTTTCATGTCGCTCTGCGTTCCCTTATCCTCAGTGATTCTCGATATATCCTTTACCTTCTTATCCAAGGTCCTTCTACATCAATCTGTGGGAATTCGTTCAAAATTTGATCTTTAATTTTGATATCCGGCACCGGCCTTTCTCTGCCGGTTGGCGTCTACAATCCAGGGACCTTTGGATCGCGAGTTCCATCAATATATCAAGATCTTCGCTATTACAAGCCAAAGAGACGTTTGGAAGAGAAGTAATCGGTTTTTTCGTTTTTTGTACAGGTGGTACATCCAAATCACTATCACTTTCAATTGTTTCTATGTCAGACTGACCCGACTGCCGGCTATCCTTATCCTGCGGTAATGGCCTTGGAGGTTTGATCTTGCGCTGGATATAAAAAGTAAATAATAAGGTCTAATATTACCGAGGAGGAAAGCTTAACAATATAAAAACATTTTACCCTGAATGAAAGCATCTTTGACATACTAGTTCTGGCATACCCAAACCAAAACCATCATAATTGAGGCCTAATGGCGTCGCTTGCTCCAATAATGATGGCAATCCTTGCGGCTTCACATTCTCTTTCGTCGTGTTGACAATAATATTATCGCCGCTACCCTGAGTTTGAGTCTTCTCCGATTTCTTTTCGTCCCACCAAACTTCGAACAATTTGAAAGCTGTATTTTCTATTATCTTCTTATTAAAATCCTTCTTTAGAATTTGCTTTAGTTCATTTACAACTCTGCTCAACACTCCATTGACGGTAGGTCCCTAAATAAAAATATTTTAAACAGTTTCCTAATAAACAAATCACGGCAAAATGCAAAGGTCAGTTTTATACGTCTACGTAATAATAAATCTTACCTGTGGATCTTTTGTGATGTTATAGTTTGCCATAGCATGTAACCGAGATTGAAAAGAAAAATAATAATTTGTTCCTTGATGATTTCCAATTGTTGCCGACAAAGATGCCGTATTAGGTTGATAATAGCTCTGTAAGGTCGTTCCATAAAGATAAGGATCCTGCGTCGGTCGCGGCCAATTATAAACGTCATTAGAGGGATAGAGCGAGTCAAATGTCCTGGGTAACCAGTTGCCGGATATAGTTGATTCGAAGGTTCAGTCTAAGCTATTACCTGTCAAGAAAATATGATTAAAATAAGCATATATACAATGGATACTACACATTTCACATAATAAACTCACTTCCTCGATTTTTTCATCTCCCGAACTTAAAGGACTCAGAAATATTCTGTCGTCGTCAGGTGGTAAAGGCGGAGGTGGTTCCTTGGGTGGCTCCGGTTCATTATCATCGGGTGCTGGACTGTAACTTCCTATCAATCTGCGACAAATTAAATCACACAAAAATTAATAAGTTAACTATATCTTCTACATGTATAAAATATTTAGAGGTTATCCTTGATAAGAACGGTGAAGCTGCTGCATCGCTGCGAGGACTGTGTGGTATTTTGAAATCTTTATCCGAGGTAATCTTTTTCTTTTAAGTAAAATGTCATCAAAATGTTACATGTATAAACTGTTAAATTTGTTATACGTCTTTCGCAATCAAGGATAACCTCTAAATATTTTATAAATGTAGAAGATATAGTTTTAACTTATTTGATACACTATATTATCAGATATATATAACATTAATTGAATGTTTCTCATAAATATAACAGTTTATACATGTAACATTTTGATGACATTTTACTTAAAAGAAAAAGATTACCTCGGATAAAGATCTCTACCACATAGTCCTCGCAGCGATGCAGCAGCTTCACCCGTCACCGTTCTTAACCTCCGTGTATCGGTGTGTCTCCATTATACATAGCTTATTGTGCTGTTGCTAGTAATATCTAGTTGCTGTCATAATGCGCGTGCGTATATATTTTTCACTTTTAAGCAAGTCATGCGATGGTGAAAGATTTACGTGAAAAATATACATTTTTTCATGAAATGAGGTCATAAAACCGCTCACTAAAAGTTTACGTGAAAAATTTGACGTTTTGAAAATTTATAATAGAAAACAATATGTCATAGACACATGAAATCAATGGCAGGCAGTATGTCTTTTTAAACTAAATCACGTGCAAATTAGTATATTATAAAATGTGTACCATGAAAAAATGTAATATCATTTTTTCATTTTTCACGTAAATATTTTCACGTGATATTCGTAACATGAAAAGTGAAAAGTGAAAATCTTTCATAATCGACCCCCTGAACGCGACCATTAAGGCCGGTATTCATAATCAGATCTTTTGTTTCAAGACCGTCTTAAGTAATATCTTAAGATGCTAATACGGCTCTGTGATTGGTTAATGACATCTTAAGATTGTACTTAAGACGGTCTTAAATATAAGAACCGACTATGAATACCGGCCTAAGTGCCCATCTGCAATAGGTGTTTTAAGCCCTAAGCCTTAAGAAATTGTTCAATCACAGTTGATTTTGAGGAGAATAATTGAATGTGATTGGTCAATTTCTTAAGGCTTAGGGCTTAAAACACCTATTGTAGACGGGTACTAAGTCCCAGTTCTCATTGATTTAGCGGTCTTATGTTACGTTTATGCTAAACTATGCAATTAAAGGTCAAGCTCGTGTGTGTCAAATAATAAATAGGTTGTCGGCCAATAACGAGCAATGTTAGACGTTAAAATTCAAAATTTATTAATATAACAATTACAAATGGTACGTTTCGGCAACACTGTGCCTTCCTCAGCCAATTATAGCAATTAATTAAAATGCCACGAATCATGTGTCAAGAGTAACAAATTTCCACATCGAAAATAACATACAGATAACCTGAGATCTAAATTATTGCATACTGATGAAGTCCCTAAAGTAGATTAACAAGGTATATACTTGCTGAACAAAAATTCGGAATCGCTGTGTATCAAACTTAATTACACGTCGAATGATAAAATCCATGATTAATTCCTCAGTCGGCAGTGAGAACGAATCGAGTCAATCAGTGATTTTTGTCCGTCACAATCAAGAGTCAATAATTAAGATGAAAGTGTAAACTGTAATATAGAGTCAATGGATAAATTAAAATTTTGTAAAAAATATAAATTAAAACTAATCAACGCGGGTAAATCTAAGGCTATTATTGCACTTATACGTACTGAGACCATAGTAGAATCAAGTTAGTAAAGTTTTCAGAAAGAACTGTATCGTGTCGAATCTTGTGTGTGACTGAGCATTTTCGTTCCGTATCAGAATCGGTTGACAACAATGATGTAAATAGAACAATGTTTAACTCCCTATGAGTTGTTACTAAGTTCGTTTAGGATATTAAAATAAGAACCATCCAGCAATTCAGTGTCTTTATTGGAATTAATACCATTTTTTTGTTCTTTGATGTGTATCATCTCTGATATTAGTCTCTTGTGGTAATTCGTTTCAAAATCTAAAATCTCTGGGTTGTTCCAATTTAAACTATGCAATTTTGTGTGCGATGGCCTTTATGCTTATGCATTAAAGGCCTTGGCACATAGAAAAACTTAAGCAGTAAAACTCAAGCAGTAAGCAAATCAGCCAATCACAGTCAAGAACTTAAGGCACAGCCCTAAGCGGTAGCGAATCCATACTGTTGATTTCTTACTGCTTAAGTTTTACTGCTTAAGTTTTTCTATGTGCCAAGGCCCTTATGCGTTATGCAAAAGCCTGTGTTTCCCGCTTTAGCGGGAAAACTTGCGTCACGTGACAAACCACTATAAAGCACGTAATTGTTCTGGCAGATTTGTATGTACTTATGGCTCCTGCATACAGAACGCGGAAACGCTTGCCGCGCGACAAGAAGCGATAATTAATTTTCTGGGGTGAAACTCCACAATTAGGACTTATACGAGAAATCAATTGGGCGGAGGTAAATTCTATGTATTTTTGCCTCCTAAACCCAAAACTGTTAATAAAATTTGGGAGTCGTTTGTATTTCCTAAGATATCATCATGAAAATGAGATAATTCCCCTTCCAGTTATATATGTTCTAATGGCTCTGGCCCACAGAACGCGGTGCGGTAATGCATCCGTTCTACTTCCGAAAGTAGTACGAGAAGGCAAATGGTGATTGGTTACCGCGGTGCCGCGTTACCGCAATGTCGCGTCCTGTGGGCCAGAGCCATAAGGTACAGACAGTACACATGTAGGCAGGAGAGGGGTGGTAGCCCCTCCCCCGCCTACATATGTATTGTCTATACACACATATCAGTAAATTACTTCCCTTAGCATTGACAGAAACTGCTATATTTTTCAAACTATTTTTGTTCATAACTTTTAAATAAGCAATGATCGACGATTAAGTTATAAGGAAAAGTTACTCAGGGTCATGTCTTTGACAACATAAAATTATAGAAATTGGGGATGGTTCCCTAATACTAAATATTTGCCGCATTTTTTCTCATTTTCATGACGATATCTTATAAAATACATGCGACCCCCTTTTATCAACAGAATCGAATTAAGGGGGCAAGAATACATAAAATTTATCTCTTCCCAATTGATTTCTCGTATAGGCCCTAATTGTGGAGTTTTACAATTTCTGATTCTTAAGGTCTGTTCAGACCATGTGCATGAAGAAATAAGCCATCTCTTTATGCATATGCTTATATGCACCTATGCAAGTTCGTCTGGATTGACCTTTACGGAAAAGCGGCACGTTAATTGGCTGGTAAGGATAACCATTATTCTCAAATTGAGCATAGATATAGGCCGGTATTCATGGTCGGATCTTATATTTAAGATCGTCTTAAGTACAATCTTAAGCTGTTATGAACCAATCACGCCGTATCAGTATCTTAAAGCCCGTATCAGACTAGCGACTGCAAAGGCACAGTATAATCAGTATGTTCACTCTCTGTCGGCACCTTTGATCTATTGGTTTCCGATTTTCCGCCATTATTTTGGGCGGATCATCGGCGTATTAACGTTAAAACGAGCCTCCGTTTTTAGGTTATTGGGAATCGATTACGATTCTTGAAACGAGGTGAAAATTACAAAAGTGAGGAAATTCACTAGCGTATCTATGATTTCATTGGTTGAAATCTAGTAAATTTGTTCATTTTTGTAATTTTCACCTCGTTTCAAGAACCGTAATCAACTTCCTGTGCTTTTATTCTGCTTGGAAAATCTTATCAAAATTACCCAAAATTTTCTCCAATAAACAAGCGTCTCTGCGCGTCACACTAATTTTCCAATATTTTACCTAAAACGTATGAAAATTACTTATGCGGGGTCTACAATGCGAGTCGCAAGTCGTGAGCCGCAAGAAATCGACCAATCACAGTCGATTAGTCTCCTTAAATTCAATTGTGATTGGTCCATTTCCTACGACTTACGACCCACGACTTGCATTGTAGATCCCGCCTTTGTGGTGTCATACCGACTATGCACTACCACACATACCACCATACAAAAATCCTCTGATTGGTTGCGTCCAAAATAATGGCGATGCGCAGTACGGATCGGTGTTGTCCTCGACCTGACAAATCAGGATACGTCAAAGCTTGTGCGTTACTTACGTCCACGACTACGACTGTCATATGTGGTTTGGCCCTTATGCGGAGTTTACAATGCGAGTCGTAAGTCATAAGTCATAAGAAATTGACCAATTACGGTCGAATTTGACGATTGTAATTGGTCAATTTCTTACGACTTACGATTCGCATTGTAGACCCCGCATTAGTAGACCAATCACAATGAGATGCCGGCTGAAGGCCCGGGCACATAAAAAAACCAGTATGCAAATCAGGCATCATAGTAAAAAAATTAAAACATAACGTAAGCGGTGCGAATCAATACCGTTGATTTCCTTACTGCTTAAGTTTTTCTATGTGCCCGGGCCTTGACTGGATCGGCCAACTGGCGTTTAAATTAGCTGGTAGTTGGATCTTATATTTAAGACCATTAATACGAGACTTATATTAATGACATCTTAAGTACAATCTTAAGATGTCATTAACCAATCACAGAGCCATATTAGCATGTTAAGATATTACTTAAGACGGTTTTGAAATAAGATCTGACTATGAATACGTCTTAAGTAACGTCTTAAGATGCTGATACGGTTCTGTGATTGGTTCATAACATCTTAAGATCGTACTCAAGATGGTGTTAAATATGAGTTCCGACTATGGGCGGTATTCATAGTCGGATCTTATTTCAAGACCGTCTTAAGTAATGTCTTAAGTTGCTAATACGGTCATTTGATTGGCTGGACGGAGTCTTAAGACTGCTTTTGACCAGACTTAAGATGATCTTAGGTATAAGATCCGACTATGAATACCGTCCTATGAACACCGGCCTAGAAGTAAGAGTCTGGCTAATGTTCAAGTTTGATACAAAATTGGCTTTCTGGCTACACTGACAACGATTTGTCTCATTTCTCCTTTGGCACAGAGCAACCTCTAAGTGCCACACACAAAATACATAAGAGACCGAACCAATACATCCTGCGGAAGACACCCTTATACTCAAGCGTAGCCAGAATATTTAAAGTGGTCCGGGGGTAGGTTTTTTGAGTATAAGGGTGTCTTCCGCAGGGTGTATCGGTTCGGTTTCTTATGTATTTTGTGTTTGGCACTTAGAGATTGCTCTGTGCCAAAGGAGAAACGGGACAAATTATTTTTTAAAAATCGCTTCAGAACGTTCCAAACTTCAACTAGCTCAATGACATTTGCTATAATTTCCAACGTTGAGTTTCATAAATTTTGGCAAAAGTTTTGTTTCTTTGTCTGCCATATTGAATCCGCCAATTTGAATTTTGAAAAATCATGAACGGATTCGTAATCAGCGACCTCAAAGACCCCCAAATACTGAGTTTCATAAATTTTGGTAAAAGTTTTGTTTTTTTGTCCGCCATACTGGATCCGCCATTTTTATTTTTTTATGTCTATGTATCTTCAGTTAGAGACATCCAAATCTTAGTGCTATCTACTCACAAGCTATGTGTCCTCTTTTTTCCATTAGAAACAACAATTTAATCATATGATTTGTGTTTTTAACTCATATGAAGTGCCATATTTTGATCGCCATATTGAATTTTCAAAAGTACACTGTATTTGATAAAGCACACAAAAATAAAGATTTTAAGGGGATGCTGGAGTAGAATAAATTACCGACATTTTTTTGAAAACACTAAACTTTGAAATTGGCTTTACGGAATTGAAAATCCTTTTACAGGATTAAAGTACGCACAAAAATGGAGTGCGGAGCCGCCGATTTTATATCAAAAACGAAAAAAAAATGAAAAATTATAGTTTTGTTGTGACAACATTTGCTGCATATAAAAATTTAGACTTTGTACGTATAAAATGAGCAGGCTCCGCACTTGGAAATACAATAAAGAAGAATCCTGTGCTTGCAGAAATGAGCTGCGAGCTTTAGTATAAGAGGAAAATGTTTCTAAAAATTTCATATGTATGTATGCGTGCGGAATCGGTGTGAAGAGTAAAACAGACCGTAGTTTAGTTGCTAGGTAGTACGATAGGTGGTGCTGTAATCAAATGTGCAGTGAAGTGTATCGCTGGATCATAGGATAATGCTCCGTACCTAAAAAATCAGGTCGATAAGTGACACTATTACCTAGGACCAGGGTTTTGTAGGACATTTCAAAAGTTTACTTCCCGGAATGAATTATTTACGTACGTGTCGTTATGTTTACACAAATCTTTTTCATGTAGATAATTCATGCAATATAAATTATTATATGGGATATTATATCGTAAATTTAAATTATGATATGGGATATTATATTGGATAACAGTACAAAAAAAGAAAAGATATAAAATTGAATACAATTTGACTTTAGTATAATAAAGTATAAATATTACAAATTAGGCATATGCCTAGCGAGTGTGCAATGCGTGCATATATGTGTGATTGAAGAATCTGAAGCATACATAAAAAATAAATTCTCCTACAATTCATATGTAAAAGCTTATAGGAAAGAATAGAAGAGATCGCGTAGCATCATCATACATTGATATATAAAATACATTTCCAAACACGATTTATTTTTATAAATACGAGAAGGACATATTAGGGTGGGTATACACTACGCCGAACGAACAGCGAATCGTGCATTTGTATATCATTCGTGCGAAGCACACATGCCAGCCGTGTGCATGTGTGCTTCGCACGAATGGTATACAAATGCACGATTCGCTGTTCGTTCGGCGTAGTGTATACCCACCCTTACAGACGCGCGCGCGCACACGCGCGCGAGCGCCGAGATATGAAAAAGAAGCCTAGCACGATTCTCGCCGGCTCGCAGCTAGCGGAGCCGAGCGTCGAGCATCACGCGGTGATGCCAAATTGCACGCGGTGATGCCAAATTGCGGCAATGTGGCATCACCGCGTGATGCTCGACGCTCGGCTCGACCTGCAGCCACGAGCCGGCGAGAATCGTGCTAAGCTTCATTTACATATATCAGCGCTCGCGCTCGCGCGCGCGCGTTTATAATATGTCCCCGTATGTATAATTAGGTAAATCTTGTTTGAAAATGTATTTTATATATCAATATATGATGTATGTGTATATATAAAAAATATGTATATATAAAAAGTGAGAAATAAAGAACGGAAGGAGCGTAAATGATAAATATTTATTGAAAAATCTTCTTTCTCTTGACCAACATGTACGTATTTTCTTTGAAAATGTGCCATTTTGGAAAAGTAACTTATTGCCAATACAAGGAAAACGGAATAAATTAAAATAAATGTAATTTGTCTAAAAAATTTTTAGACAAATGTCTGTTAGTATATTATAGTATACTTTTTACTGTACTAATAGATAAATACATACAGAGCAAAATTAGCTTCATCGATATACCACGGTTTACACATGTAATAAAAATTAAATATATGTATATATATATATGTATATATATATATATATATATATATATATATATATATATATATTAATTGATACAACATTCCTTGGCAAAATCGAAAAGCACTTCCTATTTTGTTTTGAATGTTCATTATATAAATAAATGTGTATAATGGAAAAATGATGTGTGTGTGTGTGTGTGTGTGTGTGTGTGTGTGTGTGTGTGTGTGTGTGTGTGTACAAACAAAATAGGAAGTGCTTTTCGATTTTACCAAGGAATGTTGTATAACTGAGAGATTCGACCAGCAGCGAACGATAAAAGAAAACAGCCATATAATCTTCTCTTACCTTCGCGTTACTATTGTTATTGTAAATATTAGCTTTGTAAAAGAATTAAAATAAAAATAAAAAGTATATTTTTATTTATTTAGCAATTTTTATAGTATCGTGATTTATTACTTATGTCTAATAACATTTTTTGTACAACTACATTCATAACTTTGCTTTAGAAAAGATTCGTGTAACACAAATATTTATTTCAATGCAAAATGTTGTAACATTCCACACTGATAAGCGCTCGTCATTGAAAACATTTTATTACACCGTCGTGTTAGCACCGTTTGAATACTTGCGATATATTTCATTAGCAACCCTTTTCTCTGTTTTGTTATTTGAAAGTACACGTCACAAATACAAATTGTTACTAATGCATGACTGAACGGCAATAGCGAGCGAGCACAACTCATTTAGATGTACCATAAATTGCTATTTTTATTTTTTTTTTATTTGCTATTTTTATTTTTTATTATTATCAGGTGAAAAGTGTTACGCATGCCATCCTGCTTTTGTGTATTTGCAATGTAACTCATGCTTGCAATTTTGCTCATAATAGAAAACAAAACCAAAAACAATGGCAAAGTTACTTTTCTAATTGTTTCCAAATTATTCTTTATATTTATCCTACACGGAGAAAATTTTATATTAAATATTACTATGGTGTCGCACTAGCTGCGGACCATCGAGGAATAATACTATGTATTTTTAGGTAAAAATTACGTTATTAATTGTTTTTAAAATAATAATTATAGTATTAACTTATAATTCCTCGATGGTTCGCAGCTAGTGCGACGCCATAACAATATTTAATATAAAATTATATATATATATATATATATATATATATATATATATATATATATACGGAAAGATTATATTGTTGTCAACGCTTATTGTCCCCTTCGTGCTGGACGCGTGCAATACGCGTCACGTTTTATCTCAGGACTGTTAGTACAGTAAATACGATAGGATTGTAATCTTCGCAAACATCAAGTAGATCATTAGAACACTTTTTCTTTAGAATGTATAAATTTTATGATCATTTCAGTTAAACTTTTCGTAAACGCAGATGTGTAAGTCGTGACAAAGAATAGTTTTATACCAGGTATTGCTTTTTATTTAAAATATTCTTTCTGTTGACAATTCTCGTTGACCAAATCATTGTTACACTGAATTATTTGTTATTTAGATCGCTTGACAAGGGCCCAATCCTGAGAGTCGAAATGTTGTAAAGTCGTTTCACTACACTTATTGCCAATTGTCGTCGAAAATAATAAACATTTTTGTTTTAATTATTATTGGCGGAACAAACAATTATTTCTATATAACTTTTTTCTTTGAATAATTTTAAAAATGGAAATTTTTTTGAAGTTTTACATGAAATATTATCTATATTTTAGAATTATAAGATACATGGAATAAATATTTAAGAATAATAAATTTTTTTTTATTTTATTCTTCAAAAAAGGAGTTATAACTATAAGCTTTGATATTGCTTGGACGGATTATGTACGTTTCCATCTATAAAACGAAGACTCTTGAGATGAAGTGTCATGCGTTTTGCTTATAAACGTCCAGCAACTTGTTGTAAGAAAATGATGTTTTTTGTGTTACTTATGAATATACCGCGAGTTTTCAGTACCTCTCAAGTTTAGCCGCGTAGCTTGATGCGCAAAGCAGAAAGCAAGATTCTAATCTGAAATGTTATAATACATAAATGTGGAATGTTTCATTTTTCAAATAGAAATAATTTTTTGAGTCAACGAATATTTCAACTTATTAGGTTTATAAAAATGCATGTCACTTTTTTGTAGATGCATTTAGATTATCGAGGTTTGACTCTATAATGTGAACGCATCCTTATATTCGCATCGTATCATTGCAGTAGTGTAGACATACTGCAAAGTAAACAGATGACTCTCCTGTACGCCGATATAATCTACTGCGCGATCGTAAAGGTGCCATTTCACGTTGACGCTCGACGCTCATTTTCAGTGAGCAAAAATCTTCAAATATATATACCGGATGCTACGTGTTGTGGAATATTTGCTGCTTCTTTTGCAACGGATGTAGTCTTAGGCAAAAATCCTTGCAAAGAAACATATTCCAATGATGTTGAATCTATGAGACGACACTTTATCACTATCGTAGAAAACCGTGAACTGTTGCCTTTTCCGTGACAGTAAATGTTCTTTGAATTATATTATTTCAAAGAATATTGTAATTATGCTTTCATATGGAAATTACACACTCCAGAAAGCATGTGTGATAAAACTGTTAGAAAAAAGAATAATACATAACTTTATACATGTGTTTTATATGTATTTATGGAAGTACGGTTTAACAAAAAGAAAAAGAACCCAGTTTACCTATCTCGTAGGCAAACGGAAATGGAGAAACGATAAAAAATATTTGGTTGCGTTTCACAGAAATGGGCGATGGAGGGGCTCATTCCATATTGTCAAAATTGTCAGAAGCGTTTATCGTGGGCTGGCTATTTTTTACTTACTGCTAGAGGCGTCTGGCTACTTTTTATTTACTGCCAGAGATATTTATCGTGGGCTAGCTATATTTTATTTACTGTCAAAGGCGTTTATCGTCAACTGACAATATTTAATTTATTGCCAGAGGTGTTTATCGTGGGCTGGATAGTACAAATAAAGCGTTTTTTATGAGCTGACTAGTAAAAACGAATTATCAAAGGCATTTGTTGTGAGCTGATTGTGAGTTATATGAAAATGCTACAGGCATATATATTATACGTACAATTTTCATAAAACGCTATATGGTCACTTACAAAAAAGTCGCAATAGTCCGATATTCACTGCAGTACTACAAACGCATAGTTTATATCACGTACATTATAGATTTTCAGTACTGCTGTGAATGTCGTACTGTTGCAACCTTTTTGTAAGTGACCATACGTCTATCTTCGGAAGCACGTACTCTCCGAGTCACCAATTTTGCCGAACTTTTACAGGAATGTAGTATTGGTATAGAAGTACCAAATGCTATCGGAGTCGATGCACCACCACTCAAGCGTTTTCGAGAAATCGCGGAATTTAGCACGCTACATTAGTATCGTTGCTGTAAAAGGTTTATCAAGCAACGTCGGTAGCTCAGAGGACTAGGCGCCGCGCTACGAGTCTGCAGGTCGCGTGTTCGCTTACTTTGTTATTTTTTTCACTTTCTTTTTTCTTTTACTGTTACAAATAAAAATGTGTAGGATGTATAACAATAGGCAGACACATTTTTTATATTAGAGAACGTTTTTTTGTCTTTATTGTGAAAAAAAGTAACAGTGCACATATAAGTAGACAGGGAGTCCCAGTTTAATAACCCCATGCAAAAATATAAAAAATTGTAGAAGATACGGAAACATTTTTTATCTACAATTTATTGCATATGGTTTGAAGGGGGACATAAAATGAGAATTTTGGATCCGGCGCTCACTTTGGACCCAATAATACCCAACTTGATTGTCTGTAATGTAAACCTCAATTTTTATTATGTCATCTTTTTCTACGAATTAATTTGAACAACTTTTGTCTGAAACAATTTTTTATTTGCCTAATATTTTTTTAGATGTTCAAGGAAAACTTGATAACTTTTGCAATATTTAGCTTACAATATCTCGATAATTGTTAGTCGGAGGGAAAAATGGTACTTTTCCCTCCGAAAAGGACGTTTTTACTTCATTTGGTCTACAAAATATGCTGTTGCAATAGTACGCCAATTTTTGTAAACATTTGTGTATACATGAAAACTCCACAGAGATGTATACTCAAGATTTTACAAAAGTTGTGATACTATTGCAACAGCATATTCTTGATGCCAAATCAAGTAAAAAAAAGTCTCCTGTATCACTTTTCCCTCTGCAAGGATTAAAATTAATTAATTAATTATAATTGTGTATGCAGTTTATTTCACGAATAATTGCTTTTATATCATTGTACCTATCTGTTTGTACACCTATACATACAGAAAACAATAAACATATGCATAACTTATTCCCTTGTTTCATATTTCGCCGCCTAGATGATACATATATTTATATACTTATTATTTGTGCATTGTTATTTTTTTTTCATGACAAAGACAAAAAAACGTTCGATGATATAAAGGATTTGTCTGCGTATTGTTATACATTCTGTACATTTTTATTTGTAATAGTAAAAGAAATAAGAGAGTGAAACAGATAACAGAGAGTAGACGAACACGCGACTTGCAGTCGTAGCGCAGTCTAGTCCGTCCGGCCAGCGACATTACTTGACGAACCTTTTACTGCCGCGGTACTAATGTAGCGTGCTGAACTTCAAACCGATTTCTCGAAAACGCTTGAGAAGTACATTACCTCCGGATAGCATTTGGTACTTGTATACCAAACTACATTCCTGTATTGTATGTACTTATATGGCTATTGCTATGTTTACGCGGAGCGTTATACTTTTGTAAGAATTATCTCGGCTAGAACCCCCGTTTACGCGGAGAAAATTATCGTAAGTTGTGATAGTTTGAGTAAGTTACTACGGAAGTGTGTAACGCTCGCGTAAACATAGTATATGTAGTATATTAGAATATGTGTGCGTGCGCGCGTGTGAGTTCACACATATTATAATACATGCAATTGTAATTCTAATATTGCGTACAAATATATATTCATGTTTTGCATGAATACCTCATTAGAGCAATATACAGAATTATATTTACGATAATGTAAGAAACGGAATTAAAAATATTGACATTATCGACATATTGATTCCAATTCCTACCACCGCGTGAAGGTAAAGGGCGGGCGCTGTAATTCGCGTTAGAGTTCGCCGGCCTTCTTTATCGACGCTAATCGAGTTCGCCTGCGGCTCCAGCATCCCCTTAAGCCTTTAACCATTTTAATCGGTTCAATAGAATTTTGGAGACGGCCCTGTCCCGGTTGACATTGAACGTCCCATATATATATTTATACATATACATTCACCTTTCTTCATTATAACACTCCGACGATGGCCAGATCCATCCCAATAACTGAATAACATAAAAGAAAATTATACAAAGTTATTTTTAATGATAAATACCTAAGAAAAACTTTTCCGGCATGTGATTCCTCGATTTCAACAGAAGCATCGTACATAACACGAATACCATCGTGAACGTCATTCAAAGAATTGCACGTGTCGAAAAATCCAATGCCCAATCTAACAAACCCGATCATTTATCTTCTCATTTCTCACAAAAATTAAAGGAGAATGCTAAATTTATCTTTAAAAATAGGCAAAATTCAAGCAGCTGTAACTTTGTTAAAAATAAACGAAATTTAAATTTTAAAAAAGGATTTTAAAGCTTGAAATCTCTACTTTCGAAAGGTTACTATTATTTTTTAGTTTCTGTGAGTTTGATAATTTTTACATATAAAAAACTACGAGCTGGACGAAATAGAAAATTTTTCTTTTACTTTGTGGGCCTGTCACGTGCACAGAAAAAATCTGTGAAAATTTTCGACTTCCTAACATGAAAGCTTGAAGTTTTCCTTGTAAAATCTTTTTTTAAAACTGTTTCTACGATTTTTTGTTACTAAGTAAGTACAATAGTGGATGGAATAAGAAATGAGCATTTTGACTTTGATTGCTCATAACTCTCTGAAAAATCATCGTATCGCAATTAAAAAAACAAATTCTTAAAGCTGAAACTTTGCTCTATTGAATGGTATAATTGCCAAATTTTTTAAAATAATATGTAGACATGATACAAATGGATTAAGATAATGTAAAATTAGCGATTTTTCTCTTTTTTATTTTGACACAAAAAATAATTGTGCAGAACAACAACACAAATTTATTCTTTACATTTTTTTGTACTTTTAAGTACCTTGCATTTAAAAAAAAATTGCTAAATAGCTAGGAGATTTTTTTCATGGTGGCCTCTATGGTTTTATGGAGCAAAATGTACAAAAGATTGTAAAAGTGCTTAAGGAGGATACACAAAATAGGGGAGCGAATAAATCTTACATATTCTTACGTATTTTGAATCGTAGAATCCGAAAATGGTTATAAAAATTACGTCTATAGCAGAGAAAACATGGAAAATAAAGAAAAATGCGGAAAAACATGAAATTGTTTAAACTGCCAGACGTAATTTTTTTACGTTGCGATACGATGATTTTTTTAAGAGAGTTATGAGCAATCAAAGTCATAAATGCTCATTCCTTATTCAATCCACGATAACTCAGCAAAAAATCGTAAACATTTTTAAAAAAAGATTTTGTAAGGAAAACTTCAAGCTTTCACGTTACAAAGTCGAAAATTTTCGCAGATTTTTTTTGTGCACGTGACAGGCCCACAAAGTGAAAGAAAAATTTTCTATTTTGTCCAGCTCGTTGTTTTCTATATGTAAAAATTATCAAACTCACAGAAACTAAAAAATAATAGTAACCTTTCGAAAGTAGAGATTTTAAGCTTTAAAATCCTTTTTTTAAATGTACAGATCCTTGTTGTTGAACATACAGAAGTGTTATGTTTACATACTATTACTTAGACATACTATCACCTAAGGATATACTATACTAGTACATGTTTATAACATATTACGCTGAGTTGTATTTGTATTCTATGTCGCAATATATATATGTTATAAACATGTACTGTTTAATGCTTATATGATCCTGTTCGCGAAATCGCTGATTTATCCTGGCGATGGAAGCGGGATGAGAAGGACGCGTGTGGAGGGTGTTAAATAATCACTCGTTGATTTAAATGTAACTCAGAGCACAGTCTGAGCCGTCTTTAATGAGCAATAAATATGATCTGACCTGAGAAATGATGAGCTGTCTTTAAAAGAGAAGTCTTTGATTGTCCGTGTATTTGAGAGACAATTGTATTAATCGCCTTTCTCAGGATGAATATCCCGTGAGCCGGTGAAACACGTGGCGGTCGGCACTCGCACACGTGTGAGCTTGAGTTGTCGTGTTGATGCACCAGAGCAAATGAGCGGTCTCTTTTACACTTTAACTATGTATCTGTGCAGCGATAGTCACTGCGATAGACACTTCGAAGCGGAGTCACAACTCGAAGCAGACAAAGCGCACGTTATACGTCCGGTCACAGAGCGGCCATATTTGACTCTGAGCATGGCGCGGTAGATGACGATGCGCGCGCCCGTGCTTGCGCTAGCTGCCGCGTGGATCTGGCCTGTCGATCCCGATCAATGCTGCCGAAAAAAACCGATCTGAAGGAGTGGCGCACCATGATAACGGAATCTCGAACAGATCCCTAATACTACAAAAAGAAATGATATCACAACAAAATTACTTTTAAAAAAAAAGGTAAAAAAAAAGGCGTCAAGTACAAGCATAGCATGTTAGCTCGAAGAAAGTGGTTATCTCAAAAAAACCAATGAGGTATCTTTGTACCTAAAAAAAACTGATGTGGTATGTTTGTACCTAAAAAAAACTGATGTGGTGTGTTTGTACCTAAAAAAACCGATGAGGTATCTTTGTACCTAAAAAAAAACCGATGTTGTATGTTTGTACCTCAAAAAACATGAGGTATCTTTGTACCTAAAAAAAACCGATGAGATATCTTTGTACCTAAAAAAAACCGATGTGGTATGTTTGTATCTCAAAAAATCGAAGTATCTCTGTATCTAAAAAAAAACCGATGAGGTATTTTTATACTTCTAAAAAACCGATGTGGTATGTTTGTATTTTCACAAAAATAAATGATATCTATAAATTGCGTCAATTATAAAATGAATATATATTCTTCGGAAAATAACTGTTGTATTAGTTTTAAAAAATATCTTTGTATTTAAGTGTTTTCTTGCACAAGTCATAATAGCTTCATTTTTCCTTACATTATAATATAACCAAATTCCGTTACCTAACTCAACCCAAGTGATATGTATCTTTTTAAATAAATGTTTTCTTGATTGATCTTTAAATAAATTTTTAAATTGCGGTAATCAGAAAGAGAAGATACTATTACAAAATTTTTAATCCAACACAGGAATACAAGGTATTTAACCCCTTCGTTGGCATTGACGCAATAATGCGTCAAATTAATCGGTGCCCTGTGTGGCATTGACGGCATGCGGATCCCCAACAAAAATGGGGTAGGAGGGTCGTCGAAGCCGCCCAGCCGGTGTTCGAGGAGTGGGTGGAAGGCGTTAGGCGAAGACGCCTCGCCTTCCATGCGGTGCAGATGATAACGGGCTACGGGTGCTTCGGCCAATATCTGCACCGCATCGGAAAAGAGCGCACCACGCGCTGCCACCATGCCCGGAGAGGGCGGACACGGCGCAGCACACGCTGGAACACTGTCCAGCGTGGACCGAGGAGCGCCGTGCACTCCGGGCTGCGATAGGGGAGGACCTCTCCCTACCGGCCGTCATAGCCACGACGGCCGGTGTGGGAGAGGCAAGTAGAGAGAAATGGGGAGCGTTCGTCTCCTTCTGCGACAAGGTCATGTCGCGAAAGGAGGCGGACGAGAGGGTAAGGAGAAGAGAAACCGCCCCTCCCCCCTCAAGCGGTGAAGAATAGACTGGGGAAAGGCCTCTTCCCCGCATCGGCTCCCTCCTCCCCTCCCCAGGTCCCGGGAGGAGGGATGCGTTGCAAAACCCCAGTCGAAGGAAAGCGGAGGAGAGAACAACAGGAACGGGGGGGAGCGCTGCCCTCCGACGGGGGTGGTCCCTCCTTTTCTCCCCCGGAAAGTTACTGGCATCATAGCGGAGGATGTATTCGAGGTGGATGGAACGGGGGTGGCACGGGGGCGGACGGAAGTCTGCCCCCCTGCCATCCACTTTGTGCCGAGCAGGTCGGTGGACGGTGCGGGTCGGGGGGGGGGGAGGCTCGGGCGAACTTCCCAAGGGGTTTCCGCTACAGGTCTCCCCTCGGCTTGCGATGGCCGGGGGCCGGGGTCCCGGGGAGGCTTAGGCCTTACCTCGGGGCCACAGAGCCCGCTTGTCCCTAAGAGGGCGCGAGGGGGGGAGGAACCCATTTCTTCGGAAGTGGCCACTCCCTCCCCCCTCGTCCGGGGGGTGAGCGAGCGGTCGGGGACCACCGCTCGCCCGCTGCGAAAGCAACTCCTGAGGGAGGGGTGGCAGATGAGGGTAGTGGCACTTATCCGTCACAAATTAGGATTTCTCGCCTCAGAAGGCGAGGTGCGGGGGGGCTCACGGATGTGATCATTGCGTTTTCCGGCTTCCCCCCCCCCCAGCGCCGCACAGCGTAGGGTCACTCATGGGTGTTTTAGCCGGTAGGCTACGTGCGCGCTATCCCTTGGGAGCAGGCTCAGGGTGGCTTAGGCCTCCCTGGAGTATCTTCCGTAATTGGGAGGCGCGTGCGTAGAATCCGGCACTCCCCCCGCCCCGCCCTGGGGGTGGGGGAGTCTTCCCCCCGAAAGGAGGGTTACTGGTTCAAACCCCGGAGGGGCGGAGGCGCTCCCCGACCGGCGTCCGGGACTGGTTACCCGCGGGTGCTCCCCGATCGGACTTAGGGTCCGTGACTGGTTGCCCGCGGGCGCTCCCCGAACGGGCGTCGCGACTGGTTGCCTCTGTCACTCCGTGGGGACTCCAGTGATGGAAGATTTCACCCATGTAAAAAAAAGTATGGTGGGAGAATTTCCCTGCTCTAAGTCGGTCGACGCTTCGGGGAGGGCGGGTCCCCACCCATTGCACGCCGGTGCTCCGGCAGGGTGGGAGTACCCAGGGGTCTGTCACGGGTCTCAGGGTGGGTAGAGTCGTCCTCGCTCCCGAGGTGGGCAGGGATGCCGTCTCACCGAGGGGGCGGGAAGATCCCCTCTCAATCTCCATTGCACGCTGGTGCTCCGGCAGGAGGAGAGGGGATAACCACCTTTCGTCTGGCCCAGTACGTGGTGCTGGGTCGGGTGGAGGGTAGGCCCGCACTTAGAGATTGCACACCAGGGACGTGGTCCCGCGGTTCCTCAAGTGCGGAGGGTCGCCTGGGCCGCTCGGACGTATTCCGAGGTCGGGGCCAGGCGACCCTCCGCACTTGAGAAACCGCGGGACCACGTCCCTGGTGTGCAATCTCCAAGTGCGGGCCTACCCTCCACCTGCGACCTGGGTGGAAGACCCGCGGGGCCGCTCGGACGTATTCCGAGGTCGGGGCCGGCGGGTCTAGCCGCCGGACGTAAGGGCCGGCGGCGCGCGCGGGGACTTCCGGTGGTCGGAGATCGCATCCCTTCCGAACCCGGCCACCGGGGTCGGAGAAGGGCCGTCGGTGCGGAGGTTACCTCGGCCGGCGGTCCAACACGGTACGCTGATCGCCACGGCGGGCAAGGCCTTGGAAGGGGTGCGACTTCCTTGTGGCTGCACCCGCTGCGGAGTCCCGGGAGTCGGAGCCCGGGATCCCCGAAAGCCGGTGGGCGATTCCCCAGTGCCCCCGATGTTAATTCCGGGGGCCTGCGGGAATAGGTGGCTCCTCAGATGAGTACACCGGGGCACGGTCGATCGGGAGCAATTCTGGTCGGCCGTGGGGCGCGCCCGGTCACCCGTATAAAGACCGCAGCGGGGAGTGGGACAAAAACAAAATGTCAGACATCTCAAACCATGCGACGAGCTCAGGAAGTGAGGAAGAGAAGGGTGGTGGTGGTAGCTGCGGGACCGCGAGGACCAGGGCCGCCAACACGTCCAGCACGAGGAAGCAATTCCTCAAGGGAAGGGAGGAAGAAGCGCGAAACAAGAAGCGCAAGGATTTGCGCACGCGCGCTAAGCCCCGAAGACCATAGGGCTCAAAGAAGGGAGGGTTTACCTCGTCGGGATCGGAGGTACGCTCGAGGTCCAGGACCAGATATATGGAGCCGGACTCTCTCACGGAAACGGACGCCGCTCCGCAAGAATCCGAGACGGAGAACGAGGTGGAGTTCGTGGGTGTGGAGGTCCAGGACGGGACCAGGCCTGCGCGACTCACCTAGGAGACAATTGATCAAACCAGGAGGATAATGGAGGAGGCAGGGTCGGCAGTGGCCCAGTTGTTAGGGAAGGACAACTGTCCCTCCATGAGCAACGTGAGGAAGGAAGGCGGACAAGGTCGTCCAGCCGAGACCGGAGAATACTACCTAAAACAGCTCCGAAAAGGGCAAGAAGAGCTGATCGCACGGGCTCAAGAATTAAAGATTTTGAGAGACGCGATTGTGCCCGCAAACCTCTCCATTAGTAGGTGAGTGGAGGCTAAGGAGGAACTTAGCACCACCCCGGCGGAGACTCTCCCGACCATAATCCTCGAGGCCATTAACGGGGTTGATCTGGTGGCTGAGAAATCCGGCTCACTTAGCGGACAGTACAGAGGGCGGCTCAACAGATCTGCGGCCACGATTAAAGCCGCACTAACGCTATTGGTACAGCGTTACGAGGATCCGGCAACCGGGTTTGAAAAAGATGCCAAAATAAAGAGACTCTGAGAGAGAATAACCTCTCAGGAGAAGGAGTTGGCAACCTTCCACGATATGGAAGCGCGGCACCTGCAAATGCAGCAAGAAATGCAGCAAGAAATGCAGGAATTGCGTAGCAAGGAAGGTGGAACGGATGCAGATGCAACAAGGGGAAAGAACGAACGCACGCACCACGATCAGTTCTAGGAGCGAAGAGGAGGAAACTAGATAGGCCTCTGTCGACGTCCTCGGACCAGGAAGACCCAGAGGATCCTCCCAGGTGGGAGGAGCCGATGGGGCTCACAGAAGGAATGGAGATTAGCCCAAAGGCTCAATCAGGAGGGGAGGAAGACATTCCGAACTCGAGGGACAAGGTCGTGAAAGAAATTGCCGACACGGGCATGCCGGCGGCGACCCGGCTTCCCATAAGAGGGAAGACCAGGATTATCGACCCGGCGATGCCTGCTAGAGAGACGGCATACGCACCTGAAATGGAGACCCGGCTATCGATGGTGCTTGTGACAAGCGTTGAAAAGGTCAGCAAAATGGAGGAAAGGATCTTAACCCTTAAATGACACACCTTTCCAGAATCTCATAAATGACATGAGGGGTCTAAATGACCCCAGCATGAAAAATGTCTCGTAACTAATTGATTTTTTGATCTTTAGTTATGCCAATTTTTTTCAATGTTGTTCAAGGTCTAGACAAGAAAATAAAATGATGATATTGTTAAAATTTCAATTTCAACATAGTGTAAAAATTTAAGATCGCCAAGAGTTTTAATCGTGGCTCCAAAATAAAAAAAATTAAAAATAATAAATAAATAAATATGAGCTCTATTTTTGGCGGGAACATTTGAAAATATATCATTCTAAAGGGTCTGGGGTCCGCTGGACCCCGGGTGGCATTTAAGGGTTAACACAGGTGGAAGAGATAGTCTCTTCAATCCTGGGAAAGGGGGAAAAAGGAGAGAAAACGACCCCTCCCCTTAACAAGAAGATGTCTGTCGCTCCGGCGAAAACTGGGAAAGACATGAAAAAGAAAGAGAAGCCCGCAGCGCGGCCTCGCGCAGCACAGCCTCGCGCAGCAGCATCCGTTCCCACAGCGGCCACCGAAAAATGACAAATGGCTTTGCACCGTTGTGGTTAAATGCCCGCTAACGGCTGCAAACGCCCTAACGAGGGAGAGTCGGGTAGCACTGGGATGGTCGGCAGCAAAAATAACGATGCTGGAGAAGCGGCCACTCCAGTGCTACAAGTGCCTGGAGATGGGGCACACGCGAGCTACGTGCCGGAGCGAGTCGGACCGCATGGGAGCGTGTTATAGGTGCGGGGAAACGGGCCATCCGGTCCGAGAGTGTGAGGCTCCCGTTAAATGCACAGTGTGCGAAAGCAAAGGGGTGCCTCACAATCATAGGATCGGCGGGCCTTTGTGCACAAGGTGCCGTAAGGGCGGGAGGGCTGCAGGCAAGAAAGAGAAGAAGGAGCCTGCAGACAAGCCTGCGCCTGCGGCGGCGAAGGGCAAAGCTAAGCCCAAGCCAAAGGCCATCAGCAACCTTGAGGTGACCGGCTTTAAGGTCACCCATGATGGGAAAATTATAGCCGGGGTCACCGGGCCACAGACTAGAAAGGTCCAAGTGACCCAGAGAAAGAAAAAGGGGGAGACGGAGCCCCCAAAAGCTAAGCCCGCCGAGAAGATGGAGGTGGAGATCTTTCCACCCGTGAGCGAGGCGGGCAAGGATAAGGAGGAAACCTCCCCATCGGCGATGGAGGTTACGGAGGAAGTGGGGGGACACCGTCCCACAGAGCAACGAGGAGGGTAGAGGGGAGGACTCCGTAGGGTATATGTAATGGCCCTACGGATCCTCGAAACAAACCTGAACTGCGCCCGCGCAGCTCAAGACTTATTCTGCCAGGCTTTGGCGGAACGCGGGTGTGGTTTGAAGATCGGCGGAGCCCTACAGAGTCCCACGGGGTCATTCCTGCTGGGCAAAGGACAACGGGGGCGCCGTCGCGATTACATGGAGGACGTTACCAACTCCCCCCCGTGCATCCCTAAGGGGGCCGGGGAGGGATACGTCATGGTAGAATGGGGGTCCATCTCCGTAATAGCGGTGTATGCCCCTCCAAGATGGACCGCGCCAGATACGAGCAATTTTTATCCGAACTGTTCGACCTAGTTCAGGGATGCTCGTCTGGCCGGGTTATGGTCGCGGGGGACTTTAATGCGCATTCAGCGCTGTGGGGTCCCCCGCGAACCGACTGGAGGGGCCGTGCCACAGAGTTGTGGGCGGCGGGTCTCGGCCTGAGTCTGGTGAACTCGGGCCGAGAGAGCACGTGTGTGCGGCGACAGGGGACGTCAGTGGTAGACCTTACGTGGGCCACCCCCCTGTCGCCCGCGAAATACACGGATGGAGAGTGGTCACGGGCCAAGAAACTCTGTCAGACCATCTCTATATAGAGATGTTGGTCCGGGCCACCCCGCTAGGAGTGCTCGCTCGTCGCCGTAACGCCAAAGGACAGAAACGAAGATGGGCCCTTAAAAAAATGGACAGGGACCTCTTTGCGGCGGTCCTGGCTCTTAATTGGTGCAAGGAGAAGGAAGGCGAGATTGGGAATGGGAAAATAGACGAAGAGGTCAAGGAGCTAGTCAGGACAATGTCAAAGGCCTGTGACGTGGCCATGCCTCGGCTTCGCCGCCTCTCATGTCTCCTTACAGTGCCAGACTAGAGTCAAGCTCAACAGGATCTTCTTTCCCCGCTAATTTTTCCAAGCCCGTTCCCTTGGCAGTGGTTTCGCTAGATAGTAGATAGGGACAGTGGGAATCTCGTTAATCCATTCATGCGCGTGACTAATTAGATGACGAGGCATTTGGCTATTTGTATCGCGCCAATCTGGCGCGTCTTACCGCTTCAGGGCAGTGCGGTTCCTGATAACAACGGGACCTGGCTGAGCGATCCTGCAGGTTAACGATTGGATCGCTCTTATGCGCAACAGGTTGCCCAAACAATAATAAGGATACGAGATCCAGCATAACTTTCGTTCTTACTACCTATCAAATTGACTAGGCCCATCTAGCACTCTTGGCAAGTCCTCCCGCAGGAGGGAAACCCATCTGACTGATCTGCCGCGGGATTCCTGCGTACGGGCTGGAAAAATTATTAAGCAGAGTCCCCAGCTTGGGGAAACGGAGCTTGGCCGGCTTAGTGTAGCCGTTACCGCGGGGAGTCACGTGGAGGCGTCCGCCCGTGCGCCGGGGCGGTCGGTCGCACGGCTCTGCCGCCGTTCGGTGCCCATATATAATTCATATATCCGAACGACTCGCATCACTGATGTCTACGGCAAAAGTGCCGGCATAGCTTAAAATCGGGAGTGTACAAGGCTCCCGAATAAATAAATAAATAAATAAATATTGGGTGGATCCGGTCCCAGACCATCGTTAATATATAAAAATTACATCAGTGAGCTAGTGCCAAAAGTTTTTAGTCAGCAGTATCGCTGTTGTTAAGGCGCAACGGCGCGTTATAGTCCATAAACATATGGAACAGTTCTACTGAGCTCCTGAGCGCTTGTAGTGTCAGCATTCTCAGCAAGCCTCTGTCTTTAATTTGCAACTTGTGCAGACAGGTGACAGTGTCTTTGGGCATTGCTCCTCTTGTCCCGATCACTATCGGGAGGATCTCACAGTCTTTCGCCCCTAAGTGAGCTTTAAGCGGGGCTACGAGGGACGCATATTTAGCGAGCTTGTTCCTTCTGCCTCTCTCAAGGAGGTCACCATCCTCGTGGCAGATTGTGATGTCAGCCACAAAGACCCTTTCCCGATACTGTATGATCAGGTCTGGTTGGAGATTCCTCAACTGAGGATCCTGCAATCGTGCCTCTTTCGTTATTGCTGCGCCACGCTGCCCCAAGACGTGGCGCTCTATAAAGTCTCGGACGTCATTATGCCGTTTGATTCGTCCGGACTTAGTGTATATACACTGCCCCAGTATGTGACCAAGCGTCTCGGGCTGAGCCTTACATTTACGACACATGACGCTGTTGGTCTTGGCTATTCTGTTGAGCGACACCTTGTTCGCTGCCACGTTCGCTCTCAGCTTGAGCGCCGTGATATACCTGGACGGTTTCAGTAAGCCAGGTCGATACAGCCATTCATTGCCTATCCTATCATTTTTATAGGCATGCACTCCCTTACCTTGGGAGAGCAATTCCGTCCATTTTCTCCACTCATTAGCTTTGGCTTTGAGTTTATAGCCGTCGATCTGTTTGGTCGACTGTAGTGGCCAGCCCAGTCTGGCTACATGTGCCAGGCGCTTTAACTTGTTCTCCAGCCCCGACGCTACTACTAGGGCTTGTATTGCCGGGTCGCTATTTGTTAAAAAGCGAAATCCAGCCTTTAATGTTGCGGACGTCACAACAATTTCGAGCTTTGGAAAGCTCATGCCGCCATCGCGTTTAGACGCGTATAGCAGACCATCTGCCATGGACTGTGGAAGGTGCAGATAGTCTGTCACCGCCGTCCTAAGTGTTTGGTCAAGATCTCTTAATTCTGTGGCACTTATAGCGCCAGCGGTGAAGGCATACAGAAAGTGCGCCAACACATACCGCGCCAAGAGCTCAACTTTTTGATGAGGCTTCAGGGGTAGCCTCTTAATTCTTGGGAGCGTGTCCCTGAGTTGTGTGATTGCACGCTTAATAACTACTCCTTCCCATGGAGTAACCTGTATACCCAGGTATTGCATTGACTGCGCAGGGCCGCAGTAGGCGATCTTCTCGCCATTACTATGTATTTCTGGGTCCACCATATACCAGCTATCTTTGGTGGTAACAATTTCAAAGGCGACACACTTCCCAATCGATAGTGCCATTCCCCATTTAGAAAGGGAACTAACGAGCTCATCCACAAGCCGACTCGCCGCTATTGCGTCCTTCGCAATTAGTATTATATCGTCGGCGAAAGCCAGGCACGATATGCTGAGGCCTTCCGTAATTTGGAAGCCTTCCATCTTTTCAAGTCTGACAATTATTAGATCCATGCATATGTTAAAAATAAGCGGAGACAGAGGGTCTCCCTGTTTGACACCTCTGCTCAACAGTATGTCGAACGTTTCGTTACGACATTTCATGGTCGTTTTGACTCCTTTGTATGAGTCCATTATCATTGCGACCACCTCCTCCGGCAACCCTTGGTTAAGTAAAGCATACTTAATAACTGGGTGCGGAAGGCTATCGAACGCCTTGGCAATGTCCACCTGGGCGGCAACGATTCCTTTGCCCCTTTTTGCTGCTGCGAGAACTTCATTCAGCAAATTAATGTTGTTGTAACAACCCATTTCCGGCACAAAGCCTTTTTGCCGTATATTCAGGTGGACCACCTCTCTCAGGCGCTGGTCCATAGTGCCCCAATATATTCTGCTTAATATTGAGGAGATAGTAATCGGCCTATAGTTAGCCGCCACAGAGGGATCCTTTCCCTCTTTGAGCAACAGCGTTGTTCTGTTGCAGCGCCACGCGCTTGGTTGCTTCAATGCCAGCATGACCACATTGAAGATTGCGTGGAGGATATCTCCTCCTTCACTCCTCATTAGATCTCCCTTACGGAGCCCGTCAGGCCCGGCTGCCACCCTCAGCCGCGTAGATTTGAAACGCTTCAGGATCTCCGCCTTGGAGATAGGATGCAAAATTTCTGCTGGGTTGTACGCCACCGTAGCCTTTCGGCTTACGTGGTCAATATCACATTGACCTGGGCTTCCCCATAGCCCTTCATAGAGCTCCGTGACGCTCTCAACAGATGGACTCACAGAGTCTTCTGTATCTGACGCTTGAATGTCTGTACCCTCTCTTACCAATTTAGCGAGGATAGCGGGGTTGTTCCTGTACAACTCTTGTGTACGGGCATAAGCTCGGGATTTGCGCTCACTCCTACTCGAGAGCCCTTTCCGCCGACCCCGGTGCCTTCGGGAGCCACCGCCCGGTTTCCCAGACGCCGGAGCGCGGAACAAACTAATCACCAGCTCGTAGGCTGTGTCTACCTCCTCTTGCGTTATTGCTTGGCCACCTCGTTTTGCCATTAGCAACTGAGTTATATGTTGCTGTGCCTCCAACGATTCCTTGGGATCGTTTTTCTTAAGCTCTTGAAGCACAGCCTCCACGCCTGCTTGTCGCCATTGCATGGTTGACGCGGATTCAGTAAACTCATAAATATCACATGGTGTTTCCTCAGCATCTAGGAAAACATCCTCGTTCTCTTCCGCGTCAACGAAAACATCGTCAACCTCCAGTGGTGCACCATCCACTTGTTGATCCTCTTCAGTGAGGGATTCTTGATTTGAAAGTGTACTCTTGAGGCGTTGCTCTCTCCACCTTTTATAACACGCCTCATTCCTCTTATCCCTTATTTGCTTCAGGGTTTTTTCCGGCATAAACGGAACCATAGCTTTCGCTATGTTCCTCTCATCCTTGAGCTCATCCTTAAGAGAGTCATAGTTACTCCCGCCGTTTACCCGCGCTTGCTTGAATTTCTTCACGTTGACATTCAGAGCACTGGGCAGAAATCACATTGCGTCAACACCCGCGAGGGCCATCGCAATGCTTTGTTTTAATTAGACAGTCGGATTCCCCTAGTCCGTGCCAGTTCCCTAGTCCCCCAGTCCGTGCACCGCATCGAGAAAGAGCGCACTACACGCTGCCACTATTGCCCGGAGGGGGCGGACACGGCGCAGCACACGCTGGAACATTGTCCAGCGTGGGCAGAAGAGCGTCGTGCCCTCCGGGCCGAAATAGAGGAGGACCTTGCAGCCGCACCCTTCAGGGCCGCCAGAGGAGCCAACCGCACACCCAAGCGCGGGGGGGCACAGCCGACCCACGAGTGCTCGTGGCGCGCATCCGGGAGACGAGGGCCGAGGAGCCGACCAGGGGAGGCGAGACGGACGGCCCGAGCGACGGGAGCGAGCGCGAGACGAGGACCGCCGGGTAAAAGACGGCAGGTAACGACCGCAATGTCCGTCCACGAGGGCGAGACAGGCGAGCGAGGAAACGCGATTAGATAATAAGAAGACGTTTGTATAACAATAAGAGTTCAATATAAATATATTTGGGACAGTATTATAAACTAATATACATAATGGTGACGGGTATCAGATATAAGTACGCGTGTAGTAAATAAGTCGACAAAGTCGCAACGGTAATACAGCGAGAGAAGCGCAACGGAGCGATCCGCGAGGTCCGCGAACACGTCAGATTGAATAATCGCGAAAACGCGAACCAAGCAGATTCGGCGTTAACGAGCGACACGGGCGCGTGGAGAATAAAGTAACTAAGACGCCCATGAGGTCCGCGACAACGTCAGACCACCAGGTCGAAAACTAGCGATCTAGACAGAATCGCCGGGAAGTCGCGATACGGGCGCGTCGAGAGGAGCGTAAACAAGACGCCCATGAGGTCCGCGACGACGTCAGACCACCAGGTCGAAAAATAGCGATCTAGACGTAATCGCCGGGAAGTCGCGACACGGGTGCGTCGAGGGGAGCGTAAACAAGACGCCCATAGGGTCCGCGATGACGCCAGACCGCCAGGTCGAAAACTAGCGACCTGGACATAATCGCCGGGAAGTCGCGATACGGGCGCGTCGAGAGGACCGCGAACAAGGCGACCATGAGGTCCGCGACGAGAACCGACCGCTAATTAGCGAAACAGCGAACCGGAAGCGACAGCGGGTCAAGCGAGACCCAGTATGCGTACCGAGTGACCGAGCGTCTCACTCGAGCGAGTATAGAGCGATTCGGCAATGCTTCGGCCCGAAATCACGAGTCCATAAATATAACGAAGGGAGACATGGAAATTGTAATAGCGTACGATTCCGGGCGAAGCAGCGTAGAGAATTTCAACGAAATAATATTCGAGCGCAGTCCAGAAACTTCTCGATGTGAAAGTGCTGGAATGCGAGAGTTGTTATTCGGGAACGTGCGGCGAAAACACGCAAAAACCATGTCGAAGGAATGCGCGTGTAAATATTATCCGAGTCGAGTACCGAGCGAACAAAGGAATCACGTGCGCGAACACGCACAGCTACGACGCCAGCCCATGGTACCGGAGGAGTGGGGACTGGACACCGAGGGGCAGCCAGGCCAGCGAGTCGAGGAGTTGCCCACGAGAGACGATCGCGAACGGACGTGTCGGAGATAGCGTCTCGGGATACACGACGGGCACTTAGCCGCGCATTCGCTAATATCCGCGAAACATGTACAACGTAACGGGCGCGTGTTAAAAACATTGTAAAATACAACAACGATTAACGGTCATCGAAACTGTAAGGCCATCCGATACTCAGCGTGTGTGTTACTGTAACTAGATCTAAGAATAAAAGATTATTAGTTTACATTTAACAAAAGTCTCAAGTCAGTGAATACTTACCTTGATACTCACCTGATCCTTTGATATCGGCGACAAAGCGGTACGGTGGTGATCCAAATCCAGCGTTGACTATACGGTAGTTGTTCGGCGTCGATTCAATTGACGATCCAGACTAGCACAGCGGCAATCCGGTATGCAAATGGAGCGAGGATCCGGGGAAGTCCAGCAGCAGAGGTCCAATTGACGATCCAGAGCCGTCCAGCAGGGATCCGGGGTCACGTCGTGAGTGATCCAGCGTTGTCCAGCGTCGATCCATCGAAGTCGGGAACCTGAAACAGAAAAGATGGTTAATATCGTAGAATCGTAGGAATACACGAATACTTACCTTCTCGGTAGATTATTGGTTAAACCGAGTGGCGACCGGACAGAGAAAATAAAGAAATCCTCAATCCCGAGCCGTCACTTAGCCGTGTTCGGTCACAACCTTTCCCTCCCGGCCGTCGTAGCTGCGACGGTCCGGGCGGGGGAGGAGGGAAGAGAGAAGTGGATGAAGTTTGTCTCCTTCTGCGACAAAGTCATATCGTGGAAGGAGGCGGACGAAAGGGTGAGAAGGGGAGAGGTTGCCCCTCCCTCCCAAGCCGACAGTGACGGAGATTGAATGCGCCCCAGGCGGGGCATCGATGACGGCTCCCAGGCTGGGAGCAAAAGATAATAACAACTGGGCGGGGGCGGGGGAGTCCCCCTCCCCGAACATACGCTCAGGCACCTCCCCCAAATAAAAGGGGAGGATGTGTTAGAAAGGACGGGGGGCGGCACGGGGGGGACCGTTTCCCCCTCTTCGAGAGGGGGCCTGCCCTCCTTCCGCCATCATTTTGTGCCAAGCAGGTTGGCGGAGGGAGCGGGCCGGGGGGGCTCGGGCGGATTCCCCATGGGGTTTCCGCCACAAGCGCTCCCCTCGACCCGCGATGGCAAAAGGCCGGGGTCCCGAGAGGAGGCTTAGGCCTAACCTCAGGGCCACGGAACCCGCCTGCCCCTAAGGGGGCGCGAGGAGGGAAGGAACCCATCTCTTCGGAGATGGCCACTCCCCCCTCGCCCGGGGGGCGGGCGAGCGGTCGGGGACTGCCGCTCGCCCGCTGCGAAAGCAACCCCGGAGGGAGGGGTGGCGGACGAGGGTAGTGGCACTCGTCCGCCACAAGTTAGGATTAGTTTGCCTCACGAAGCAAGGTGCGGGGAGGCCCATGGATGTGATCATTGCGTTTCCCGGGGCCTCCCCGGTACTGCACAGTGTTAGGGTCACTCATGGGTGTTTTAGCCTGTAGGCGCTATCTTCTGGGGGCAGGCTCAGGGCGTCTCCAGCCTCCTTGGAGTATCCCCCGTCAGTGAGATGCGCGTGCATGGAATCCGGCACTCCTCCGCCCCACCCCAGGGGCGGGGGGTCTTCCCCGAACAGGGAGGCTAGTAGGTTTAAACCCCGGAGGGGTAGCGGCGCTCCCCGATTAGGGTCCATGACTGGTTGCCCGGAACTAGGTGCCCAGACGCTCCCTGATTGGACCTCATGACTGGTTGCCGCTGCAGCAACTTCGTGGGGACTCCAGTAGTGGAAGATTTCACCCATGTAAAAAAAAAAGCAGCAAAGGTCTCGCCAAGGGGGCCACTGCCAAGAAGGAACCAGCTAAGCAGGCTAACAATAAGGCCGCCGAGCCGGCTAACAAGGGAGGGAAGAGAAAGCTGCCGAGAACCGCAGCAATCACCCTCACCAGTACCGAGGACAACTTGGAGGAGCTGATGAGGGAAGCGCGTTCACGTATTACCCTTAATGACCTCAAGGAACTCGGCATCGCGGGAGGTCTAAAGCCTAGAAGAGCCCAAACCGGGGCTCTTCTGATTGAAGTCCCCGGAAAGGACGGTCCGGAGAAGGCTGACGCACTGGCCGAAAGGCTGGCCGGGCTGGTCGTTCTGGAATTAAGGTAACTAGACCCGTAAAAACGGGAGAGCTAAGAGTCCTCGATATCGAGGACTCGATGAAAGAAGAGGAGGTGGCGGCAGTAGTCGCCGAGGCAGGAGGGTGCCTACCCCATCAAGTCCAGGTTGGACCACTGCGCAGGGGGCCCAATGGTCTAAAAACGGCCTGGGTCAAGTGCCCCCTGGCGGCCATCAACGCCGTCATAAGCAAGGGCGGGAAACTACAGATTGGGTGGTTTGCCGCACGGGAGCAGGCGCTGGATGTGCGCCCCCTCCAGTGCTTCAAATGCCTGAAGGGGGGCCACGTGAGGGCGCATTGTACGAACGAGGCCGACCGCAGGTCCCGGTGCTACAGATGTGGCGAAGTAGCCCAGATAGCACTAAACATTTCTATGAACGTTCTATGAAAAATCTTCTAGAATATTTCGAATATTCTATAAGTCAATCTTATATATTTACAGTATCTTTATAATATATTCGAATGGCACTACTTCAAATGTTTTTTTAATATAAGTAGAATAATCTATCGAATATTCTATATAACATTGTATGCATATTTATAGAATATTCTATAAGCATTTTAATAAAATGTTTTATAGATCATTCTATGTATTTACATAGCACATAAAATAAATAGGGGTAAACAGTACAGTTGTTGGCCACTCTACAAGGATTGGCCACATTTAAAAAAATTAAAGATTATAAAAGAAATACTATTAAAATGTTTTTAATTATAAATACAAAATATTGAATACACTTTTAAAAAAAACATTTTTAAACATTTTAATAGTACTTATTTCTTTATAATATTTAATTTTTTAAGATATGGCCAATCATTGTAGAATGGCCAACTGTATTGTTTACCCCTATTTTATGACCATATAAGTTTTATAAGTTTTATAAGTTTTATAAGTTTTTATTTTCCAAAACAGCTAAATTAATTTCACCTTTTTTACAAGAAGAACAAAAAATTAGTTAGAAAATAACATGAGAATGTTAGCGTTAATATCATCTATTACTTAACTGATATTATCAGTTTCTTAATTTTAACACTTATACGTTATTAATTTCTATTGTATTTTATCTAATTTTCGTCTTCCTTATAAAAAAGATGAACTTTACTTTGAACTTAGCTTTTGAAAATGGATAACTCCATGTTTTTTAGAGCAACTGTGATTATTTGAATATGTAGGTATATTAAAGAACTGGTTTATATGTAATTAATAAATACACAATTTTAATTAATTTAGAGTTCATTTTTTTATTTTAATTTTTTTTGCATTTAGGCATTCTATTTACAATACTATTTATAATTTATATACAAAATACTATTTAATGCAATATAAGGCTAGTACCATATAATCTTTTTTTTTTAAGTGGGGAAAATCTTCAAAAGTCTTCCCGCCTCTCGGGCCCGAGGCGGGGGTGTGCCGGATTCTACGGGCGCATATCGCCAAAGCGACGTCGACCCATAGCCTACCGGCTAGAAACCCCACTAGTCCCTCCTTGGCGCTATGTAGGGAAAGAACTGGGTAACGCACTGATCACTTCCGCGATCCTCTCCACGCCCGCCTTGAAGAGGCAACCCCCCTGGGGGGGCCTATGCCCCCCCTCTGTCCTTTGGGACAAATCTAATAACAAGTGGAGGCTGGGGGGGACTAACCCTAGCCTACCACCCCCCCCCCACCCTGGGGGTGCCGGCCCATCGGGGAGCGCCGTAGCAACCAGTCAGAGCCAGCTGTGACGCGTGGTGAGCCCGCCCATGCGCCACCCCCAGGCGGTAGAGGAGAGGACGACCGCAAACCAACCGGGGGCGGACCATCGGGGAGCGCCAGGGCACCAGTCAGGCACTTGCCATACAGAACTCGCCATTGGGGAACGCCCTGGCAACCAGTCAGGCCCCACCCACCGGGGAAACGGCACATCCTTCCCCACCGCGCCCTCTTAAAATAGAAGGCAGGAGGCCCGAACCCGAAACCAAAGTCCCGAGCCCCGACCCCCCGACAGTAATGCCAGCATAAGTCGGCCAAGGAGGGGCAATCAGGAGCCGGCCCCCAGACCGGACCCCGAACGCCCCCCGCCCCTCCATCTCTCCCTCTGCGCTGGTGAAGCGGAAAAAATGGCCGCGTCCGCCAGTACAAGAGCGTTACCCCCGGACGCCCCGCCCGGCGGTACACAACCATCGTACCGCCTCTCTCGGTCCCAGTCGACCGTGGTTTTTTAGTGAGGTGTCCATTCCTCTTCCTCCTTGGTTTTTTCTCGAGGTGTCCTTCCTCTAAGTCGGTGAAGTGGAATAAGCAACCACATCCGCCAGCACGTGAGTGCCCGAAGCACCCCGCCCGGCGACACGCGATCACAACACCACTTCTCTCGGTCCCGACCGACCGTGGTTTTTTAATCGAGGTGTCCATTTCTCTCCCTCCTTGGCCGGTGAAGTGGAATAAGTAACCACGTCAGTTCTCTAAGCAGAGCACCCGGACCCCCGGTTTTTTATCTGGGTTTTCCTTTCCATAGGGCAGTCGGTCTCAATCCCCCATCCTGCCGGAGCACCGGCGTGCAATGAATGTGGGATACAAGTCCAACCGCCCATTGGTTTTTTATCGAGGTATCCGTCCTCTCCCTCCTGCGGTTTTTTATCGAAGTGACCTTCCTCTAGGCCGGCAGGAGAATCACAATCTCCCTAACGGTCCCGCCCGACCGGGCGTTTGATGTCAGGGTCGCCATCCCTTACCGGCTGATGGAGTCTTGGAAGCCGCATACGCGTCGATAGCCAGACTCCTAAGCAGGGCAGCCGGTCTCCCGGTTTTTTTTCTGGGTTTTCCTTCCCATAGAACGGCTGGGTCACAGAGCAAGGCTCGTCCCTTACGGCCCCGTCCGATCGGGCGGACATATTATAGAGGCCGCCTACCTCGCGAGTCCCCAAAGGGACTCCCCGGCCCAGAACAGCCGCAACGACTGCCCTAGGTTACGGTACTGATGTGCTCGGGCACTCCGGGTTCGCAAAACCCGTACCACTTGGTCCCCACCGGGCCCCTAAAGGTTCGGATGAGTCCCAAATGGCCCCTGGAGGGTGGCCGCCCGGTCCCGACCTCGGAATAAGTCCGAGCGGGCCGGGCGGCCGGATCCGCCACCCTGCCGGAGCACCGGCGTGCAATGGGTGAAGAAGCCAACCCCACCCCGAACCCCGCGGTTTTTTATCGAGATTTTCCTTCCTCTAGGCCGGCGGGAGGAATCAAAATCCCCTTAACGGTCCCGGCCGACCGGGCGTTTGAAGTCAGAGTCGCCTTCCCCTACCGGCGATTGGGACCAACCCGAAGGCCGGTCCTTAAGGGAGTCGCCGGGCTCCCATTCTTCCCGCCCCTCCGGTCCGTAGACCGGCGGCAGGAAGGGTGGACTCTTAGACCCCGCACCTCACCAACGGGCCACCACGGTGACTTCTGTTCTAACAAAAGCCACCGGACATGGCCCGTCGGATCCGAACGGGGAGCCCCCTCGCCGCGCCAAGGCGGTCCACCACGAGGGGGTAGTACCATATAATCTGAAATCGAAAGAAGAAATTCAAGTAAGTTAAATTTAAAGTAAAACAGAAAGATTTTTTCAAACTGCAGAAGAATAATTATAGGATTTTCCCTGGAAATTACACGTGTACATAACAATAAAAGAATAAGAAATGAAAACTAGTAAGAAAGTTTTTGATTTGTACTTGCTCTATATATGCTTTGTATCTCAATCTCCGTGTACTCTGGGCAGGAAATACCACAAAATGTAATTATCTGCAGATGCAGATATTAATAAGGCTCCCTTATTTAACGCTGCAATATAAAGAGAATTTAGCATAAGAATAAGAATAAGAATAAGAATAAGAAAAGAAATATAAGCTGTATATAAGATGTTGGTTTAAAGCGGAGAGGTTATCTGGTATAAAAACCAGGAACCTCGGCGACGTCAGGAATATTAAGGAAGGGCGGACAAACGGAGTTTACACTTGGTGGTGACAATAACTTTTGGACGAACACGTGTGTTCGAGATAAGCGATATGTATTTCGACGACACTCTTTTAAAAACTGACTCGACTATAAACGCGAGAAAGTAACCCAACTAAAGTCCAGTAATACACTAAAAATGCCCGACGCAATAGGCCGCCGCATTAAATGGAACGCGATACAAACATGTGACGCCCTTGAGACATAGACATCGACTTGTGCGACTTTCTTCAAGCATAACCTTAAATTTTCTAAAGAATTTTGTCCTAACGAACTGTTAAGGATGTGAAAAATATTACCAAAAATATACAAAAAAATATTCTTAAACCTTATTTAATGTTTCATAGAACAGAATTAATAAAGGAAAAAAGATAATTACCTCTGATTAAAACGATGTTTTATTATGCACGTACCAGCACGGCGAAAAGGCACGGTAAAGCATGACGACGAACGACAAAGAATGGCGCTCACTACGAATATGGCCACCTAACTTAAAATGTGCAATAAATAAATTCAACGAATATTTTAAAAATGCTCTATTATAAATATACGATTTTTTATTGTAACATTTTACGTATATTCATATAACATTCTATTCGAATATTCCAAAATTGAGAACATTCACACTTTGTAAGAATATTCATAGAATATTGTGTGCTATCTGGGAGGTCACAGGGCCCGAGAGTGTGCGGCCGCGCCCAAATGCCCTATATGCTCCGACCTGGGAAAGTCATCAGGCCACCGAGCTGGCGGCAGAGCCTGTGCATCGGCCAGAAAGAGGGCCCGTCCAAATAGGGCGACGAACGCGACAAAGACACAACCCCCTACGGAGATCCGTAGGGGGACAAGGGAGGAGGCAATGGAGGTGGAGCCCCTCCACCAATTGCCGCAAATTAGGAGCATTAAAGCGGCCAATATCCAAATCCCGCCGAAAGCTCCCACTAAGAGAGCAGCCCTGAGTTCCGAGGGCAATGGGGTGGAGGGAAATAACAATGATAGGAGACCCTGCGACCGCACGCATTGTCCGTACGAGGGTTGGGCAATAAGCTGCCCCAGGTAAGACTGCGTAGGCTGTCAGCGGAAGTGGTGCGGCAAATCACCGGCCGGGCCGAGCCCGCGGAGCAGCCGCTCCAGACGATGACGGCGACGGGGCCCCAGGCGCACACAGTAGGTCGGGGCGTTTCAGGTACGATCGAGCCGGCAGCCGGGGGCTTCCATTAGGGAGACGGGCTCCTCTCTCGTTCTTGGAGCCCGTCCCCCTCTCTTTCCTTTTTTTGTGGAGTGGGAGCACCCAGTCCCTCCACCCGACGCTCAGCCGGCGACCCCAAGTCCGCACAGTCGTCGGAGCCCGTCCACCTTCTCCCCCTCCTATCGCGCCCTACGTGGGGCCGTATTCGGGGGACCGTTGCGAGGCCGCAGCCGCCGCCGCCACTCTTCTGGCGGCGGCGACACTCTTGGTGGTCGCCTCGGTGTCCACTCCTCATCTTCCTCCTCCTCCCTGTCAGTCGGAGGGGGCGCACTTTCCCCCTCCTGATCCTCTCGCTTGCCTCCTTTCGCGACATTACGCTGCCGCAGAAGGAGACGAACGCCTTCCATTTCTCCTCCCTCCCGACAATAGCCGCCACGATTGCCGGGAGGGAGAGAATCCTGGCCTATGGCCTCTATCAGGACACGACGCTGCACTACCCACGCAGAGCAAAATTGCAGCGTGTGCTGCGCCGTGTCCCTCTCCTCGTCGCAGTGATGGCATTCGATAGTGGCCTCCTTACCAATGCGGTACAGGTATACACCAAAACACCCGTGTCCGGTGAGCACCTGCACCGCGTGAAACGAGACACCGTATCTCCGACTGTCCAGCCATTCTGCTAGACAGGGTCGGATGGCATCGACGGTCCTCCGGCCAAACTCTGAGTTGGCAAGATAGTCTTGCCAACGTCTTACGAGGACCGCCTTTTCCTGGAGCCTTATCGCTTGACGGGCTCTGGGCAGGATTCGTGTTCCCCCAGCTTGCAGCTCCCTTGTACGCCTATGAACTTCAGCGTACTGCCGAGCCGCAAGCTCTAACGGGGGAAGACCTGCCAGAGCCATCGCCGCCGCATGCGAGACCGTGTAATACGCACGTGACACTCGCTGAGCCATTGGGCGCTGCACCTGGCGTAGTAGAGCCTGGATGCGGCGCGATCTCTCCGCCGCAGACGCCCAGACCGGGGCGCCGTAGAGTGTCACGGCGTGCACGGTCTCCGCATAAAGTCGGCGAGCCCTACCGCTCGCCCCTCCCAGATTCGGCATGAGCCTGGCGAGGCTATTCGCCACGCCTTTGGCTCTGGGAATTAGGCGAGCGAAATGCTCACCGAAGCTCCAAGTGCCATCCAACCAGAGGCCCAGTATCTTCATACTGGCCTCCACGGAGACACGGGTGCCCTCCACCTCGATGTGGGCCACTGGCGGCTTCCCCCTAGACCTGTTGTAGAAGAAGACGGCCTGTGTCTTCTGGGGAGCCACCCTTACGCCCACCCTTCTCATGGCGGCCAAAACCGCCGCCACTGCGACGTTTGCCTTCGAAATGGCCTCCTTCCACGTATCGCCCTTAACTCCCAGGAAGGTATCGTCAGCGAAACCATTTAGCCAACATCAGCCTAACACGGACCACTCTATCTTGGTCCGTGTAGGCCAATTGCCTGTTCCGGAGGTAGTCGTGGAGAACGGCTACTAGATAAGGGGGCACGCCGTAGTACAGTAGTGCCTCCCTTATCGTCGGCCACGGCAGGGTGTTGAATGCGTTTGCTACATCGAAACTTACTCCCAGCAACACCCTGCCGGCCTCCACCGCGGCTCCCGAGAGGGTCATGATGCGCATGATAGCGTCTATCGTAGACCTTCCCTCTCGGAAGCCGTACTGGTTCTCAGAAAGATCTGGACCAGTCCGGGACAGATGCTGGTCGAGTCGGTTGGCTATGATTCTTTCGAACAATTTACCGACTTCGTCCAGCAAGCAGATTGGCCTATACAACGATGGCTAATCGGCGGGCTTCCCCGGTTTGGGGAGGAGGACCAATTTCGCTACCTTCCACGCCTTGGGGAACCGGCCTTGTTGTAGACACTTGATGTAAACTCCACTCAAGCAATCGGCCAGTTCCCCAGTGACCAAGGACCATACTTTCTCCGGAACTCCGTCCGGCCCTGGTGCCTTTCCTGTCTTAAAGCGGCCTTTCGCGGCCGCTCTCATTTCGTCCATGGACACACCGAGTCTCTCATCCCACTCCACCTCAGGTGGAGCGGGACCTCCGTGCATCCTCTCCCCGGGGTCGTCAGGAAAGAGGGTGCTTACTACTTCTTCGAGAAATTCGGGGTCCATGGACTCCGTAACCGGGGGCGCCCAGGTCCTTGTTGAGGACTATTTTGTACGGGCGCCCCCACGGGTCTTCTTCCAGGGCCTGCAGGAGTTCCTGCCACGACTTGTCCTTGGCCACTTTTATGGCCCGGGAGTAAAGCCGCTTGGCGGAGCGGTAATCTACTCCCGTCTCGTCTAATCTCCGCTGGTCTCCGCTTCTCCTGGCGCGGAGCCAGCGTCGCCTAGCGTGGACGGAGGAGCGCCTTAGTTCGGCGATCTCCTCCGTCCACCAGTAGGCAGCTTTCCTGGCTGAGGCCGGGATCGGGGCATGGCGGCGTCACAAGCCGCCGTCATTGTTTCCCCGATCCTATTGGCTGCTTCGTCAACGTCCTCTAGCCCAGATAGGTCGTCCACCCATAGAGAGGTGCTGATCGACGCCTTCAGAAGGTCGTCGTCAAGCTTCCTCACATTCCATCTAGGGAAGCAGAGCTCCGCTTCCCTACGACGGGCCTGGACTTCTGGGGGGGGGGTGGCCGAGAGACTCATCTCTATAAATAGATGGTCAGACAAAGTCTCTATTTCCTCGGCCACCCTCCAATCCCTTACCTGGCGGGCTACGGAAGGGCTGGCCCACGTCAAATCCACTATGGACCCCCCCCCCCCCCGCAGCCTCACGCAGGTATGCACGTTCCCGGTATTCAACAGGGTAAGTCCCAGGCCCGCCATCCAATCCTCGAGAATCGCGCCTCTTGCATTGGCGACCGGGGAGCCCCACAACGCCGATTTAGCGTTGAAATCTCCGGCCACCAACACTTGTCTATGCGCAGGCGGGATTCTCTCTAGACATACCCTAAGGTTGTCCAGTACTCTCTCGAATGAAGCCGTGTCCACGCTGGGAGAGACGTACACCCCCACCACATAGACACGGCCCCACTTGACCACAACGTACCCGTCCCCCGCTCCGAACTTAAAGCAGGGAATAGGGTCACGGATCTGCCTCCATGTAATGGCCACCAAACCGCACCGGCTACCCGCTCACAGAGACTGATTTTGTGGCACCCGGTACGGCTCGGCGGCCACCCCCAGGCTGCACCCCCGCTCCGCCATCGTGTATAAGAACACGTCCTGCGAAGCGGGGGTGTGATTCAAATTAGCCTGAAGTATACGCTGGGGGGGGGGGCATTAATAATACTCAGAATCTGAGGGCTCTTTCCCCTTCTCCTCTCCTGCTCCTGTTGGAGGCACAATCACCTGTTGCGTGCCCGACTCTGTAGGCCCATTGTTCTCAGGCTCTACATTCGGAACTGGCGCCGGCAGTGGGGTCGTCTGCAACGACGCCAATTGTTCCTTGGTCACCTCTTCGTTCACCTGCACACCTGCAGGATCCTGCGTAGAGACGGGCTGCGGTGGCAATTGTTGTTGCTGTTGCTCCTGACCAGCCTTCACCACTGTGCTCCTCTCCCTATTCCTCTTCTTACGCTGGGCTTTGAGTCAATCTTTCTCCTCTGTCTCCCCGCTGCCCTCCGCGTCCGAGGCAGTTCTCTTCGCAGCCTGCCTACTTGGCGCCAAGAGATTTACTGCCTCTATACCCGTGATCCTCGGTTTGAGACCAGAGGGTCCCGGAGCCGGGTCCACCTCCATTCTAACATCACCCGACACCAAGGAAGAGGAACCCGGTTTAGCGGCCCCCACTGTCATGCGTGGCTTGCCCCTCTTTCTTGCTGAGGAGCAAGCCTTGCCTCCCGCTCAATGGCCCGCGGGTTTCCCCAAGTCCGAACAGATCGGACACTTGGGGATCGCTCTGCAGTCCCGGGCCCGGTGCTCTGTGTCACCGCACCGGTAGCACCGGGCACTGCGGTCCACCTCGCTGGTGCATTGGGCTCGGACGTGGCCCCCCTCAAGGCACCTAAAACATTGTAGGGGCCTCGTCTCGAGCACCTGCACCCTGGCAAGGAACCATCCGACTTGGAGTTTGCCACCCGCCCTTTGAATGGCGTTTACCGCTCCAAGCGGACATCTCGCCCAAGCCGTATAGAGTCCGTTCGGCCCCTTGGTGAGTGGGCCTACTTGGACTTGGGTTGGCGTGCATCCGCCAACACCGGCGATTACCGACGCCAACTCCTCTGCCGATGCTGAGTCCGCGAGGTCAAGAATCCTTATTTCACCTGCCTTCGTTGGCCTGGATATCTTGACCCCCGGTCTGCCTTCAAACACTTTGGCCAAGTGCTCCGCTAGAAGGTCAGCCTTGGCCGCGTTATCTTGACCGGGGACTTTAATTATGAGAGCCCCGGTCTGGGCCCTCTTGGGTTTAAAACCCGTGGTGAAGCCTAGTTCACTCACGTTGATATTGGTACGAGCCTCGTTGAGGAGCTCGTTATAATTCCCCTCGAGGCTCGTGATCGTAATAGCCACGCTACGCGGCAGCCTTCTCTTGCCAGCCTTGTTGGTCTTGTTGGCCTTTCGCTGAAACAGCGTTTTTAGGCTGATTGGCTGACTTCGCCGGTTTAGGTCCAGCGACAACGGTCTTTCCCTTACTAACGGGGCCCCCGCCGCCGCCCTTAGCCTTACCGTTCTCCTTCTGCCCAACCGCCTTACCCCTCTTTCCCACCGTCGTTCACCCATCTTGCGCGATGTTCTTAGGCGGGGTTGGGGTCGCAGGGGTAGCTTTCGCCTCTTGCTTATTGGCAACAGCACTCCAGGACTTCACCTCATTGCCCCCTTTGCTGCTTTTGCTCCCTCCCTTGACTACATCAGCGAACGAAGACTTTGGCAACATTTTGCCCCTCTCGTTCGCAGTAGTCTTCTTCTTGTCGCCATTCTTAGCCACCGTCCCTTTCTTCGTTGTAACGGCGACTTCCTTATTGGTGACCGGTTGCTTGCCCTTTCCCACGTGTTGTTGCGTGGTTGACTGGATCCGTTCCCGGTTTATTGGCAGGCTGCTAACCAATTTCGTGAACATCCCTTCGATCTTGCCCTCGTAAGGGCGTTCATCAGCCTGTCTTCGAGAGACGATCCTTCCTGCATAAAGTGTTTGGGTGGTACGGCCTTTTTGATCACCGTGGTCTTTCCACCCAGAGCTGGCCGCACTACCGCCGGCATTCCCTCGGAATTAATTTCTTCGAGAATCTGCCGGCGTCTACCTTCAACCTTCTCCCTTTCCCTCCTCTCATCTTCAGAGGAGTCAGGGATAATATTAATATTATTCCGGTTCGTTATCCTCGATCTTCTGTCACAAACCGGTGAGTCCGGAAGGGGAGCGTTCACAGGCAGCTCCACCTCCATGGGCTCATCCCTCCTGGACAGCGCTTTCTCCACCAGAGCTTTAAGCTCCGCATTCTCCTTTTTAAGCGCTGCCATCTGATGGCGAAGATCTTCCATCTCGACATCCCTGGCCAGTTGCGTGTCTTGGCCGAGTCTTCCAACTAAATGGGTTGTGGCCGCGGTGATCGTCGCGGCCGCATCCTTCAGAAGCCCTTGGTCCGTTTCCCGAAGACTGCCCGCGGTCAGCCATATCTTATCGACGACCCGGACAGCCTCAAGGATTCGGTTCGGGAGATCATTGGTCGGGGCTACCCTCAGCTCTTCCAACATCTCCCGTTCCTTGATCTTCCTGTTCTTGGAAAGGGTGTTGCCGAGTTCTTGAGATCGCGAAGCCTCTGCTCCTCTCTCTCCCTTCCCCGCCTGGCCCGCTGTGCCTTTTTGCTTTCCCACTCGCTCGTCGTTACGGGCCTTCCTTGTTTCTTGGGTTTCTCTCCCTTGGACGTGTTACCTGTCATTCCCACGTCCGTGTTATCCTCCACCGTCGTCTCCACAAAAGACTCCTCATCTAGGGAGTCCCTGGAGTTTGATCTTGACAGGGTTTTCCCAGACAAGGTGGCATTCGCCCTGTCGATAGCCTTCTCTGATGCAGCTATTGCATCTTTATTGGCCTTATTCCTCTGGCGTAGGCGCGAGGCTAGGCTGATATCCTCGCTCTCACTCGTAGAGGGATCGTCAGCAAGAGCACGCCTTTGCGAAGACTGGCAAGCCTTCGCACGCGCGCTCGCTGGTCCCCTCACGGACCCTCTCGTGGTCTTGGAGGACTTATTCTTCGCCACCTTGGTGGCACTCGTCTCCGCCATTTCTTTTTTGTAGTTGGAATTGGAATTAGTAGTCATGATCTCGATTTATCCCGCTACCCGCCGCGGTCTTTATACGGGTGGCCGGGCGCGCCCCACGGCCCACCGAAATTACTTCCGGCAGACCGTGCCCCAGCGTACTCGTCTGGGGAGCCACCCATTCCCTCGGGCCCCCGGAATTCACATCGGGGGCACTGGGTCCGTGCCGCCCTACACGCCCGTGGGAGAGTACTCCCATAGGAGGTCTTCCCGTTTCCTCGGTGAGACGGCATCCCTGCCCACCTCGGGAACGGGGACAACCCTCCTTCAGAACCCCCCATGGCCTTGCGGCCGAATCTCCTATCCTGCCGGAGCACCAGCGTGCAATGGGTGAGGGATTCAAAACCCAACCCACAAGAAACCCCAGCTCCCCGACTCTGCCGGAGCACCGGCGTGCAATGAGTGAGGGAGCCACCCACCCCGAAACCCCATGGTTTTTTATCGAGGTTTTCCTTCCTCTAGGCCAGTGGGAGAACCAAAATCTCCCTAACGGTCCCGGCCGACCGGGCGTTTGAAGTCAGGGTCGCCTTCCCCTACCGGCGATTGGGACCGACCCATAGGCCAGTCCCTAAGGGAGTCGCCGGGCTCCCATTCTTCCCGCCACTGCGGTCCGTAGGCCGGCGGCAGGAAGGGTGGACTCTTAGACCCCGCACCTCACCAACGGGTCACCACAGTGACTTCTACCAACAGAAGCCGCCGGACATGACCCGCTGGATCCGAACGGGGAGCCCTTTCGCCACGCCAAGGCGGTCCACCACGAGAGAGTGCACCACTCCCATAAAGAGAGTGGCCGATAGAGTTGAACCCCAGCGATCTGGGACTTGCATCCCAAGATCCCCCATAGGAGGATCCCCCATAGGTGGACATAAGTCCACTGGGGGGGAGAACCGAAATGCGGACTGTCACACAGAAGTGACATCCGCCCTCACGTTTTTCTGTCCTCCGATTGTTTATAGTGGGATGAGGCAGACTCCCACTAGGCGGACGCCAGTGTTGGCAGTAAGGTCAGTCACCCCGCTTGAGCCCCCAGCCAAAGGCTGGATCCGCACTCCCTCGATGGACTAAGGGAAGGGCGCCACTCATAACGCAGAGCACGGGGTGGCGGAGGAAACCACCGTGGTGCGAGAGAGGGCTGCTCGCGCAGGGCCGTACCGTCCCACCGTCCAGCCACGCCATTTATCCGCAGAGTGATCCGCCATGCTGCAAATACACCCCACGGCCCGGGTCCTGCCTCCGAATTTGCAGGAGCAGGAGAACTCCTGTTTTTATGCTAGGTTTCCGGACACGCTGTCCTTCCGCCTACCATACTACCCGCCTAAGACCTCCGGTTTTTTTTTGCCAGACTGGCCAGGGGGGAGGCGTTGCCCCCTGTTGGCGATGTGTGGCATCCGAAGCCTATTGCCTCGTTGCCTATCCACCGCCTCTTCCCGTGTCCCTGCATCCGTCTTTTTTAACCTGGGGGAATGCAGACCCCTGGTGGCTGGCGTGTGGCACCCCAGGCCGAAGCCTGGTCGCCTATCCGCCTCCCCTACCCAAGTCCTACTTTCGCACCGCGGTCACATCCGATTTTTGTACAGAGAGATGTGAATCTCTGTTCGAGGGGATGGACTGTGGCGTCACCAAAGGATCAATGAATCAGAGGATCAATGGATCAGCCATACCCAATTCCCCCCCTACCCGCGATTATAATACGTTCGCTTACCCAGTTCTCCAGAAAAAGGAGATAGCTAATCCTAGCGGTGGAACGACCGCACCCAGGCAGTACCGGCCAAAGTCCGCCACCCAGGCCGTCGCACCATCGTGGGAGGCCATGGCAGCGGGCCGCTCCGCCCTACTGGCCAGACGGCTACGCCCCCAGGCCGCCCCCTAGCCCGCAACCTTCCGATTCGGGATGACCAAAGCCGGCTCTGGTGTCCCTCCTCTTCTGGTACCCGGTTCCTACACGAGGGTGACGTTCTAACGCCCGCGTAGTGCCTTCGGGTCGTCCAGCCCCCGTCCGGCCATGCTGCCGCTTAAGGACATTTCTGTCCCCGACCTACTCGACAGGCGTTCACCTAACTTTCGATTCGAGACGGCAGCATCCGTAACGAGAACCAAGCCGACCGTCCGGCACCCAGCTATGCACGACGGTACGTGCACTCTGCCCGAAGCCAGTGCCCCGTTAGTCGCAGGGGTGGTGCCCCTGCGTGTACAACTCTCACCGCGGGGAGGTGGGGTTGGCGCATGGACCGGTGTCCTTCTGAGAGTCGTGTTAAATAAGCTGAGGCCATAGGCGTCCCCAGCGACGGAGTCAATGGACCCCGAGTTCCTCGTCCCACTCCACATCTGGTGGAGCGGGACCGCCGACAGCCCTCTCTCCCGGATCATCGGGAGCTGCAAGAAGCTGCCAAGCGGATGAAGGCAGGAAAAGTTCCAGGGCCCAATGGTGTTCCGGGAAAGGCGTGGTCCTTAATCCCGGGGGAGCTCTCCGAGCACTTGAAAGGGTTGTTTACCAAATGCCTCAAAGAAGGCCGGTTCCCCGGGCTTGGAAGGTGGCTAGACTGGTCCTCCTCCCTAAAGCAGGGAAACCCGCCGACTCAACCTCGGCATGGAAACCAATTTGTTTGCTGGACGAGGTAGGCAAGTTGTTTGAGCGAGTGATCGCCAGCCGCCTCGTCCGGCACCTGTCCCGGACTGGCCCGGACTTATCGCGGGGCCAGTACGGCTTTCGGGAGGGTCGCTCCACGGTGGACGCGATTCAGTGTATTCGTACCCTCCTGGAAGCCGCGGCGGAGGCGGGCAGGGTGTTATTGGGCGTATTGTTCGATGTCTCTAATACTTTTAGCACCCTGCCCTGGCCGACAATAAGGAAAGCGCTATTGTACCACGGCGTCCCCCCTTATTTGGTAGCCATAATTTATAACTACCTCCGGGACAGGAGATTGGTCTTCCTGGACAGAGAAGGCGTCCTGAGGGTGACTAATCGTGCGGGGGGTTCCGCAGGGGTCGGTACTCGGTCCACTCCTGTGGAACCTGGGGTATGACTCCATCCTGCGCGCCGCCCTCCCCCCAGGTTGTTGGTTAAATGGATTCGCGGACGACACATTTCTGGGGGTTGAGGGCGACGATTGGGAGGAGGCCAGGATAAAGGCCAACGTCGCAGTGGGACTGGTGGTGGCTGCAATGAGAAGGGTGGGCCTCAAGGTGGCTCCCCAAAAGACGCAGGCTGTCTATTTCTACGACCGGTCTAAGGGGAAGCCGCCTGAGGCCCACACCATGGTCGAGGGGACCCGCGTGTCCGTAGAAGCCCAAATGAAACTCTTGGGCCTCTGGTTGGATGGCAGGTGGAGCTTCGGCGAGCACTTTGCTCGCCTGGCTTCCAAAGTGACGGACGTTGCGAACAGCCTCGCTAGGCTCATGCCCAACCTGGGAGGGGCGAGCGGTCGTGCTCGCCGACTGTATGCCGCGACGGTGCACGCCGTGGCACTCTACGGCGCCCCTGTGTGGGTGGAAGCGGCGGAAGGCTCCGTACGTATAAAGGCGAAACTGCGCCAATGCCAGCGTACGGTAGCCATTAGGGTGTCACGGGCGTATCGCACCGTCTCATATGCGGCTACAACGATCCTGGCCGGACTTTCCCCGTTAGAGCTCGCGGCTCGACAGCACGCCGAGGTGTATAGGTGCGTGACGGAGTCGCGGGCTCGAGGAGAAATCCCGGACAGGGCACTCATCAAGCTCCACCTGAGGGCGGTCCTAATAAGACGGTGGCAAGATTATCTTGCCAACTCGGCCAATGTTACCGACTCGTGGGGAAAGAGGACCGTCAACGCCATCCGACCCCACCTGGCAGATTGGCTGGGTGGTCGGGGACGCGCGGTAACGTTTCACGCGACAGAGATGCTCACCGGACATCGCTGCTTCGGTGAGTACCTGTGTCGCTCCGGTAAGGAAGTTACCACCATGTGTTTCCACTGCAACGAGAAGAGGGACACGGCGCAGCACACGCTGGAATTCTGTCCAGCGTGGGGTGTGCAGCGCCGTGTCCTCAAAGAGGTGATCGGAGACAATCTCTCCCTCCCGGCCATCGTGGCAGACGTGGTCGGGAGGGAAGAGAAATAGCGGGCGTTCCTCGCGTTCTGTAACAAGGTTATGCGTGCAAAAGAGGACGCGGAGAGGATCCGCCGGGGGGAAAGAGATCCCGACCCGGCGGATCCCTCCCAATGAGATGAGTAGCGGGCCACGACAGGCTCGCTCCCCCCCCCCCCTGCTAATTTAAATAGCGGGGGCCTGCTGCGGAAGAACCGTAGCAAGAGTAGGCTGGTACTTTCGAGCCTCTACGTCCGACGAGGGACGGGCTCGAAGGATGGGAGGCTGGCGCCCCGGCGGGATTACGGAGCGTCGGCCATACTCCCACAACAACGGGAGGGGCGGCAGGATGGGTGATGTCCACTCTGCCGCATACGCGATACTTAAGGCTTACGAGCCTCAGAGCCTTAGGCTCATAGGCGGAAGCCACGTGACGGCTCAGCGCCTGGGAGTACTCCGGATTGGCAATCATAATGTTCCCAGATGCTCCCAACGTGGCGCGGCGAAGGACATCCGTAGGGTTTTAGCCGGTAGGCTATACATGTAGTATCGTAGGCGTTGTACATGTATAGAATCCGGTCCCCGGAGGGCGAGGGGGTCTTCCCCCTGTCAAACGGGGGGCTATTGGGCAAACCGGGCTTAGGCCCGGGATCCCAATAGTACATTTTCCTACGTAAAAAAAAAGAGAGGAATACTTGGAGAAAATGACTGAATTGCTCAATGACCAGTCCACTTACAAGAAACTAAAGAAAGATCCCATTAAACAAATTTCATCGAAATTAAATGAACTTGTCAGATCTTGGCGAGACGGAGGCATCATCGAGGATAAAGATTACTGGCGATTAAATTGTACGAACGGCAATCTCCCACGCTGTTACGGGCTGCCAAAGATCCACAAAAATGGTATCCCGCTACGGATTATTGTTTTGGCTCTGGGAAGTCCATTATATAATGTAGCTTCTTTCCTTCATGATATTTTACAACGTTCTATCCGCAATCCCAAGTCTCATATTAAGGACAGTTGGTCCTTCGTGAGAGAAATTAACGATAGTGAGATCAAGGCCGACGAAGTACTTGTTTCCCTTGATGTAACGGCTCTTTTCACAAATATCCCTAAGAAGTTAGTTTTTAAGGCAATAGAGAAACGCAGGCAGGATATCTCTTAGATCACAAAGCTCAGTTTGCCGCAATTTTTGCATGCTATTGAGTTGATACTGAGATCTACGAGTTTCAATTTTAACGGAAACACATACGAACAGATCTTTGGCAGCCCGATGGGATCTCCTTTATCACCAATATTGGCTGATATTGTAATGAAGGATCTGGAAACTCACTGCCTTGCCGTGCTCAATTTTGACTTGTCGTTTTTCCGCAGATATGTCGATGATGTTATCCATAATGCCTAAGGACCAAATTAACGATGCTTTTAGTTTTTAATAACTACCACCCTCGTTTAAAATTTACACACGAAATAGAAGTTAACGGGGCCATCCCCTTTCTAGATACTCTGATTATCAGAAACGGTAACAGGCTTTTGACCAATTGGCACCGGAAACCTACGTTTTCGGGCCGATATGTAAATTATTTTTCCAATCATCCACTGAAGTACAAGAATAACACGATTACAAGTTTAGTTGACCACGCAATTTTACTTTCAGACAAACAATTTCATAGTTCTAACATTGAAACTGTAAGGGACATCCTCATAAATAACTGCTTCCCTAAACACGTTATTTATAAGCAAATTAACAAGAGGTTAAAAGAGTTAAATTATCGCAATGACACCATCGACTCCAGTAATGCTAGCAACACTTTCGATGCCTTGAGACATCTAGTGTTTCCTTACGTAAAGGGTTTAAGCAAGAACATTCGCCGTACCTTAAACCGATGTGGCTTGGATGTCCTTCACACGATTCCAAAAAAGCTTGATTCAATTATAAAACGTGGCAAAGATAAACTTGACAACATGAAGGAAACAGGTGTAATTTATAAAATTGACTGTAACGACTGTAATGTGTCCTATATAGAACAAACACTAAGACACCTGGAAACTCGTGTGAAGGAGCATCTTAGTGACATTAAAAAAGATGAGAGCAAGCGCTCCGTAGTTAGCAAGCACCGACTGACGCACGGGCATGATTTTAAATGGTCCACTGCTGAAGTTTTGCATAAGGAGAGAAATGTGAGGAAGAGAGAGATAGCGGAGATGTTTTATATCAAAAAACACAACAATACGATCAATCTCAAAAAAGACACGGAAAATCTTAATCCGTTATATGACCGAATTATAAGATCTACATAATAGGTTTCTCTTCGTGTGTATGTTTTTCTTCCGGTGACCCACTCGCGTATTCTGTATTTTCAAATTAGTTTGACACCGTCCTTCGACTCGGAACGATCGTTCTCACATGTCCCTGTTCCGGTTATGTTTTAATTCGGTACTACATCACGATAATCAAGGATGGATCGCGGCTCCTTCACATTGAAATTGACAGTGTTAAAACTGCAAGAAATTTATGTGCGGCTAATCTTTAGTATGAGAAAGGTATATATCTATCTTTTCTACGCTCTTTGTTCCTTGTGCGATATATTTTTTATGTAACATGACTTCGTTGTTTTAGTAAACTCTTGATAAGGACACAAAACTAGTGTCGAAACGTCGAATTAATGTAATACTACGATATTAAACGTCAGTTTGGTCAAATAATTTCTCTTGATAGTTTAATTGTTTATATCAATTGCATTTGAGAAGTCTAATAAAACAACCACTATTTTAGCATAATAATGTTCTTTAGGCGCGAAAGATTATGTCCCTATAGTTAGTTTATTTTTATTCGATCAATTTCTATTTTATTTAATTTTATTAACGCGTCTATATCGAGCATAATCTTCTTTCCGTTAGATCCGTGGATCAGACTGAATTTATATTACACGAAGAATCTTGCAATAGCTATATCAGCAATAGATAGTAATAAACAATTAATTGCAATGGTACTTTGAAGGAATTTAACAGCTTAATAATTGTTTGTCCAGAATTCTAGAGTTTATTCATGAAGACAGGCCTTGTTGCTAGGCGGCGGTTTAAGGCAGCCATTTTCTCCAAGCTTGGTTAATTTATTAGCTGCTTTACGAACGCGTATGCCAGGACAGTTTATGGCAGTTAGGTTAAAGGGTGATTATTTACTTTTATATTGTTTTCAGATCTTGCACACGGACAAAAGGAAAAGCAAAAATATTATCCGGCAAGGGCTAAGTACCGGTGGTGTGTCGTGAGACGTGACAATGGCCAGCTTACCGACGTCATGAGGGTGACGTTGGCAATGTCGTCGCCCTCGGTGTTGCTCGGCACTCTCAAATTGCACACCATTCGCACTTGATGGCCCCGCTCACGTTCACAGGTTGCGACAGTTTGACGTCTGATAGTTGCTCCATCGGTACCTATCGAGACGCTTACTCTTCTCCGTCCATACTTGCTCGCTTTCTGATGGGCATTGAGCAAATGACACGTTGTTTGGGCCCTGCGTCTTCACGCCCACTCGGCAAGTCACTCCCCACTTCGCGAACTTACTCTCGCAATGATGGTTTTTCACCGCGATAGTTTCGCCGTGATTCGCGAATTTCGCGCTTACTCACCCCTAGCTTGCAACCCCTCGTTCGAACGGGCTTCTTGTCCGTATTCTCGCTCACTAAGTCCGCACTCACGTCAGCAATCTTCGATATTCGCACTCTGTCGTCGTCAATGCGGGTCTTCTCGACTCTTCTGCACTTTGATCGTGTCTTCTCTCGATCTTCTGTCCCTTTCGCGACCGAAGTTGCCGCGTTTCTCGGCGACAATTCGCCCCTCGTGTGATAGCGTTGCTCCGTCACCCTCGAGTCCTCCCGACACCTTCCGTGTTCGCTCTTTTCGCCTGATCTCCGCGTATAACGTTTCGATGGACTCGCCTTACCGCACTTTCCTTCTCCTGCGATACCGCTCGCGACACTTATGTACGACGATTCACGCACCACGCTGATGTTTCTTTCTCTCGTGATGACGTTTCTCATCCTTCGGAACACCGCGAAGTCGTCGTCCGTCCTGCTGCTGCTGTATGCGACTCTTTTGCGACGCCGGTGATTTTCGCAAAGCGCCCTATGCCACGGTTTGTTGCAACTTCCTTCCGTTTTTTTTTTCTAAACTTGCGGTTATGCAGTTCGAGTTTGGGCCGCTTTACTCGTCGTTCCTGTATTACTCTTCCCCGTTGACGGGCTTGTCGTCTCGCCGTTGAGTTGAGTTCAATAACCTCCACGGAGACGTTTTTATTCTCCACTTTACTAGTCAATATGTTTCGCCCCCTTGGTCTCCTCGCGATTCCTGTTATCTTGAGGCGTACTTAATCGCCTCGGGACTGGGTTCTTTGCACTTGCTATCGTCTGGATTTTTATATCGCGTGTAAGATAATCATGTTGCTCACGCACGACTCCCCGTCATTCGTGACTAAGGCCGTTGTCCTTTCGCTCCCCGTCATTCTCGGAAAGCTCGTCTTCGTCCTCTTCTTCAGCCGCGTCTTTGCAATCTGCTTGCTCGTCCTCTTCCTTCTTGAACAAGGTCCTACGTACCATGAGTTCTCGCCTAACCGCGCTTCTTCCGATTTCCTGCCTCTCGCGCCCTTCAACGCGCTGCTCCCCCGATTGTCTTATTCACCGTATTTGGATCAGCCCGTTAAATACAGAATGTATCTTCTTAAACATCCGGCTTGTCATCTCAAGTATCACCTCAAAACTTGTTTTTTTCCTCGTGATTCTCTTCTCGATCTCATCACTTGCTCTGCACTCTCGATCATTTGGTAATGCTAGTTGATCAGTTTCCGGAAGATTTGAATTTGTTTGTCGTCCAACATGGTGTCTAGCGACGTTCGGAATTTAACGTCTATCAACTTGTCGCACGCCATCAGCATTCGATATCTGACGTGAAAATCAATCCCCAACACCATGTCGAACGCCAACTCGTCCACGATATAGTACTCGTGCGAGAATCTTTCCCTTTTGTATTTACAGAGGATTCGGACTTTGTCCTTGACCAATGATTCTTTATCCGAGAAGGCTCCTCTCAGTTGGAATCGTGTTGTCGGGACTCTCTCCATCACTTCACCGTAATCCGCCAATTTTTTATAGAGTTCACGCGTAATCGCCGTTATCCGCGATCCCATGTCGACCAGTGCTTTCACCAAACACTTGCCAACTTCGAGCTCGATTATCGGCACGTTCGCGCACTGCACCGTAATCTTTTGTGCTTCGGCCAATTCCTGGTCAATTTTCTCTACAATTTCCTTTGTTCGAATGACGCTCAATGGCTCGCCCTCGTCTTCGTTCTCGGCCGCTTGTTGCGATATTACGCAACACTCTTTCTCACTCTCCTCCGACGATGCGCTTGCCGCATCTTCCTCGTTGTTCTTCTCTCCCTTGGTCGTTATCACCGCGAGCTTCCTTTCTTGCTTGTTTGGGCGTATCTGTTCGCTTGCTCGGTAGCTCGTTTTGACCACTTCCTTCCTCGGGTAATTGTCCTTGTCTCTGGTATATCTGGTGACTCTTGGCTTCGCCTCATTGTCGTCACTGTCCGGTATCTCCACGATGTCCACCCCTCCCCGCCTTTTCGCCTTCGGCGAATCCGTCTTCTTCCAGTTGGCACACTTTGTTTGCGACGATATTCTCGTTGCTCCGGTAGAGTGGGGGAGCTGGGGTTTCTTGTGGGGTGGGTTTGAATCCCTCACCCATTGCACGCTGGTGCTCCGGCAGGGTGGGGGATTCGGCCGCAAAGCCAGGGGTAGAGACCTGGGGGACGGTGTCCCCGTTCCTGAGATGGGCAGGGATGTCGTCTCACCGAGGGAACGGGAAGATCTCCTCTCCTCCGGGAGAGGAGATAACCATCTTTCAGTCAGCCCAGTACGTGGTGCTGGGCCGGATGGAGGAGAGGCCCACATCGGCGGCTTGCACACCAAGATCGTGAACCCATGGTGCCGTCGGTGTGGAGGGTCGCCTAGGCCGCTCGGACATTTTCCGAGGTCGGGGCCGGCGGATCTTGCTGATGGGTGTAATAGACCGGCGGCGCGCAGGGACTCCGGCGGTCGGGGATCGCATCCCTCCCGAACCCGGCCGCCGGGGTCGAAGGAGTCACCAGTGCGGAGGTCAACCTCGGCCGGTGACTCGAGACCTTATGCTGGTCGCCACGGCGAGCAAGGCCATGGGTGGGGTGCGACACCCTTGGCCCTAACCGTCCGTGGGGCCCCCCGCGTGGCGGCACCCGCTGCGGAGTCCCGGCAGTTGGAGCCCGGGACCCCCCGAAAGCCGGTGGGCGAATACTCGCCCACGGGTGTGTGGGGGGCTGGACCCAGTGCCCCCGATGCTTTTTCCGGGGGCCCGAGGAAATGGGTGGCTCCCCAGGTAAGTACACCGGGGCACGGTCAACCGGGAGCAATCTCGGTCGGCCGTGGGGCGCGCCCGGCCTCCCGCATAAAGACCGCAGCGGGGAGTGGGATTTTAATTACAATAAATCCTATCACTAATAATAAACAAAAAGAAGACGGACCACGAGTTACGGGCGAGCTCGGGGGCTGAAACAACAGCAACAACAACTGACTGGAAAAGGACCTCTGTCGCCTGTCCTAAGAAAGAAAAGAAAGAGGCAGCGGCAACAGATTATCGACAGCGATTCCGAGGACGATGAGCTCAGACTGGAGCCCACACCGGCCTTGGAGGAGGAAGAGGATGAATATGGCAGGGAGGACGCCATGAGGGACATCCACCAAGAAGGCATGCCGGCCGCGGTGAGGCCGCCCTTGAAAGGCATCACCAAGGTAATATCACCCGCGGTGCTCTCGGCGCTTCCGACATCAAAGGATGAAGCCGTGGATACCGAGAACAATGAGACGAGGGTTGAGCGCAGTGGAACTACGACGGGACAGAGAGACGCGTTGGAGGAGAAATTCCTCTCGCTATCCCAGAAAGTGGACAGGTTTCTGGAGATGATATCTAGCCAACACCTCAAGTCAAAGGACACAAGCGCTCTCAATCTCCAGAAGGAGGCTGGAGAATCCGCTGCGCTAGTCAACACCGGAGAAAAGGGAAAAGGTAAAAAGAAGACGAACTCCCCCAAGACACCTGTAGTGTTGCCAACAGAAACGAAGAACCCCCCCAGCAAGAAGGGGAATGACAAGAACGTTGGGAAACCAACTATTACTGCCCCCCATTGCCCCCCCCCCCCTGCCAAACCCGTGACCGAGTCCTGGACCGAAGTGGTGAGGAGGGGAAAAAAGGGCAAGGGGATGGAAAAGGGAGGGAAACCCGTCGCTAAGCAACAACCGCCACCGACGGAGAAAAGGGAAACGACTCCCCAAGGAGGAGGGAGGACTGCTCCGCAACGCACCGCAGGGAAAGCACCTTCCCAGGAGAACGCAGCCTCTCCTCAGAAAACGAGGAAACGTAGGATCCCGAGGACGTCGGCGGTCGTGCTGACGTGCCCCGAGGATACCTACACGGAGACGGTTGCCGAGGCCCGACAAAGGATAAAGTTATCGGACCTGGGCATAGATAGGGCTCTAAACGTGAGGCGCACGGCCACCTCGGCCCTAAGTTTCGAGGTGGCCGGCCCCAGTCATAGGGAGAAGGCCGACGCGCTAGCCGCTAAGATGGCAAAAGTGCTAACCAACAAGGAAGGAGTTCGAGTTACGAGGCCTGAACTCACATACGAGGTCAGGCTCTCTAACATGAATGGGTCTGCCACTGAGGCGGACGTTATGGAGGCGCTCGCAGCCAAAGGGGAAATTTCCCCAATGGCCATCAAAGTGGGACCGCCGAAGAAGACTCCGAATGGGCTGTACACAGCCCTGGCCACTCTCCCACTCGCGTCCATTAATAAAATCTCCAAGGAGACTAGGGTAGACGTGGGATGGTCTAGGGCTAAAATAGAGGTCTTGCAAAAGAGGCCCCTACAGTGCTTCCGGTGCATGGCACTGGGGCACACCAGGGCCTTTTGCAAGAGCCCGACGGACCGCTCTGGGCTGTGCTACAGGTGCAGCCAGAGCGGTCATCTGGCGAGCACGTGCGGATTACCGGCGCACTGCGCGATATGCGTTGATGCAGGCCTTGCCTCTGATCATAGGATCGGCGGAAGGGCATGTCCTAGGGGGCAAGAAGAAGGCGAAAAGCACAACCGCCCTCAAGAGCAAAGGAGGAAAAGATAAACCAGGCCCAAGCGATACAGCGACCCCAAGGCCAAATCCCACGCCTGGCAATGCAGGTACTACGGCCGAGGGGAAGGTTCCCAAGCTTGGGCCCAGCGGGGGAAATCTCACGCCAAAATTACCGCAAATTGTGGGTAACAAGCAGGTACAGATAGTCGTACCTCCGTCGAGGAAGAGCAAGGACTCCGAGGCCGACAAAAAGATTCAGGTTAAGGTGGGTAAGTCGGCCTCGGAGCCCAAAGCAGCTAAAGAGGAAAAGCGGAGCGTCAAGACAATAGTCGACGACATAATCCGAGAAGCGACTATGGATACGGAATGGGCTACTGGTAGCGACTCCACAGGGTGGATGGAGTCCAATAACGACGCGGTGCCATCCGGCAACGCGGAGCTAAAGCCGATGGAGGTGGAGGACCTGGGGGACAAGGCTGAGTAATGTCTTACGAGGTCCTCCAGATCAACCTGAACCACGCCCGCGCTGCTCAAATCTGTTTATGCAGACAATGGCGGAGCGCGGGTGTGGACTCGGGATTGTTTCGGAGCCGTACCTGGTTCCGGCCAACCACCCACATTGGGCCGCGAGCTGGGACGGCTCTGCCGTAATAGTTTGGAGGTCGCTGCCGCAATCCCCGCCACTTACCCGTGTTGGGGCTGGCCGGGGTTTTGTGGCGGCAAAATGGGGGCCCATCGTGGTGGTCTCTGTGTACGCCTCTCCGAGTTGGGACCTGGCGCAATTTGAGGGGGTGTTGGACGCAATTGGTACATGCGTCCGTGGGCATCCCTGCGACCAGGTCATTGTCGCGGGGGACTTCAACGCGAAATCTCACGCTTGGGGTTCCCCGCGAACAGACAAAAGGGCTCGTACCTTAGAGGACTGGGCGGCGGGCCTAGGCCTGTGTTTGATAAACACTGGCCGAAAAAGCACACGCGTGCGGCGACAGGGGGCGTCAATAGTGAATCTAACTTGGGCCAGTCCTTCTATCGCGCGCCGCATCAGCAACTGGGAGGTGCTAAACAGCTGCGAAACGCTGTCGGACCACCAGCTGATATAGCTGGTGGTACAGGTCGCCCCCGGGAGCTGCTGGCCCGCCGCAAAGAAATTGAGAGATCACGTAAACGATGGGCCCTGAAAAAGTTGGACCATGATCGCCTGAAAGCGGCGATCATTGGTCTAACATGGTTTCAGGATGACGAAGAACGCGACGACGCCGCGGGAGCGTCGAGGTAGAGCGCGAGGTAGAGAGGATGTGCGCGGCAGTCGCAAAAGCTTGCGACGTCGCGATGCCTCGTCGGCGTAGAGTTCCCCCGCGGCGCACCGCGTATTGGTGGACCGATGAGCTCACGACGCTAAGACGCTCATCGGTCCACGCTAGGAGGACCTGGCGGAGGGCCCGCGCGGGTCGCGGAAACCTCAGCAAGCAGGAAACGGGAGAGGCCTGGCGTGCCGCCCGCTAGGCCTTCTCCCGAGCGATCAGGGCGGCCAAGGAATCCTCGTGGAAGGAGCTCCTCGCCATATTAGACGAGGACCCGTGGGGGCGTCCTTACAAGGTTGTGCTCAACAAGCTGAGACCATGGACGCCCCCAATTACGGAGTCTCTCGACCCCCCGGTGGCTCGGCGGCCACCCCCAGACCACACCTGCGCTCCATCATTGTATGCAGGAATACATCCTGCGAAGCGCGGGTGTGGTTCAGGTTTGCTTGAAGGAGGCGATGTAGGGGCATTAATAGAACTCATTAAAGGCCTCCCCCCCTTTTCCTCTCCTTGCCCTTCACTGGGCAAGGCCGCTGATTGCGGCCCCTTCTCTTCTTGCCCGTTTATAGCGGACATCGTGTTTGGCGCTGGTGTCTGCAGCGGGGTCAACTGCATCACCATCTGCACCTCATCCTACTCATTATTGTCCTGCATGTTTGCAGGCTCTTGAATAAAGGCTGGTGGCGGCGGCGGCTGCTGCAGAGCCGACTGCCCCTCAGCATCTTTGCCCCTATTCTTCCTCCTTTGCTGAGCCAAGGGTCTCCCATCTACTCCCCCGTTGCTTTTCGCAGTAGGAGCCGACCTCTTGACCGGCAGCCTACTGGGAATCGGGAGTTTCACCGCCTCCACATTTACGATCTGCGGTTGCTGGCGAAAGGACTTCGGTGCTACCTCGACTTCCATCCTCTCCACACCTCCAGCCGTGGGTGGCCTTGGCTTTGCGGCACCTACCGTCTTCCTGGGCTTTGCCCTCTTCTTGGCGGAGGTGCACGCTTTCCCCCCCCCCCCCCCCGCTCGGTGTCCCGCCGGCCTCCCCAGGTCAGCGCATACTGGGCACCTAGAGACCGCGTTGCAGTCCCGAGCTAGGTGGCCATTATTGCCACACCTATAGCACCGAGAGCTGCGGTCTGTCGTGCTCGTGCACTAAGCACGAACGTGGCCCCCCTCCAGGCATCTGAAGCACTGGAGGGGCCTCGTTTCCAGTGCTTGCGCCCGGGCTACGAACCAGCCCACCCGCAGTTTGCCGCCCGCCTTGAGGATGGCGTTGACGGCTGCAAGTGGGCATTTCATCCAGGCCGTGTTTAGGCCGTTAAGCCCCCTACGCAATGGCCCGTCTTGGATCTGTGACGACGCACAGTCACCCATGTTCGCGATGACTACCGCTATCTCATGACCCGCTGTAGAATTCTCGAGGTCGAGGATCCTGAGCTCGCCCGTTTTTATGGGCCTGGTAACTTTCACCCCGAAGCGTCTCTCGAACAGCTTGGCTAATTGCTCAGCCAGCAAGTCCGCTTTGGGGCCGTTCTCCTTTCCCAGGATTTCTATTATGAGGGCCCCCGTTTGGGCCCTCTTTGGCTTAAAGCCCGTGGTGAATTCCAACTCACTGGGATTTATTTTGTCACGGGCCTCCCGGAGTAACTTCTCATAGTTACCGTCCGTGCTGGTGATAGTAACTGCCGCACTGCGCCGCAGCTTCCTACCACCAGCTTTTGCTGACTTCCCAGCCGTAGCCGGGTCTTTCGGCCTATTTGCCGGTTTGGCCGGTGCGGGTCCCGATGCGGCGGATGTCCTCTTGTTTAGGGAAGCCCCGCTAGCACCCCCACCACCACTGACAGCCTGCTGCTTCCCAGTTTTCCCCTTCCTCGCAACAGTCGTCCAAGCCTCTTGTTCCGAGGCCTTGGCGACGTTCTTCTGTGTTGCAGGGGTAGCAGGGACAGCTTTGCCGGCCTGCTTCTTTGTAGCAGGACCGGGAGCCTTCGTTCCCGGAGGCTTGCCTTTCTTGGCAGTCCCTTTTAAGGCTTCTGCAAATGTGGGCTTCGGCTGTGTTTTGCTCTTTCCGTTTACAACCTGGCTCTTGTTGCCGGCCTTATCTGCTGTCTCCCTCTTGTTTGAAGGAGGAGCCTTCCCGGCAGCTAGTGTCGTAGCGGCCGTGCTTCTTTCTCTCTGTGGAGCGACTCCTCTGTTGGACGCCAGACTCTCCAGCACATTGGCGAGCAGCCCTCGATCTTCTCGAACCGGCGGTTCGTCGCGTCGTCGCTCGTGGACTGCTCCGCGGGCGTGGTGCGTCTCGGTGGAACAGCCCCTTCTCGGACTCTCGACTCTCCTCTTATCGCAGGTCTGACAACTTCCGACATGCCCTCGTTGTTGATCTGCGCCAAGATTTGCTGTCTTTTTTCTTCGGCAGCCTTTCTCTCCCTTCTATCGGCCGAGTTCTCCTCGTCCGAGGAATCCAGAATTATGTTCCGGTTCACCTTCTTCCTCGTTTCCCTCGGACCGGAGAATCAGAAAGGGAGGTGTCTTGGAGCACCTCTACCTCCATCTGATCGTCCCTCTTCTGAGGCAACGCCTTCTCCACTAGTTTCCGCGGTTTGGCGTCGTCCTCACGGAGCGCAGCCACCTGAGAGCGGAGCTCCTCCATCTCCACGTCCCTGGCGAACTGGCTCTTCAGTCCCATGCGACTGACCAAATGCGTTACGGCTGCGGTGATCGTCGCAGCCGCCTCATTTAGGTGACCCTGGTCAGTCCTTCGGAGGCTCTTCGCCGTGGTACAGACCTTGTCCACGGTGCGAATCGCCTCCAGAATCCTACTGGGTAGGTCATTATTTGGAGCCATTTTCAGCTCTTCTAGTTTCTCCAACTCTTTGACCTTCCTGCTCTTCGAGAGGCTAGCTGGCACCGACGGGTCGGCCAGCTCCCGAAGCCTCTGCTCCTCTTTTTCCCGCTCTTTCCTGGCGAGGATGGCCTTCTTGACTTTTTTTTAAGTGTGGGAAATCTTTAAAAGACTTTCCGCCTCTCGGGCCCGAGGCGGGGGTGTGCCGGATTCCACGGGCGCATATCGCCGACGTCACCCAGCGACGTCACCCATAGGCTACCGGCTAAAACCCACACTAGTCTTTCCTTGGCGCTATATAGGGGAGGACCCGGGTAACGCACTGATCCTTCCATAATCCTCCCCACGCCCGCCTTGATGAGGCACCCTCCTGGGGACCTATGCCCTCCGTCCTTTTGGACAGAATCTAATAAGTGGCGGCTGGGGAGGACTAGCCCCAGCCTACCACCCCCCCCCCCCACTCTGGGGGTGCTAACCCATCGGGGAGTGCCGTCGCATCCAGTCAGGGCCAGCTGTGACGCGTGGTGAGCCCGAACCACGCGCCACCCCCAGGCGGTAGAGGAGAGGGGAAACAACCGCATCCGGTCAGGACGAACCATCCGAAACGCCGGGGCAACCAATCGGGCTTGCCACTCGGGAACCACGCCGTCGGGGAGCGCCCCGGCGCGATCAGGCCCGCCCATCAGAAAGCGGAGCACCCTCTTCCCACCGCGCCCTCCTGGGAGGGCAGGGGGTCCGAGCCAGCGACCTAAGTCACCAGCCTCGACCCCCAAAGAGCCGGGGGAGCACCCGTGACGGGGACCCCGTAGGGACCCCGTCCAAGCAGCCCCCCAGGGGCCCGCGGGCCCGGGGTTAAAGCCTAAGCCCCCCCTCCCGGTACCCCCGGCCCCTGATTTCGCAAGCCGAGGAAGGGCACCCGTGACAAAGACCCCTTGGGGAATCCGCCCAAGCCCTCCCCCGGCCCGCTCCCTCCACCGACCTACTCGGCACAAAGCGACGGCAGGGGGGCGGACAGTGGTCCGCCCCCGTACCGCCCCGCTCCTCCTCCACTCTATCTGGGCTAGTAGCCCTTCTCTCGCGCGTTCTCTCTCTCGACACATCCTTCTCCTCCCAATAAGGAGAAAAAGGTGCCCACGCGCATGTTAGGGGAAGACGCCGCCCCCGTCGGAGGGCGACGTTCCTCCGCTCCCGCCCGGTTGTCGCCTCCCTATCTCCTTGAAGTGACCATTACAACGTTGGGGTGGGCCGACCAAGTTTACGATCGCCGTAGGTGGGGCCCCCCACCACCATCGCTGTCACTTCCAGAGGGAGGAGGAGGGGCCTCTCCCCTCCTCACCCTCTCATCCGCCTCCTTCCGCGACATTACTTTGTCGCAGAAGGAGGCGAAACTCCTCCAATTTTCTCTTCCCCTCTCTTCCGCCCGCGACGCCGCCGCAACGACGGCGGGGAGAGAGAGGTCCTGTCCTATTTCTGCCCTGAAATCACGGCGCTCTTCCGCCCACGCTGGACAGACCTCCAGCGTGTGCACCGCCTCAGGGCAGCGATGGCAGCGCGTGGTACGCTCCTTCCCGATGCGGCACAGGTATTCGCCGAAACATCCGTGGCTTGTCAACACCTGTGCCGCGTGGAAGGCAGTAAACCTCTTCTTGCTGCCCTCCACCCACTCCTCCAAGACCGGCTGGACAGTTTCGCTGAGCCTTTTCCCCCACTTGTGTCGGGGATCCGCGAGCCATAGCTTCCACTCGCGGAGGAGGGCCACTCTGGCTTGGAGCTTCAGCAATTCCTCGCCCTCGGCGGAACTTTCCCTCGTACCTCCTTGATCCTGCTGACCGCCTCGTACGTTTCGGCGTAAGATTTGGCCAGCAGCGCAACCGAAGGGATCCCCGCGAGGGCTGTCGCCCCCACGTGAGAGACAGTCCTATAGGCTCTGGCGGCTTTGATCGCGATTACTCGCTGCGCGGCCGCCATCTGCCCGTTGAGGCGGGCGTTATCGCCCACCTTCCTCCACCATATCGGTGCTGCATAGAGCAGCACCGAGTGGACCGTCGCCACGTAGAGTTTTCGCAGCGAGCGAGCGGTGATCCCCGACCGCTCGCCCGCCCCCCGGGCGAGAGAGGGGAGGAGTGGCCACCTTCAAGAGAGATGGGTTCCTCCCCCCCTCGCGCCCCCTTAGGGGGGCAGGCGGGTTCCGTGGCCCCGAGGTGAAGCCTAGGCCCTCCCGGTAACCCCGGCCCCCTGCCTTCGCGGACCGAAGAGAGCGCCAGTGGCGGCACCCCCGTAGGGGAACCGCCCGAGCTCCCCCCGACCCGCACCCTCCGCCGAACTGCTCGGCACTAAACAGCGGCGGGAGAGGAGGCCCCCTTTTTTTTTACATGGGGAAATCTTCTACTGCCGGGTTCCCTGACCTGACTAGCAGGCCAGGTATATGGCCCGGCAGCCCCCTCTGGTGACTGAGGGGGAAGACCCCCCGTCCTCTGGGGGGAGGAACGGGGGAGTGTGGGATTTTTACCCACTAAAACCCCATGAGTGTCCGTCCGTGCGCTTTGGAGACGCCCCGGAAACTGATTATCACTGCATCCGGGGCGCCTCCGGCGCCTGACCCTGATTGGGCCCGCGTACTCTTGGGCCTTTTGGCCAACGGTCTTGTGACCGAACCTTTATCCGATCTGTGGCGAGGTGTGACACCACCCCACCTCGCCACTCCTCCCATAGCTATTGGGAGTGTATTCGACGCCCCGTCACCCCGCCGGAACGCCGGACCTCTTGAACTCCGGGCTCCCTCCCGTCAGAGGTAAAGACCCGGAGTTGCTGCACAACTCATGCCGCATTTTATCGCGGCTACATGCACCCCGGATGTTACTCACTCGGGGTGCCGCGGGGCAAATAATTACCCCGCGATTAATCTGGATCCGAGAGGTCCGCCGGAGGAGGGTCTACCTCTCCACGACGGATCCTCTCGGCCTCTTCCTTGCGGGCCATCACCGAGCCGCAATAGCTGGTGAAGGCCCTCCATTTCTCCTGGTCCCCGACCATAGCCGCCACTATGGCCGGAAGGGAGAGGTCTCGGCCTATCTCCCCCTGTAGGACACGGCGCTGTTCTGTCCACGCTGGGCAATGCGCCAGCGTGTGCTGCGCCGTGTCCCTCTCCTCGTCGCAGTGGTGACATTTTGTCGTGGCCTCTTTCCTTATGCGGTGCAGGTACACACCAAAGCAGCCATGCCCGGTGAGCACCTGCACCGCGTGAAACGATAGTCCGAATCTCGGTCCATCTAACCATTCCGCCAGATGGGGCCGGATGGCATCGACCGTCCTCTGTCCGTACTCGGCGTTCGTTAGCCATTCTTGCCAACGTTGGACGAGGACGGCCCCCTCCTGGAGTCTCATGGCTCAACGCATCCGCGGCGTGATCGGCCCTCCCCCGGCCCTTATCGCCCGCACGCGCTCATAGATGTTGGCGCGCGAGCGGACCGCTAATTCCATCGGGGGGAGACCCGCTAGGGTTGTCGCCGCCGCGTGGGAGACCGTTCTATAGCACCTCGCCACCCTCAGAGCGATCGGCCGCTGCATCTGGCGCAGTCGCGTCTTGATATGGCGCGATCGCTCCGCTACAGGCGCCCAAATCGGGGCGCCATACAGTGCTATAGCGTTCACGGTCTCCGCGTAGAGCCGGCGAGCACGACCGCTCACCCCTCCCAGGTTCGGCATTAGTTTTGCAAGATTGTTTGCCACACCTTGCACCCTGGGAGTCAGGCGAGCAAAGTGCTCGCCGAAACTCCAGGTTCCATCCAGCCAGAGGCCCAGAAGTTTCATACTGGGCCCCACAGGGACTCGGACTTCTTCTACCACTATGTGGGCCTGCGGTGGTCTCCCCATCGACTTATCGTGAAAAAAGACGACTTGCGTCTTCTGGGGAGCCACCTTCAGGCCCAGCTTCTTCATCGCGGCCATGACCGCCGCCACTGCGACATTTCCGCGAGCGAGCGCCTCCTCCCATGTGTCGCCCTCGACTCCCAGGAATGTATCATCGGCAAAGCCATTGAGCCAATATCCTGGGAGGAGGGCGATGCGCAGGACATAGTCATATCCCAGGTTCCACAGGAGCGGGCCAAGCACCGACCCCTGCGGAACCCCCCGCACGATCAGCCTAATACGGACCACTCCATCTTGGTCCGTATAGTTCAATTCCCTGTCCCGGAGGTAGTCGTGTAGTACAGCCACCAAGTAGGGAGGCACTCCGTGATAGAGCAGTGCCTCCCTAATTACCGGCCATGGCAGGGTGTTAAACGCGTTTGCGACGTCAAAGCTGACGCCGAGTAACACCCTGCCAGCCTCCACCGCGGCCCTCAGGAGGGCCTCGATGCGCTTGATCGCATCGATCGTCGAACAGCCCTCCCGAAAACTGTACTGGGCCTCGGATAGGTTTGGCCCAGTCCGGGACAGGTGCTGGACGAGTCGGTCGGCGATGGTTCGCTCGAATAATTTACCGACCTCGTCCAGCAAGCAAATTGGCCTATACGCCGACGGCTGGTCGGCGGGTTCCCTGGTTTAGGGAGAAGGACCAATCTCGCTCGCTTCCACGCCTTGGGGAACCGGCCGTACTTGAGGCACTCGTTGTAAATCTGGCGCAAGCGCTCGGCCAGTTCCCCCGGGACCAAGGACCAGGCTTTGCCTGGCACTCCGTCCGGCCCTGGAGCCTTACCCGCCTTTAGTTTGCGGGCGGCTTTCTTCATTTTGTCCATGGACACACCGGATTCCTCTTCGTCCCACCCCTCAACTACTGGCGGGGGGGACCTCCGTGAGCCCTCTCCCCGGGGTCGTCCGGGAAGAGGGTACTCACCACTTCTTCTAAGAATCCGGGGTCCATGGACTCCGTCACCGGGGGCGTCCAGGTCCGAAGTTTGTCAAGGACCATTCGATAAGGGCGCCCCCACGGATCTTCATCCAGGGCCATCAGAAGTTCTTGCCAGGACCTGTCCTTGGCCTGCTTAATGGCCCAGGAGTAGAGCCGCTTGGCGGAGCGGTACTCTACTCCCGTCTCGTCCAAACGCCTCTGATCCTGGCTGCGCCTCGCTCGCAGCCAGCGGCGTCTGGCCTGGACGGAGGAGCGCCGTAGCATGGCTATCTCCTCCGTCCACCAATATGCCGCCTTTCTCGGCATCGGCTTTGATCGGGGCATAGCGGCATCGCACGTCGCCGCCATTAGTCCCCCGATCCAGCCGGCGGCCTTGTCCACATCATCCGAGGAAGCCTCGACGCTGTCGACCCAGAGCGACACATTGATAGCCGCCCTGAACATGTCCGCGTCGAGCTTCCTCAGTGCCCATCTCGGGAAGTGCGCTTCCGCCTCCCTGCGGCGGGCCTGGACCCCCGGGGGGATGACCGAGAGAGACATCTCGACGAAGAGATGGTCTGAAAGCGACTCTATCTCCCCGGCCACCCTCCAATCCCTAATCCTGCGGGCGACAGAGGGGCTTGCCCAAGTGAGATCAATAATGGACCCCCCCTGCCGCCTCACGCAGGTCTGCACGCGCCCGGAATTGACTACTACTAGGTCCAGGCCCGCCGCCCATACCTCCAGGATCCTGCCCCTTCTGTCTGTGGCCGGGGAGCCCCACAACGCGGACTTCGCGTTGAAATCCCCGGCCACGACTAATTGCCGCTGGGCAAGTGGGATCCTGGAGATGCAGGCCCTAAGATCTTCCAGGACCCTCTTTTACGTGGCCGTGTCCACGCTGGGCGAAATATGAACGCTTGCCACGTAGACACGGCCCCACCTGACGACCACGAACCCGTCCCCCGCCTTCGAGCAGGGAACGGGCTCGCTCGTCTGCCTCCATGTAATTGCCGCCAAGCCACACCGACTACCCACCCACAACGAGTGGTTACGCGGCACCCGGTGCGGCTCGGCGACTATCCCCAGGCCACAGCCCCGCTCCGCCATTGTGTAAAGGAACACGTCCTGCGAAGCGGGGCTGTGATTGGTGTTAGTCTGGAGGATTCGGTGAGGAGCCATTAATAACTCCTCACTGAAGGCCTCCTTCTCCTCTACACTCGCGGTCGCGGCCGTGGTCGCTGGTCGCGACTCCTCCTCCTGTGTGAGTGGCGCCGGCAGTGGGGTCTTCTGCGCGGACGTCTTTGCCTCCTTCTCCTTCTCTTCCCCTTGTATTGCGGCTGGGGTGGGCACGGAAGCCATTGGCGGCGGCACAAACTCCGCCACATTCTGCTCCCTGCTCATCTTTTTCCTCTGTGGCTTCGGCTTAGAGTCATCCCCCTCTTTGGCCGAGCCACCGCTGCCCCCATCTTCTTCGGCCGTCCTCTTGACGGCCTTTCTCCTGGGGATCTTAAAATTGGCCTCCTCAATTCCTGCGACCCTAGGGCCCCTGCCTGGAGGCGGACTCGGATTCTACGTCCACCCCCATTTTTCCGCCGTCCTTTTCCCTCCTTCGGGCTGGAGGCTGGGCGGCGGGTGTGACAGCGGCGCGAGGCTTTGTCTTCTTCTTGGCCGAGGGGCAAGCTTTGCCCCCAACCCTGTGGTTCGCGCGTCTCCCCAAATCTACACAAACGGGGCAGTTTGGGGTTTCGCGGCACTCTCTTGCCCTGTGCTCGGTGCTTCCGCACCGGTAGCTCCTGTTACTTCTGTCAGCTTCATTGGGGCATTGAGCTCTCACGTGGCCCCCTCCAAGCACTTAAAGCATTGGAGGGGCCTTGCTGAAAGCTCCTGCACCCTGGCGACGAACCATCCGATCCGCAGCTTATTTCCTGCTTCACGGATGGCCCGTATCGCCCGCAGCGGGCACTTCGCCCATGCTGTAAACAAGCCGTTCGGGCCCTTATTAAGCGGGCCCACTTTGACCTGTGTCGACGGACAGTCACTCAATTCCGCGATGACTGTCGCCAACTCCTCCGCCGAGACCGAGTCGTCAAGGTCCAAGACCCTGACCTCGGCGGTCTTCATTGGCCTAGAAATTTTAATTTCCGGCTTTCCCTCAAACACCCTGGCCAATTGTTCGGCCAGAGTGTCCGCCTTAGCCTCGTTACCCACCCCAGGGATCTCTATTATTAAGGCCCCGGTTTGGGCTCTTTTCGGCTTGAGGCCCGTCGTGATCTCCAAGTCTACAGGATTTACCTTGCTCTTTGCTTCCCTAATGATTTCGTCATAGTTACCGCCAGCGCATGTGACGGTCACGGCTGCGCTGCGCGGTAACTTCATTTTGCCAGCTTTACCAGCCTTACCGACTTGAGCCTGGTTGGCTGGTCTGGCTGGCGCAGGCTTCGACGCGGGTTGGGAAGCAGCGTTGTTCCCCTTCGCCTTAGGGTCCCCTCCGCTCTTCTTAGCCTTGCCCACCTCTTTCTCCGGTTTCCCTCCCTTACCCACCCTGGTCCAATTGTCCCTGGATGAGGTGGAGGGTGTCGGAGTTTTTGCACCTCCCTTGGATCCGGAGGTCTGCTTCCCTCCATTTCCCGTTCCCTTCTTGGCCGGGTTCCTGGCAGTTTCCACGTACGAGGGTGCGGGCACTATTGCCTTCCCTCCAGCCATGTTCGTAGTCTTCTTGTCACTTTTTTTGCTCCTGGTGACCGGGGCCCTCTTATCTGAGGGGGCATCCTTTTCCACGATCGGCTGTCCTCCCTTCCCTGCCTTCCTCATCGCGATTGGCTGGGTCGTCGCCCTGTTGTCGGAGGTGATCACACAGCTTGCCAGCTTTGCGATCATCTCCTCCATTCTTATCAGCCTGTTCTCTAGAGGAGTAGCAGGCTGCTCAAATCTTCCCGCTTCGGTTGTCACGGGCTGCCTGGCAGGGACGGCTTCCCCGATCACCGCCCTCTCCCCGCCGATGGCCGGCCTCAGAACCGCTGGCATCCCCTGAGAGTGCATCTCATCTATCACTCTCAGACGATTAGCCTCGGCCGCCTCCCTTTCCTTTCTTTCGGCCTTCTTCCTTTCCTTGTCTTCCTCACCCGAGGAGGAGTCTTCGTGGATCTTTTTCTCTTCGACTTAGCGGCCGGTGGAGTCGGAAGGAGAGCGTTGGATGCGATGTCGGTGTCCACATCCATTAACCCCCCGCCGCCCATTCTTCCGTGACGCGGCCCCTCCAATCGGTTCGCATTGAAGTCCCCCGCGACTATGACCCGGCCGGACGAGCATGCACGGACAACGTCCTCGAGCTGCAACAGAAACCGCTCGTATCCGGCGCGGGACCAGCTAGGAGGAGCATAGATCGCCACCACAGAGGTGGGCCCTTATTCTACTACCACGTACCCCCCTCCTGCTCCTTTTCGGACGCAGGGAGGGGACGTCGGCAGCGTCCTCCAGGTGATCGCGACGGAGCCCCTGTCGTCCCCCGCCCAGCAGGGGTGATTCGGGACGTTGTAGGGCTCCGCCGCGATCCCCAAACCGCACCCGCGCTCTGCCAAGACCTGGCAGAATAGGTCCTGGGCTGCGCGGGCGTGGTTCAGGTTAGTTTGGAGGATCCGTAAAGCCATTACATACGTCCCACGAAGCCCTCCACTCTATCCTCATCGATCACCGGCGGGGGGTTATCCCCCGTCTCCTCCAACATCTCCGCCTCCGTTGTGGAGGTCTTCTCTTTTCCGCTGCTGATTTCTACGTCGTCGTCGAGCTGGGTTCCCGTCTCCGCTCTCCCCGTAGGTACGGATTCCTGAGAGCTCGCCTTCTTCCCTTTCCTAGCCGGGGGTCTCTGCTCCTTGCCCGCTTCCGGTATGACCCCGGCTATGAGTCTCCCTCCCTGCGTGACCTTGAAACCCGAAACCGTCACTTCACTCATCCTCTTCGGCTTCGGCTTCTTTTGACCCGCCGCCGCGGGGGTTTCGCCAGCGGGCCTGCCCGCTGTCTTCTTCCCCTTTCTCTTGCGGCACCCAGTGCATGATGGGCCTCCGATTCGGTGCCCGTGTGGCAGCCCCTTGTCCGCGCACACCTTGCATTTGACCGGGGCCTGACAGCTGCGCGCCGGGTGTCCCGTGTCCCCGCAGCGATAGCACGCCCCGGTTCGATCCGCCTCGTTGCGGCAGGTCACCCGGGTGTGCCCCAACTCCAGGCATTTAAAACACTGGAGTGGCCTCTTATCTAACATGACGACCTTCGCCGGAGACCACCCCAGTGTTATTTTATTCTCCTTCACAAGGGAGTTCGCCATTGCCAGCGGGCATTTTACCACCGCCGAGCAAAGTCCGTTGGCCATCCTCTGTATCGTCCCGACTGATACGCTGAAGGGACTGACGCCGCCTTTACTTGCCAGCGTCTCCCTTATCTCCGCCTCCGAGATAGATTCTTCGAACCCACTCAACCTGAGTTCGGCCGTCATTATTGGCCGGCCGACCCTTACCCCCTCTTTGCCGCTTAAGGCCTCCGCCATTTTGCTGGCAAGGGCGTCGGCCTTCTCGGCGTTTCCTTGCCCGGTGATCTCCAGGCTCAACGCCCCCGTCGCGGTACGCCTCACGTTGGGAGGCTTCGTGATCCCGAGATTTTCTAATTTCACCGTTCGCCTCACGACGCCCATGTACTCCGCGTATTGCCCCTCGGGGCACGTGAGCGTCACTGCCGCGGCACCCTCCTTCTCTTTCCACCCTCTCTCACCTGCTGAGGGGACGAGCTCTGTTCTTTCGATTTCCCTCTATTCTTGGGCTTCGCGGCATTACTCTTGTTGGAACTCGCGGCCGTTCCAGTCTGGGGGCGCGGCTGGTTCCCCGTCCCGACTTTTCCTGCCTTCTCTCTGGCCTTCTTCCTTCTCGCCACCTGAGTCCGTTCTCCTTCGTTCGTGTTCCCAGCGGTGGCCGGCGCGCCCTTTCCTCCTTGTACCTGAGGCCGCGTCCTCGACGCGGTCCTTGTGGGAACGGAGTTGGGGGCGGCCTTTCGTCCTAGTACCTGCGACCAAGACACAGTCTCGGTCGCCGTGGGAACGGTCTTTGCCGCTTGCACTTGCGTGGCGGCCTCCGCCGCTTTTCCCTTGCTCTTCTTGTCCTTTCCACTCGGAGGAGCAGGCACCACCCTGGCTGGAGAAGGGGTCTCTCCCCCGCTCTTCCCTCCCGCCTTCGGATCCTTCATGTTTAGCCCGGCTCTCGTTGATGATGGTTACCATCATCGTGGCCAATCGTCTCTCCATGCCCGGTTCTCCGGCAGTTCCCTCCTTCAGGGGGACGACCGATGCGACGACGGCAGCCGCGGGAATTGCTGGGTCTGTGACCTTGCTCTTCCCCTGAATGGAGGGTCTTACCGCTGCGGGCATTCCTTCCGCGGCAATTTCCTCCATTATCCTGTCCCTCGAGCTGGTTATCTCTTCGTCCGGCTGAGTTCCCGGATTTATCTCCGCGTCGTTACCCAATTCCGCCGGGTCGTTTCTTCTTCCAGCGGGGTCCTCGGCACCTGATGACGACGACGAAAGGATCGTCATTTTCTTCCTCTTCGCTCCCTTTCCTTCAGAGCTTGGCACCGAGGCCGAACTCCTAGTGTTCATGGTCGACCTCGTCGCGTCGCTGCTCCTTGTCTCCGGCTGCATCTGCAGCCACTCCGTCTTCTGCCGCAGCTCTTGCAGCTCGCTCTGATTGCTCAAGTGCTGCGCTTTCATTTCGTGCAGCGACGCGAAGCTCCGTTTCCTGAGCGGTTATACGCTCCCTCAATCTCTCTAGTTCGGCGTCTTTGGCGTAGCCCGTCGCCGGGTCCTCATACCGCTGCACCAACAAAGTTAGTGCAGCCTTGATTGTTGCCGCCGATCTATTTAGGCAGCCCTTGTGTATCCCACTTAGGGAACCCGATTTCTCGGCCACCAAGTCGACGCCGTTAATGGCCTCGACAATGATGGCAATGTTTCGGCTGGGGTCATGTTCAGTTCGTTCATTGCCTTCTTCTCTTCGATTCTCCTGTTATTAGAGAGATTCGCTGGTGTCATGGCGTCCCTCAGAATTTTGAGTTCGCGGGCCCTTTCAACCAGCTCCCCCTGTGCCTCGCGGAGCTGTTTCAGGTAATATCCCCCGTACTCCGCCGGTCTTCCTTGTCCGCCCTCCGATCTGACCTTGCTGATAGTAGGACAATTGTCCCCTCCCACCAGCTGTGTCACCGACGCTCTCGCTTCTCCGAGTATTTCCCGGGCTCGGTCCACTTCCTCCTTTGTGAGCCGCTCAGGCCTCACTCCCTCGCGGGTCTGGTCGTCCACGACCTCTATGATCTCGTCCGACCCAGAGGACCGCGTTTTATCCTCCAACTCCGAGCGGGACCTGTTCTCCTTTCCCGTCCTCGTCCTCGAACATTCGTCCGAGTCCGACAGAACGTTAGTCCCCTTCCTTTTCTTCGAGAGCCTCGTTTCCCGGGAGTTTTTGGAGCGCTGTTGCGCCTCCTTGCGCTTGGTCTCCCGGTTCCTCTCCTCCTTTATGCGAAGAAGGTTTTTCTTCGCCTTGGAGGTGTCGGTGACCTTGGCCTTTCGGGCCGCGCGGCCGTCGTCGCCTCCCCTCTCCTCCTCGCTTCCAGAGCTCGTCTTGTTATAATTGTTTTCGTAGTCGGTCATTTCGGAATCATTCCCGCTCCCCGCGGCAGTCTTTATGCGGGTGGCCGGGCGCGCCCCACTGCCGACCGGAATCACTCCCGGCCAACCGTGCCCCGGTGTACTCACCTGGGGAGCCATTTTCTTTTTTTTACGTGGAGTTGTAACCGGACGTTACCCTCCGGGACTGTGGGACACACGAATTATCTTCCTATCACCCGGTCGCCACTCGGTTTCGCCTGTATCAACCGAGAAGGTATTCTGACTTCCTATTTCGATACGCTAATTGCACTTAATTAACCCCCCTTCTGTTTCAGGTCGCCGCCGAGGATGCCCCGCTGCCGCTTGTCGCTGCCCCGGATCCTCGCTTCACCGCATACCAGGACAACGTGGGACAACGCTGGACTCCGCTGACGTCACAGGTAAGTAGGTAATTAGTACGCGTAATTAATCGAAACTTGTTTTCAGCTTCTTGTCTCGGAAGGATCTTCACCGCCGCCGACTATTCCGGATCCTCGCTTCGTCGCATACCGGAAGTACGTGGGACACCCGATGGATCGTTCTCGAAGGACAAGGTACGTAGCAGGTAAGTATTTACTTGACACTGCGTATATTTTAACAACTTATCTTTATTTCAGATAGCCGCACTTATTCACTTTACAATATTCGCGCACACACTTGTGCTCGGTTACGCCGTTGCGTGTTACAATTCTCCGCACCCTCGTGCTTAATGCGTCGTGACACGTGGTAATTAATTACCGCTCGCTTTCGTATCGCGAGTAGATTTAACGCGATGGTACGCGGGCGTTCGCGGTTGTATTATACCGTGTATAACTATTGAATCGTTCCGACTTCGTATTCGCGAGACACAATGACCGCGATTGTATTATACGGTGTAAGTCGAAAACGAGTGTTCGCTACCACGGTATCCGGGAGACTGCCTCGAGTTACCGTGCTCTCGCGGCGTCCCCACCGTGGGATCGCTTCCCCTTCTCCCGGCCCTTACTGCGTCGCAGTAACTTTCCGTGCCGGGCCGTGCCAGCTTTCACTTTTCTTGCCGCATTTTTTCAGGTGTTTACGCGCTCGCGTGCACGCGCGTCCCGCGTGTCGTGCTTCTCGAATCATCCATCCGCCGATCTTTCCGGCGCGTCCGCTACGCGCCTCCGCTCGCGCGCGTCTCTCACATTCGCATTTCGCACGCACTCTAACTCGCTCTACCGGCGCCGCGATGCGCCTCCGCATGTTCTCGCCGCACGATGGTCATTTACTGAAGTACGCGCGAACTTTCTGACGCGGTTCGCACACATGGGTCGCTCATGACCCTGGGCCCCTGTCCGCGTCATCTCGGTACCCCGTGGCCCGGGATCGCCTCCGGTCGTCGGGGTCGTCCTCTGGCGTCCCCCCGATGTCGTTACCTGCGTCATTCTCCTCCGGAAGTCCGTGGTTTCCGCGTTCCCGCGGACATTCCATGTCCGGGGTACAGCCTCTCCTGGCTGTCGGACGGCGCCTCCGCCTGTGTGGGTGTTCCTCGGGGCTCCCCTGGTCGTCCCCCGACTCTTATTTCCTCGCTGGGACTGTCCCGTTGCGAGATCCCGCGGACACCCCGTGTCCGGGCTATCTCCGTCCCCCGTGGTCGTGGGACGGTACTGGTCGTGTGGTCGGCCCTGGGCGGTGTCCTTGATCGTCCTCCGCCGGTTGTTTGGTCGGTGGGACAGTCGCGTCCCCCCTTTCCGTCGGACATTCCGTGTCCGGGCTATCTCCGGACTCCGACGTCGTAGCGCGACGCGGTTTTCGCAAGGGGTGTTCGGGGGGCTTCCCCGTAAGTGTCTTGTGGTCCGCGTCGGTCTGTCATGCCCACGAGTTATCGATCGCGGGACACTCTCGCGGTTCCAACCATGTGTCGGCGCGTTATCGACCGCCCCCATACTCGCGGTCGGTAATACGGCGATTTTATACTTCGGCACGCTTGGTAAGTCTGCGCGGGATACATCGCGAAGTTACCACCTGTGCTTCGCTAAACGGAACTTTACTTTATTGATTGCTTACCTCTCTGTACCCTCGGTGGCTCGGAGAACGTAAATCTTATAACCTATTCGCTCACGCAACGCAGGGATATATATGTTTAATCAGGCGCAAAATAAATGTGTGTCATCGCGTGTGACGTGGCGCAAAGGAACATGATGCAGCTAGGAGTTAATTAATGAGTGGTGAACGAAAACTATATCGCCCGTGTGACGCGGTGGTGTTACCTGTGATCATGGGTGCGTTCCCCAAGCGGGCGGTTGCAGAGTAATCTTCTACTACCGGCCTTCGGCCGATAGCCCCCTTTTGTGGGAGGGGGAAGACCCCATCGTCTCCGTGAAAGACGAAGGGAATGCCGGATTCTTACCGGCTAAAACTCCACGGTGGTCCTCACGGTGCCTTAACTGGGAGAGCCCCGGGAAACGTGATGATTCTTCCTGGGCTCCCCCAGCACGCGCCTGTTTAGGCGTCTTCCCGGGAGGATAACTTCTCCTAGCCCATCTGGGCTTTCTCATATGCGACGGATTGGAGGGACCACAGCTCCAATCCGCCGTTCCTCGCGGAGGGGGTCTTTCTTGCGGGCACATAGTTTCACGGCCCATGCATCTGCACTCCCGCGTGTCTCGTCCTCCGTGCGTTCGCGATCAGGTACACGGAGGAAAGGTTCTGACCGGACGCGACTACAGATCGGCTCGCGATGCGTAAAGTAACTGCCTTTTCACGGTCGCCACTCGGTTTAACCATTAACCACCGAGAAGGATATGGTAAGTATCAAACAACTGATTCAAGCAACAAATCTATTTTATTTCAGGGCTGATGATGGATGAGCACCACTGCTGCACCAGGATGCTCGCTTCGCCGTAGACCAGGATCACCGACGATGGAGTATAAGGTAAGTATAATTGAAATAATGGTTGAATATTAATTAAACAATTTATTCATTTAATCAATTTACAGTTGTTGTCCACAAATATCAATCGCCACGAACGGCCGCCCGTAATCTTCTCTTTAGTATCGTGAAGGACAGCACGCGATGCTAGAAATTTCTAAGTATCGACGGTTCGAGAACGTTGACGAAGAACGAAGAGCACATCCGTTCTTACGCCTAACGGCGTTAATTCTTGATGTTAATTGGTAACTGAGTACCTCTCACTACTTGTAATGAGTGAGCACTTAACGCTGTACGCGGGCGTTACCGGTTGTCTTGGATGACGGCGGCACTTCGAGAATGTTCGCGTGTCGAGAATATTCTAAGTCCCGACTCCCGTCTAGAATATTCTAAGTCCCGAACTCTCTACTCGCGCTTCGCAGCGTGTTGCCGCTTCGACGATCCCCGATAGACTGCCCGGAGCTGTGTCGCTCTCTCGGGCTCCCCACTTTCGCGCGATGCCCCCACTCCGCGTTGTCTCCTTCGAGAACGTTCGCCTACGGCGTAGAAGATCACACGATCCTCCGGTGCAAACGTTCTGGAAGGTTTCGGTGGAAGTTTTCACCGTCAGTACATTCTCGAAGGGTCCCGCTCTCGGTGCCGTTGCACCAGGTTTTGACGTTCCGCCGTTTTGGCTCCACGTCGACGCCGACCTATGCGCAACCCTTCGGGGAGGCTTCCGATCACGATTCCGTGTGATTTCCCCGGAGATGATGTCCGGGTGACATCGAGGGTGTCGGCCGTTGACGCCGACCTTATAGCCGCGATTCTACCGACCTAGTACACATCTCCCGGTACCGCGTTCCCGGGGAAGATGTCCCTGTCGTGATTTTGCTCGCCCGCACTCGGAGCATGACGCCGACCTGATATTCGCTTATACCAGGTATCGCTCTGTTCGACAATACCGTCTCGCCTCGGAGATGACTTCCGGATCGCTATTTCGTACCTCGCTGTCGCAACTTTGACGCCGATCCGTCCTTTCCGTTTACCAGGTCCCTTATTTCTCGAAACTTCCGACTCTTCTCGAAGAAGAGGTCCCCGTTGTTACTTTCTTACCGCGTCGACGAACTTTGACGCCGACCCGCGGGTCGTTTCCACCAGGTTCCGCGCTCCTTCCCTGCATCGAATGAGAATACGCTCTGTTTGCTCGTTTCTTTATTCTTACTTGGACTTTGACGCCGACCTACGGAGGATGTACCCCAGGTATCGAGCGATGGATTTGTCGTGTTTCTACCTGTGTCGGACGTCCCGTTTCGTATTTTACGAACGCGCCAACATATTTCAATGCGGATCTGTTCGGGCGATGTCCCGGTTGTTTGGAATTTCTGCCGCATGCTTGCGACGAAGATTACGTGTGGCTCAAGCCCTCTTACTCGCGCCTTTTATCAACCGATTCGCGCGTAAACTACTTAAACGAAAACTTATTGCTTGAGCCGACTTTAAATCAAATAAATGTTTGAATCGGTCTTAATACTTGACGCTCGCTGTGTTGAACTATCTTTAAGTGCCTTTATGGCCAAACTCTTATCTCTAACGAAACTTATAACGCGATTTATATCATTACGAATAATATTTCTTAAAACTAAGTCCTACATACTACTCTGCGCCGGACGGGGTATCACGCATTGCCCCACGTCCTCGGAGCGCCTGGTCGCCTCGCGGCGACTGCATGTGCCTCATGCGGTGCAGTCCTCCTCTGCTTGTCCTCCTGCCAGGCTCTGCACGGACATGACCGTTCTAAACGTCATTCGTCCCCTCATGAGGACAACTGCGAGTGACCCCTTACGCAGGGGTCGCGACTGGGAAGCGTGCGGTTGCAAGGTATGTGTCTTCTTTTCCCTCCCCTCTTTCAGAAGGGTGGGAATGAAACAGATCGGTGTATTTCGATCTGTCTCGTCCCGCTCATCCCCGACTATCCGCCTAGACTGGCGGGGCTTTTCAGGAGGGGGACCAGTGGGCGCCTTATGTGTCCACCCCCCACCCCTCCATTGGGTCACTCGCTCTCCGACGACGAATTGTCCGGCTGATTGCCGATGGCCCGGCACGCCCGGCGAGGTTGTCGCCGGCGGTGGCGCACCGATCGCGACAAGTCTGCTCCTCCATTGTCCTCCTCGTCAGTGGAGGATCCAGTCTGGGAAGGAGGTGAGACAGCAGTCCTCCTCGATCCCCTCCGAACCGCGGCCGGGATTTGCCAGGACCTCTTGGCGGCCTATCGCCGCTCTCTTCTTCTGAGGGAAGGGGCGCGACTTCCCCCCTCCTTATCCTCTCCGCCTCCTCCTTCTGTGTCATTACTTGTTCACAGAAGGAGGTAAAGGCATCCCATTTTTCTCCTCCCCCCGGTCCCATTGCCGCGGCAATTATGGCCGGGAGGGAGAGGTCGTTTCCTATGCTTTCCCGGAGGACACGACGCAGCTCTTCCCACGCCGGACAGAATTCCAGCGTGTGCTGCGCCGGGTCCGCCCCCTCCGGGCAGTGGTGGCAGCGCGTGGTGCGCTCCTTCCCCACGACTTCACACAGGTACTGACCAAAGCACCCGTGCCCCGCCAGCACCTGTGCCGTGCGGAAGGACAGTCCGCGTGCTCTCCTTCCCTCTATCCATTCCTTTAGGAACGGCTGGACGGCCTCTCTGACCCTCCTCCCGCTCAGCCACCTGGGGAGCCATCCATTCCCTCGGGCCCCCGGAAAAAGCATCGGGGGCCCTGGGTCCGTGCCCCCTACACATCCGTGGGAGAGTACTCTCCCACCGGCTTTCGGGGGGTCCCGGGCTCCGACTCCCGGGACTCCGCAGCAGGTGCCGCCACGCGGGGGGCCCCACGGACGGTTGGGGCCAAGGGTGTCGCACCCCACCCATGGCCTTGCCCGCCGTGGCGACCAGCGTTAATTCCTCAACCCAGGTCGAGGTGACTTCCGCACCTGGGCTGACCTCCTACTCCGATGGCCGGGTTCGGGAGGGATGCGATCCCCCACAACCGGAGTTACCGTACGCGCCGCCGATCTATTTCACCCGGCGGCAAGACCCGCCGGCCCCGACCTCGGAATAAGTCCGAGCGGCCCGACGGGTCTTTCCCACCCAGGTCGCCCCGACCCTGACCTCGGAATACGTCCGAGCGGCCCGGGACGACCCTTCGCACCAGAGGTACCGTGGGACCACGTCCCTGGTGTGCAAACCTCTGGTGTGGGCCTCTCCTCCGGTTGTCCCGGCACCACGTACCGAGACAGCCCGAAAGAGGGTTACCCCGCCTCCGAAGAGACGGAGTCTTTCCACCCCCTCGGCGAGACGGCATCCCTGCCCGCCGCGGGGGTGAGGACCACCCTCCCCGGACCCCAGATCCCCACCAGGACACTTTCCTGCCCCGCCGGAGCACCGGCGTGCAATGGGCGAGAGGGGCCTAACCCCCTTGAGACCCAAATCTCCCGACCCGCCGGAGCACCGGCGTGCAATGGCCGAGTTATCTCCCCATGGTTTTTTTATCGAGGTTTTCCTTCCTCTAGGCCGGCGGGAGGAGTAAAAACTTCTCCCTAACGGTCCCGGCCGACCGGGCGTTTGAACTCGGGGTCGCCTTCCCCTACCGGCCGTTGGAGTCTGTCAGCCAGCACGAAGCTGAAGCTGTAACAGACCCCTAAGCAGGGCGGTCGGACCCCCGGTTTTCTGTGTGGGTTTTCCTTCCCATAGGACGGTCGGGAGAGCGAAGGCTCTTCCCTCCCGGTCCCGTCCAGGCCGGGCGGACTTTTTATAGAGGCCGCCTACCTCGCGAGTCCTGAGAAGGACTCCCCGGCCCAGGATAGCCACAAGGGCTGCCCTGGGTTACGGTACTGCTGTGCTCGGGCACTCCGGGTTCGCAAAACCCGTACCACCCGGTCCCCGCCGGCCCCAAAGGGTCCGGACGAGTCCCAAATGGCCCCTGGAGAGAACCTAGCCAGGACCTCCCCGATCACTGGCCAGGGGAGAGAGTTGAACGCGTTCCTCACGTCGAAGGACACGCCCTTGACAACTCTCCCCCCCAGCTATCTCGGCCTTCTTTATAGATATATGGCCCAGTAGCCCCTCCACGGTGTTGTGGAGGGGAAGACCCCCCCCCCGCCTCTGGGGAGAGACGAAGGGGAGTGCCGAATTTTTACCGGCTTAAACCCCGCTGGTGTCCTTCGCTGCGCCAATGGGGGCGCCCGGAAACTTGTGTTTACTTCTTCCGGAACGCCCCCGACGCCTGGCCCATAGGGCCTCCACCTAGGAGCAGGTTTAGCTCCTGGCTCGTAGAGCCCTTTAGAATCTATATGTGTGGCGGTGGTGGACACCACCCACCCCGCCACTCCTCCCGATGTTTTGTGGGAGGTATGGTTCGGCGCCCCGTTCACCCGCCGAAACGCCGAACCTCCCATCCTCTTTGTGAACCCCCTCGTCGGTAGGGGTATCCCAGAGGTGCAGCGCTGACTCGCGCCGCATTTTGTTTGCGGCGCCTTGCCGCGGGTGCTGATCGCCCTCGGCTAAGTGGGTATTCGAGGGTCTAACTGACCCACCCACTTATCTTATCTACTGGGAAGATCTGCCTCCCCGCGACGGATCCGCTCTGCCTCCTCCTTGGAGGACATCACCCTGCCGCAAAATTGGGTGAATGCCCTCTACTTCTCCTTCCTCCCGACAATTGCCGCCACAACTGCCGAGGGGGAGAGATCCGGCTCTATTGCCTCAATTAGGAGCAGCTCTGCCCACGCCGGGCAGTCTTGCAGCGTATGCTGCGCCGTGTCCCTCTCCTCGTCGCAGTGGTGACATCTGGTCGTAGCCTCCTTTTCCCGATGCGGTGCAGGTACACCCCGAAACAGCCATGTCCGGTTAGTACCTGCACCGCGTGGAACGTTACCCCGTATCTCCGACTGTCCAACCATTCGGCCAGACAGGGTCGGATGGCATCGACGGTCCTCTGCCCAACTCAAAGTTAGCCAGGTAATCCTGCCAACGTCTGATCATGACCGCCTTCTCTTGGAGCCATATCGCGAGACGAGCCCTGGGCGTGACTGGAACTCCCCCGGCCTGCAGCTCTTTTGTACGCCGATAGACTTCGGCGTACTGCCGAGCCGCAAGCTCGAGTGGGGGAAGTCCCGCCAGGGCTGTCGCCGCCGCATGCGAGACCGTGCAATACGCACGTGACACTCTGAGGGCTATAGGGAGCTGCATTTGGCGCAGCAACGCCCTTGTGCGGCGCGAGCCTTCCACCGCTTGCACCCAAACCGGGGCGCCATAGAGTGCCACGGCGTGCACGGTCGCAGCGTACAATCGGCGAGCATGTCCGCTGGCCCCTCCCAGGTTTGGCATGAGCCTAGCTAGGCTATTAGTCACTCCTTTGACTCTGAGAATTAGGCGAGCAAAATGCTCGCCGAAGCTCCAAGTGCCATCCAACCAGAGGCCCAGGATCTTCATATGGGCCTCCACGGAGACACGGGTTCCCTCGACGTCTATGTGAGCCTTCGGTAGTCTTCCCATCGACTTGTCGTAAAAGAAGACGATTTGCGTCTTCTGGGGAGCCACCTTAAGCCTCTTTCATCGCGGCTACGACCGTCCTCACTGCGACGTTTGTCTTCGCGATGGCCTCCTCCCACGTGTCGCCCTCGACTCCCAGGAATGTGTCATCGGCGAAGCCGTTTAGCCAGCATCCTGGGAGACGGGCGACTTGGAGTACATAATCGTACCCCAGGTTCCACAGAAGCGAGCCCAGCACCGACCCCTGCGGAACCCCCCGCACAACCAGCCTGACCCGGATATTGCCATCCTGGTCTGTATAGGCCAATTGCCTGTCCCGGAGATAGTCGTAAATAACGGCTATTATGTAAGGGGGGACGTTATGATGGAACAACGCCCCCCTTATTACTGGCTACGGCAGGGTGTTGAAAGCGTTGGCTACGTCGAAACTGACACCCAACAACACCCTGCCGGTCTCCGCCGCGGCCCTCAAGAGGGCTTCGATGCGCTTGATAGTGTCCACCAAAGACCTGCCCTCTCGAAAGCCATATTGGGCCTGGGATAAGTCAGGCCCATTCTGGGACAGATGTTGGGCGATTCGGTCGGCGAGGATTCTTTCGAAGAGTTTGCCGACCTTGTCCAACAAGCAAATTGGCCTATATGCCGACGCCTGGTCGACGGGTTTCCCCGGCTTGGGGAGGAGGACAAATCGCGCCTTCTTCCAGGCTTGGGGGAACCGGCCAGTCTTGAGGCACTTGGTGTACAAAACCCGCAAGTGCTCGGCCAGCTCCTCCGTGGCCAAGGACCACGCCTTTCCAGGAACTCCATCTGAACCAGGAGCCTTCCCGGCTTTTGAGCCGCTTGGCTGCCTTCTTCAACTCGTCCACGGTCACCCCGAGCTCGTCGTCCACTCCGCGTTGACAGGTGGAGCGGGACCGTGGCTATCTCGGCCTCCGTCCGGGCGAGGACGCGCTTGATCGCATCCACGGTCGATTTCCCGGCACGGAAGCCGAATTGATCATCCGAGATCCCTCTTCCTTCCCTGTGGGACAGGTGCTGGACGAGGCGTTCGGCAATGATCCTCTAGAGGATTTTGCCTACCTCGTCCAGCAGGCACACAGGGCCGGTAGGCGGACGGCGAACCCGCAGGTTTGCCCGCCTTCGGCAGGAGCACCAGGTTGACCTATTTCCACTTTGTGGGGAACCGGCCGGTTTTCAGACATTGGGTGAATACTCTCCGCATTCTGCCGGCCAATCCCCCGCGGCCAAATTCCACGCTCTCCCTGGAACACCGTCAGGGCCAGGAGCTTTACCCCTCCTGATCCTGCCGAGAGCCCTCGACAGCTCCTCCTCGCTGACCCTCCATTCTTCTCTCCATTCCGATCCCGTTGTCTCCGGAAAACGGACCTCTCCCCCGTCCTTCCTGGGGAAGAGTTGGTCGACAACCTCGCTGACGAACGGGGGGTCCAACGTTGCGACCGATCGATACGGTTGGCCTCCGACGCGCGAGTTGGTCGCCACGCGTGCGGCTGGAACGCGTGGACGCGCCGCGAGCGGGGCGTCAGGCGAGACAGCAGACGGCTGTCACGACGGTGGCGGTATACGAGGGGCCACGAGGTTGGCCAGCCATCGCCGAAAGGATTGCGCGACACCTCAGGGAGTAGCGCGCGAAGTTCGAGCAGGAGCGCGCGGCTAACATCGCGGAGGCGGTGTGGCTGATGAGGAGCCGCGAGATGGCGCCCGAAGCAGGATTCGACGACCGCCCTTCGGACGACTTCGAGTCGCCGGCGTCCGAGGACGAGTCGGAGTTATAAACGCTCCATCGGTAAAGGTAGGAGGTAACCGCATGGCCGCGTAAAAGTTGAAAATTTTCCTTTTCATTTATAGTTAAACCGCGGCCAAAAACAATTCTTATTTTAGTCGGTTTTGCGTGAATCAAGCGGACTTTGCCCCGTTGGGCAAGATTAGTAATAAGTAGCATAAGATAATCGTAAGAGACTATATATTAGTCTGACGTGCTTAACGGGCGTGTATTAAGTTAAAATTCCCCGCCGATTTGGCCTTACAATGTTTATTTCGGTTCCCATGCAGGGATAAATCTTTCTTTTCGTCACGCGATAGAATCGGCGTAAAAGTCGCGATAATTATGGGAACCACAACAATCTCCAGGAATAAGTCACAAAAAACGAGAAGGTTACACCTGGAACACACACGTATAGGGTCGGCGCCGTAATAGAGTCATGTAGTAAAAAACTAGGGAAGCGAGCGACTTCCCCGAGGAAAATGACTTTGCGCCGAGTTAGTGGCACCTGGTACACACAAATATCAGGTCGGCGTCGTAATGGTCACGCGCGTTCAAAAGTACGAGACGCGAGCAACTTCCCCGAGGAAAGTCAGTGATTTCGGAACGAGCGACACCTGGTGCATGCAACCACAGGGTCGGCGTCAAAGAACAAGCAGCCGTTAAAGATTTCGCAACGCGAGCGACTTTCCCGAGGAGAAGCACGATATTCGGAACGAGCGATACCCGGGACACGCAAAAACAGGGTCGGCGTCGTAATCGGGACGCGCACATAGAAAATAGCGATACGAGCGACTTCCCCGAGGAAAGTCGGGTTATTCACGACGAATGACACCCTAGGATACGCGATTATAAGGTCGGCGCCGTGATCGGCACTCGGGTTAAGAAGATCGCGACGTAAGCGACTTCCCCGAGGAAAAACGCGGAAAACGGACATAGGCGAACCTGGGGCACGCGCTCATAGGGTCGGCGCCAAAGAACGAACGCGGAGACGCGAAAACGACACATAGACGTCCTCTACAGGAACGAGCCGCAGAAGGAGGTCCACCAGGTCCTAGAGGCGACAGCGAGAAGGTCGGCGTCATCGGCCGAGAACATCGGCGATACATGAACGTCGTCTACGGGGAGAAAGTGCGAAAACGGCGTGAGACTCATCCCCCGAGACGTGAGCATAGGTCGGCGTCGACGGCACGCGAAATTGGCGCGCCGCGACAACCTGGTGCAGCGGCACCGACAGGGAAAGGTCCCCACGTCGGGATAGAGGTAATAGATTCCCACTCCTACAGCGGGAAACACCCCACTCCGAGAAAGCGCAGCCAATGAGTAGCGGCGGTAGCGCGAAAGTGGGGAGATAGAGCGTAGTGGGGGTAGCGAGCGAGGTAGGGAGCCGAAGCGAGACCCACCACTCGAGGCAGTCTCTCGAACGAAACGGTTGCGTCAACACGTGTCTCCGAAAGTGTCTCGCGTGCGCGATCTTAGTCTCCGGCGCGATCGAACGGTGTGCGGTAACAGTTACTCGTCTCGTATAACAATCGGGAACGCCCGCGAACAGCGTTATTACTCGTTTAACAATAGCGAGCGGTCCTGCGTGGCCATAAATTACTTTGATAATAAGCCGTTAAGCGTGATCAACTTGTGCTCATCGACAACTGTAAATAACTTGGTGCATCGACGACTGAAATAAAGGAGAAGAAATAAAGGAATTATTAGTTGGAATTCATCTATAACAATTATTATAAATACTTACCTTCTACTTACCTTGTCCATCGGCGATGATCCCACGAAGTCCAGCGTTGATCTCGGCGAATAGGCGAGGATCCGGGAAGTCAGCAGCGGCGGCGATCCATCACGAGGCGAAAACCTGAAAAGAGAAGAGAATTAGTATAATTATAATAAAGATAGAATTTCACGCGATTTCTCGAAGTCTCGATCCATCGAAGTTCCGCGTTGCTCCTGGTATGCGGTAAGGCGAGGATCCTGGATGCAGCAGCGATTATCAGCAATCCCAGCGGGAAACCTGAAACTATAAAAGGATTAATTAATAAAGTTAATATCTTCGGAAACGAAAAGTACTTACCTTCTCGGTAGCATAGGAGAACCTGAGTGGCGACCGTGCGTTAGAAGGACATCCAACGCGAATAGAGCTCCCATATACTACCGTCCGGTTACAACGTCTCCGTGACTGGGGGCGCCCAAGGTTTAAGCTTATCCAGCACCAATTTGTATGGGCGCCACCACGGAACCTCTTCCACGCTGTCGAGGAGCTCCTTCCAAGAGCGTTCTTTGGCCGCGCGTATCGCTGTGGAGAGGACCTGGCGGACGTACCGCCAGGCCTCTCCCGCTTCCTCCACTGCCAGAGGGCCGCGTCTACCCGCTCGTGCCCTCTGCCATGCCCTCTTTGCGCGGACGGAGAAGCTCCTGAGTTCAGCCAGCTTCTCCGTCCACCAATATTCGCATCTCCGAGAGGGTTGAGGATGAACCCGGGGCATCGCCACGTCGCAGGCCTTTTCCATTACCCGCGACAAGTCCCCGGCCATCTCGTCCGCGTTCTTCTCCCTCTCTTCGCCTTGCTCCCTTCCTTCATCCCAGGTCAGGGCGATAATGGCCGCCCTAAATCGGTCGACGTCCATCTTCCTGAAAGCCCATCTCCGCTTGCGCCTATTGGCTTTCTGACGGCGGGCGAGCACATCCGGGGGGGGGGGGGTGGCACGGACCATCATCTCAATGTATCGATGATCGGAGAGTGTCTCCTGGTCCGTGTACACCCTCCAGTTGTGCGTCTCGCGTGCGACAGGGGGGGGGGGGGTGGCCCACGTCAGGCCCACCACCGACTGCCCTTGTCGCCGCACGCAGGTACTCTCTCGGCCCGAATTTGGTAGGATCAGGCCGAGGCCCGCCGCCCACGCTTTGGTGGCGCTGCCCCTCCAATCGGTCCGCGGGGAACCCCACGCGACTGACTTCGTGTTGAAGTCCCCCGCGACCATCACCCGGCCGGACGAGCATCCACGGACGCAGTCGTCCAGATCCGACAGGAACTGCTCGTACTTGCCTCGGGTCCAACTCGGAGGGGCGTATATACCCACCACGGAGATGTCACGTCTCACGACACAGTCGCCAGTAGGTTTCCGCCGCATAAAATTTTTCTTTTCCATTACCTCGCTGCACAGCACCTAAAAACAATATTAAAATATAAAATCGGTATCTAACCTTGCGACCGCGCGCTAAGGGGTCGCGCCCCGTAGTACAATTGTCCCCCATTATACAGCTTTGCAGGGCAGTCCCAATGGCGAAACCGCAGGTAAGCGTAGCGAGCGCCCCTCGGACGCCACCGGCGGCAGAGAGACCGGAGGAGGAGAGGCCGGAGACACCACGCAGGTCGGAGACAACGATCCCTGGTGGGCCACATAGGGACGAGCCGGAGTGCCTGAGTGAAAACTCGGGCGGTGACGACGACGTGGCGGGTTAGCCTGCAAGGGCCCGTTACACAAATGTGCGAGGTGCTCCGAGGATGGGCCATTACTACACATAATTCCATATATTGATCCCCATCCGGTGCGAACGTAGTTTGTAAGATCGTATAGGTTAGTTTCCATAGCAAGTAAGTTTTGCAGAAACCACCGATACCCTTTTAGTTTTGGTTTTCGGCTCAAGCGCGAATAGAATTATTTTAGTTTGTTGCACGCATCGGTGGATCGCGCGCGTACGACGATTGCATGAGCCACACACAATCTTCAGACAGCGAGCGCCTGCGACGCGCTCAGAAAGCGTGAGAAACACGGCGAGCAGGACGTGGTAAAGATATAGAGACGTGTCCGCGAAAATTGACACCGCGACAGTTTCGCGAAAGATAACCACCCATGACTCAATTAGAGGTCACGGAGGTCAGTCATAGCGCATCCGAATCGAAATCCGACAGGTGGTTCGGCAGATAAAAAATTACAACGCGCCCGCGAGAAGGACGTACCTATGACGCGTGTAAAGTCCAAACGGAGGGGACATAACCGATTTGCGAAGAGATCCGACCGGTGGTTACGAGGTTAGGAAGCCACGGTAGTTTCGCGAGAAAACTAAGTCCATGACGCGAATAGAGAGTGCCGAGGTAGAGCATAGCCGATTTACGCGACGATCCGACCGGCGGTTCGAGAGATAGGAAACCACGGCACGCTCACGGAAATTCTAAGTCCCTGACGCGAACAAAGGGCACGGCGATCGAACATAGTCGATCGGCGATGAGACCTGGTGGATGGTCCGGTAACTCGCGAACCATGGGTCATCTCCGGGGAAAACCTACCCATGACCGACGGGGAGGACCTAGGACGACGTCATACGGGGTCGGCTCAGACCACCAGGACGCGAAATGGCGGACCGTCCGCTACATCGTTCCCCAGGAGTCCGCTGCGGGAACAAAGCTCGAATGCGCGTGGAGTCGACCACGGTGAAGCGTCACAGGGGGTCGACGTCAACGGCGGAAGCGGTGCGATGCACCCGGACGTCCTCCGCAGGGAGGTCATCCGGGGACGTTATCTATAGCGTATAATAAGGCGTGCGCACAGGTCGGCGTCAGCGGCGACCGAATATTCACAAAAGTGAAAACCTGGTGAAGCGGCACCAGGAGAGCGAACCCTCCTGACCGCGAAAAGCATGGAAATTTCCATAGGAACATGCTAGAACGTTCGTACGGGCGATTACGTTTTCGGCACGAGAGAAAGCTGGTACGGTACGGCACCGCGGCGTAGTAGGACTGCGGAGTGGGGGTAAACGCGCGATGGTAGAGAGCGAACGGGAGACCCGCCGCTCGAGGCAGTCGTGGATCGTCCGAGAGGTATAAGGTCGCGCGAAATCACTCGTCGTCGTGTGCGTACAAGTCCCGCGATCGTAAATCGAGCGCGTTTGACGATCTCCGGTCATCCGTAACAAACGGCAACGCCCGCGGAATTTGCTCGTGCGAGATAACGAGGAGGGACTGTGTTCCCCGTAAATGTCTCATGTGCGCCGTTAGGCGTAAGGGCGCCTGTGCTCAGCGAAATTGTGTTGTGCGACTCGCGTCCGGTAAAATTGTGGCGATATAATCGCATATGATCGTTAATCAAGAGCGTAGCGATCGACTGTGCTGTGAATTATAGTAATATAAGCGTAATTATGACTTTTCGTAAACCATCACCTCGACGGCCAAGAGTGTCACCGAATTCCTAAACGACGAATAAAGTCAGATAAATAATCACGTATGATTGTTAGTAGGAAGATAAATAAACGGCATTATAGTGGTTTATTCGAAAATTTATTAATTTACGGAAGATAGTGTACCACCTTCACCAGCGATACCGCGGTCCGCCATTTTGTGAACGACGGCCATTACCGAGCAAATAACTGCGTATGATTGTTCATCTGGAAGTAAATAACAGTCACTACGGAGAATTATTCGAATTTTAGTGATTTTACAACTTTTCACTTACCAACTCTAACGGCGGTACCGAGGGTCAGCCAACTTGTGAACGGCGACTATTTCCGAGCGAATAATCACGCATGACGCTTCTCCTAGAAGCAATTAACAGTCACTACGGGGATTTATTCGAGAATTTTCGATTTTGTCGATCTTCACTTACCAACTTCGAGGGTGACGCCCAACATACTCTAACATGCGAAAAGCGAACAGCTGTCAACTGAAACCATCTAGTGATTGATAATTACGAATAAATAATTCAGCATTGTTATAAATTATTCACGAATCTGTCAATTTACTTACCTTTTACTTACCTGTCCATCGATGTTGATCCAGCGAAGTCCCTCGATGATCCTGGTATGCGATGTAAAGCGATGATCCGGGAGTGAGCGGCGTTGATGATCCAGCGACGACGGGAACCTGAAAATAAAAGAGAATTAGTAAAATTAGTGACATTCGTAGAATATATACTTACCTTCTCGGTGTATAAAGGTTAAACCGAGTGGCGACCGTGAAAGGGAAAATTATCCTAAAGATTACACATCCAATATCCGGTGTCCGATTACAACCTAACCATTATAAACTGTCACAGCACACGCATAATATAAAACACCTCCTATCATCAATCATCTCCACCCACTCTCTCATCTCCTCCTCCCTCCATTTTACCACTCCCTCCACGTCTCTCGAAGGACTCGTGACCCTACGGGTTCCATTTCTTCTTCCCATTCTTCTTTCTGGCAGCGATCGCCACTTCGCCCGACAGGCTCGCTCCAAATCTGTCGGGTAGCCCATCGTCCGATGACGACTTGAGGTAGGCTGGGATGATACCCCCTCCACTCCGGCCCCTGGGTGTCCGATCACCCTGGGGCGGTAATTCCTTATCTGTCTTATTGTCCATCATCATTAAAACAAAAGTATTGGTTTGATTTCGGAGTTTTCCTTCTCCTAGGCTGGTTGGCCTCCACACTGTCACGTCTTGCGACACAGTCACCAGTAGATTTTCGCCACATAAAATTTTTTCTTTTCCTTTGCCTTGCTGCACAGCACCTGAAAACAACATTAAAATATAATATCAGAGTCTAACCTAACCATTATAAACTGTCACAACACACGCGTACATAAAACAGCTGTCGAGTTAAAACGCGTTCGTAAAACAGATGAAGAATTAACCAGGCCTTAAGCCGCCGCCTAGTAACAAGGCCTATCTTCATGAACAACATGAATGAACCCTAGAACTTTGGACAAATTATTATTGAACCGTTAAATTCTTCCAAATTATCCTTGCAATCGATTGTTTATTACTATTTATTGCTAATATAGTCATCACAAAATTTTTCATGTAGTATAAATCCGTTCTGATCTACGGATCTAACGGAAAGTGAAGTATGCGCAATATGGACGCGCTAATAAAATTAAATTAACAGAAAATCGATTGAATAAAAATAAACTAACTATACAGACCTTGGAACCGTTGTCTAAATTGACATCGGCTCCATCGACCGATTTATTGCCGATAGACACCACGGCAATAGAGTCGGCTAAAGTGACAGCAGCAGTGACGTCATCAACGCCGGAGGCACGGACCCCTGCAGCGGTGGCAGCCCGCCAGACAGATGTGCGACGGGTGGCCGATGTGCAGGCGCAGCAGGAGCAGACTGGAGCGGACGAGCAACAGGTGGCGATGATGAATGCGGCGAATCCAGCTGACCATGATTATGACGTGTCGGCAGTGACACAATTACACCTGACGGACGAAGCATCGATCCAACGGGAGATTGAGGCAGAGAGGGAGAATCGACCAGAGGACGCCGAGATTGCGGAGTTCCGGGACGACATACCTCTGGCGAAGCTGATCAAAGAAAGCAGTTCGTTGGAGATCCCGCCTGTGGGGGAGACGACAGAGATCAATTAAATTGATCGGTTTTTATTGTATTCATTCTTTTTATGTAAAGAGATACGTGAGATTTTATTTAATGCTATTTTAATTACGTTTAAACGACAAATTCGCGTAACGAGAATTTATTTTATTAGTTTTCAGTTGAATATTAATTTCATGCGCAAAACTAGACAGCTGAGGCGATAATGTGATTAATACGATGGTTTAACTGTTTTGTGCGTAGAAACGTACTTGTGATTATTATTTACGCGTTATATTTTAATATGCGAATTATGCAGGAGACGATTATTCTTCGTGAAGTTTAAAGGTTTTATTAACGTAACGCGATGATCTACGTTTTAATAATATGATTGAGCGAAGTGCATTATGCATGAGACACTTGTAGAGTCATTGCGTAGCGATAGAATACGACTTATTAATAAAATACAATAGTATTGCGTATTACGTAAATTTTAAGATACTTACCCTCATCCCACGACGATCCAGACGATTCCTAGAACAAAAAGATTAATAATAAAATAAAGATAAACCTAGAAGTTGGATAAAAATGACGTAGTTGGTAAAAAGAAAAGAGATATATACTTACCTGTTTGAAATTGAGAGATTTTAATATAAATTACGCAATAAGGACGTCTTGAGATGATATGACGACGAACGATCTATGTGCGACACGGGGAACGAAATATAGATCATTCGACGATCGAGGATCTATAGATCCGGGATTTATTATACTTAGAAATAAGAATACCGTATGTGGATTTTTGACGCAGGATTCTGATTTAGAATAACAATTTAATGATGAAAAGCGATGTAGGACATAAATATTCAACAATCGTAAGTTTTATAGATCTTTGATAGATCTACGTCGAAACCTGCTTCAAGGATCTACGGGGCGTGGCGTGACCATCGCGGTCAGCGCGAGAGAGAGAGAGCGACTCGCGCATGGCGCTATGTCCAGGGATGGGTGGCGCAGGCGCGAAGCGGAAGTGGGAGGTGTCACGTCTTGCGATACAATCACCAGCAGGTTTTCGCCGCATAAAATTTTTCTTTTCCTTTGCCCTGCTGCACAGCACCTGAAAACAATGTTAAAATATATTATCACTCTCTAACCTGACCCATTAGAAGCTGTCACAACACACGCGGAACGTAAAACAGCTGTCGATTTAAACCGCGTTCGTAAAACAGATGACGAATAACCAGGCCTTAAGCCGCCGCCTAGTAACAAAGCCTATCTCCATGTATCTCCATCAACGAACTCTAGAATTTTGGACAAATGATTATTAAACCATTAAATTCTTCCAAATTATACTTGCAATCGATTATTTATTACTATTTATTGCTAATATAGCCATCACGAAATTTTTCATGTAATATAAATCCAATCTGACCTACGGATCTAACGGAAAGTATAGTATACTCAACATGGACGCATTAATAAAATTAAATTAAAGGAAAATTGATTAAATAAAAATAAACTAACTATAGAAGCATAATCTTTCACACCTAAAGAACACTATTACAATAAAATAATAATTATTCTGCATATCTTCATTATACACAATTATTATAAACAATTAAAAGTTTATTGTCAGATTAAACTAATATGATTGTTGAAGACACCATGATGAGTTAAACAACTTTCGTAAATAAATTATTTTCCTATCTCTCAAAGGAAGCTAATTAACAATAAAATTTCTTATAGAATTAATTATAAAAATAAATAATAAACTCACTATAATTACTCAGCAGAACATGTCAATTAATCCTACAAAAACTCTCACTTCATATCTCCTCTCAATTCTGAGACATAAATAAAAATGACGGAAATCCATAAAACACAAAAAATTTTGAACACCCTAAAATAAAGCCCTTGATTACTTGAATACAACAAAAGAAACCCCATCTCTCTATCTCTTACCGTTTCCGAGTTATGAATTATTAAAGTTTCATGTCCGCCATTTTAAACTTTTTACCATTTGAACTTAGGAAGACCGAATCACTTTTATATTAATATTCTTGGTCCTTTATACATTTTGGCTATAACGAATTTTATTTTAGAACGAAAATTTTGCCATTTAATTATTATGATAAAAATAGAATCTTGCATGTCCTCCAACATCAATAGCGTTAGCCACGATTCTCTATCTAAATTAATTAGATTAATAAATGAAATTAAAAATTAAAATGTTCACTCCACGAATCTGAGAGAGACAGACTTATGTGACACATGTTAAAACAAGGATAGCTTAATACCTTTGCCCTATGCGTTAAATTAGCATACAGAGAGCCTTATGTGAATTATAACGAGTAAAACGAAGACAGACTTATGTCATATACAATGAGTAAGACGAGGATAACCATATGGAAGTAATTAAAATTAAAATAAATATGAAAGTGAATTGATAAAAATCAAATAATTGTAGAAATGGACTCTCTTACATTTAAACAACCCCATCATATTAAAATAACAATTACTCTACTAACATTATTCACGAACAATTGTTATAAACAATTATAAGTAAATTATTAACCATGTCAACAAATATTTTTAACCTATACCCCGGGTCGTATATAACAACTCTTGTATAAGGTAAGTCCTTGCTACTCCATTAACGAAAGCTACACAAAATTCCGAAAACTAGCTGATAATCTTTATGAGAATTTTTTCGTGATTTATTCAAAACCCATATAATGAGAAATTGATCTGACCACGGATTCATGTTCAGAACGTTAAAGTACATAAAGATAGCCTAGCGAGGTATTCAGATCAGACAACTTTTCCTTTTTTGTGGGCCAGTGATAACCACTCTATTGAGAAAATCGTATTTGGTCACCCGGTATAAAACCTCATTCCGGTAAATGCAAATTTTGCTTACATACATCAACTTTACATCTCCATACCTATAAAAAACGATAATAACTTTTATTTTTGCAATTGTTTATTTATGAATTATTTATAACAATAAAATAAAATGTTATATAAAGAAAATATTTTATTGTAGAATCGAAGGCGCGTAATTAAAGAGCATTTAATAGTATTAACACATGAAATAAAAGGTGTCAAATTATTTAACAAATAATTGTTATTAACAAATAAACATATTAACAATAAAAATTTATAACATCACATTATAGTCCAATAAAAACTTTACAAAATCCTTTATATACTTCCTTATCAAATTCCCAACCGTTTACAAAATATAAAAATAACAAAAATAATATTTTTCAAATATTTTAATTCCCCTGATCGGCTATACTAATGAAAGATCTATTCAATCCTACCTGCATGAAATATTATTAATATAACATTAGAATCATTAACAGCATACTTATTATTATCATTATTAATATTTACTATTTACATATACTAAAACTAATATTAGAACTGAGCGTTAAACGCCGAAGCGTCACTCATGAACCTGAGAAAGACAAATTGTACTGCGAATCTGAGCGAGATGCGGATAGCGCATAAGCCTATAGGAGAGAGAGAGAGAGAGAGACGTATATGCTATAATGTCTGTAAGACAAGGAGAGCAATACTTTTCATGCTTTAAATATACTATTAACGATTTCAATTGTATAATTGAACTATTTTACTTTATGTAAAGTATGTCTAAGGTAAATATAATAATAATAACATTCATATCTCCATATTTCAGAATTGAATCATTAAAGATTTCTAGTATACATGGTTTAACGATAAAATTGTCTAATAAAAAGAGTATCACTCTCATTATAAAATCGTTATTAGAATAAAGAATAGAAATAAGAGTCAGAAGAGTCACTGTATGACTCATGCGAGTAAAATCTAGTCGTACATAGAATAAAGCTGGCTAGCTAGCCACTCAAGGAGAAGTAGATTCATACCGTTAGACACCGCCCCATGACTCATTGTAATTCCACGTATAATAGAACTGGCTAGCGAGCCGCATTACCATATAAGGAACAAGTAGACTCACAGTCGTTAGACACCGCCCTATGACTCATTATAGGTTACCCCCACTACTATTTCCAGAAATGTATAAAAGCGTAGAATTTTCACCTCTCAGCGGAGAGTGCGGAACTGACCAAGAAAGAACACCTATCTCACTGTTCCACACCTTCCAATAAGACACTTGTATCAAAATCTTGAAATAAAGTTATACTCAAGAGCAAAGAGTTAAAGCCATCATTGAATATTCACCTAATATCCTGATCAACTCCGAGGAGCCACAGCCAACATCGCCGATAGCAATTATCCTGGGATTTCACTCCCTTAACCAGCAAAGAAAGGACCCATCGGCGAAGGACGTTTTGTCGGATCAACCAGTTCGCATCACCCAGGACGTCACAGTCACCCGGTATAAAACCTCATTCCGGTAAATGCAAATTTTGCTTACATACATCAACTCTACATCTCCATACCTATAAAAAACGATAATAGCTTTTATTTTTGCAATTGTTCATTTATAAATTATTTATAACAATAAAATAAAATGTCATATAAAGAAAATATTTTATTGTAGAATCGAAGGCGGGGGAGAACACGATAACCGGGGCCCCTTGATTTGACTGTGGTTTCTGGTAGTATTTTTTACGCTGAACACAAAATTATATAGGTCTTATAGGGCTAACTGCTTTAGTTTTCGAGATATGCAGTATTAAAGCTCAAAATAAATATAATATAAATCTTTACTTGGTAATATAGATGGGGGGGACCACCTTGGATGACCTTGATATTTTAGTATGTTGTCAAGGTCACCCTTCTGAGTGATCTTCAGAAGGTTTCAGCTCGCGCTCGTTATTCGTTATCATCGGTCATCGGAGAGGATGTTCCTTTTCACGCATACACTTTTCACGCGAACCGAGGTTCACCCCCACCTCCCCCCTGCTTTCGGGGGAGGTGCGGTAGCTCCTCTCTCGTTTACGTGTGTACTGTTTATACACGCACACAATTGAAGTATTATTTAAAAATTTATATTAACTTTCCACGTATGAAAAGTTCATGCATACACTTTCCACGTGAAACGAGGTGTCACATGGGTTCGTGGCGTGCTTTAAACACTTAAATACTTTTAAATCGCGTCACTAACCTACATAGGTTAGATGACGCGCTTTAAAAGTATTTAACTGTTTAAAGCGCGTCACTAACCTACATAGGTTAGTGACGCGCTTTAAAAGTATTTAAGTGTTTATTTGTAAATAACTTTTTAACGAATAACGAGCGATGGCTAAAACCTTCTGAAGGTCACTCGGGGTCATGACCTTGACAACATGTATCAAGGTCATTGAAATCGGTGAAGTCGCCCTTAATCTAGACATTTACCAAGTTATATTTATTTTGAGCTTTAATACTGCATATCTCGAAAACTAAAGCAGTTAGCCCTATAAGACCTATATAATTTTGTGTTCAGCGTAAAAAATACTACCAGAAACCACAGTCAAATCAAGGGGCCCCGGTTATCGTGTTCGTGCCAAATTATTAATCATACTAACCAATATTTTTTACCTATACCCCGGATCACGTATAACAACATTTATATAAGATAGATTCTTGTCACCCCATTAATAAAGGCTATACAAAATTCCAAAAAGAAACACACCCAGTATACGACGATTTGTCCCTGAAATAGCCCTTTTACAAACACTTATATATATGTATTTATGGTATTATGAGGACAGAGCTAAACAAATTAACATATTTCTTAAACTATAATAGCTGAAAATATGCCGTTAATACGTACAACAAGCTTGAACCTTCCTTTTGAAAATCAGATATAAAACATAATTTTTATCCAACTCCTACACTTAATTAATTAGTAAAACATTTACCCCTAATTATGCTAAGACACATAAGAAAAACGCGAAGAAGTATACATACAAACCTCACCAGTATACATAGAATCTGCGTCAACCCACCTACAAAAAGTAATAGTAGCTTTCATTTTTGCAATTGCCTACAAAAAGTAATAGTAGCTTTTATTTTTGCAATTGTTTATTTACAAAATATTTATAACAATAAAATGAAGTGTCATATAAAGAAAATATTTTTATTGCAGAATCAAAACCACATAATTAAAGAGAGCTTAATAATATTAACATATGAATTAAAAGGTGTTGTTACGTCCGCCTCACACCCGTTTTCGATAAAATTAAAAAACTTTAAAACATTAGGAACAAGTACCAAAATAAGCTAAGTACCCGACCGAACCGCGTCCCCAAACTGGCATCTCCCCAGTAGTTAGATTGGGAGAGTTCTAAATCAGATAACCAAATACGAAATCCTTAGGGAAATTAAGAACCCTTAGCCACGAGAACGACTATAGACGGACTTACCACTTATCATCAGCAAGATTTATCGACAGTCAAGTCACCTTATCCAAACCCTTACCATCAACAAGACTTTCCGACAACAAAACACCAATAACCTATCGACAGAAGTTACCATTCGCTAGAGTTAGTTACTATTACGTTACCATTCGAGTAAGTTACCATTCGTCTTACCATTTGTAAAACTTACCATAAGATTTACCGACAGAAAGTTTACCACTTACCACCAGCAAAAATTATCGACAGACAAACTTACCATTCACCACTCATCATCAAAACTTACCAACAGACAGGCTTACCGACACTCGACCTACCGAAACTGCCGATGTCCATTAGATAATAATTCCAGTTGGTATGTAAATAGATATAAGTCATAGCGACGCCCCAAGAGGGTTATTTTAATATTACTTCGTAAGGATCCAATCTGCCGATAATAGAACTCACCATCCCCGTCCCAAAAGAAACCTACTCCCACTCTCACAAGGGAACGGTCGGGGGTGTCCGAGACCGATTTGGATAAGCTTTGGCTATGTTGTAGAGCATTCAAAATATATTAGACACGTATTTTTTTTTTGCGGCTTATCTCGACGTTTAGGGGTTGGAACAACCCCTCGAAAATAACGGATTTTATAGTTTTTAGCGAATATCTTCGAAAATATAAGGCGTATGAAAAAAAGTTTGGTACAAAAGGTTTATGGCTTTTTGTGCTCTTTACAATGGCGTAAAAATAATAGGTGGGGGTGGGGTTAAATTAAAAAATGTGACAAATTTGAAAAATCTGATTACGCCATTGTAAAGAGCACAAAAAGCCATAAACCTTTTGTACCAAACTTTTTTTCATACGCCTTATATTTTCGAAGATATTCGCTAAAAACTATAAAATCCGTTATTTTCGAGGGGTTGTTCCAACCCCTAAACGTCGAGATAAGCCGCAAAAAAAAAAATACGTGTCTAATATATTTTGATGCTCTACAACATAGCCAAAGCTTATCCAAATCGGTCTCGGACACCCCCGACCGTTCCCTTGTCAGACCATACAGGCCCCTTTAGACTTCGCATGACCATATAGGGAGAGAAATCTAAAACAAGCCCAATGACGCAACCCTTCCACTGACGTAACCCTTCCACCAACGCAACCCTTCCACCGACGCAACCCTTCCACCGACGCAACCCTTCCACTCGACCACCCCCGCCACCAAAAACAAAAGATATAAAAGAGCGGACATCCCAAGGGACTCGTTCAGTTGATCCTCGGACTCGGAAGCGACACTACCACCAGCTCAGGGTAAGCCCTACACCTCTAAATCCAGAACCTTCCTACCGCCACGTGCGTCTCTACATCTTCTAACTCCAACTCTAAAACCTTCTAATTCCACATCCTCCTATTTCCACTACGAGTTCTAGAAGCATTGCCACGTACTTGTAACATTAGTTTACGAATAGCTCTGTTATATTAATCTACATTGTAGCGTTTAGTGAACAATTCTGTAATACTATTTTGCTTAAATCAAATAATCTTGTAATACCGACTCGCCACTAACGTCCGATTAAATAATCTCGTAGCATTTTCACCATCCAGTTGAATAAACATTAAACCACATTGCTAATATCCAGTTTAACCCCTCGTGGCGTCACCACGTGCTGTTGCATCACCACGGTTTCGGCGCGTGCTTTCGCTTCGTCATAGCGTCACCACGTGTCTCCGCCATTACGGCGTCCCCACGTGCTGTTGCATCACCTTGCATCACCTCATAGAACCACGTGGTCGTTGTATCCTATAGTGTTACAGATGCTACGATTGTAATCGCGGTTTAGTATATTCTTACACTGTAATCACGCGTTAGTCTATAGTTTTATCAATTTGTAACCACTAAATACTCCGTAATATACAATTAATTTTACACGATCTCGTATATTTTACACGTCCTTCCACTAACTCCCCAACCCCTCCCACGTAGACTTTCGCCTTCGGTAAACTTTATTAACGCTATAACAAATACCCGTAGTAAGTCACCGGTCTTTTCCCTATAACCATCCGCACGCGGGGCAGTGCTGCACGCGCAGGCACGTTTCGTCTGTGGGCATCTGTGAGAGAGGCAGTGCTGCACGCGCAGGCACGTTTCTTATCGCAGTAACGGGAATCAACCGGAGACATTTATCCTAGGGCCGAGTACGTCTTAGCCTACGGGCGTCTGCGAGGAGAGTCAGTGCTGCACGCGCGGGCACGATCTCTTGCATAACGACAAGACTACTCGGAACTATTTTGTTAAAACTACGCGATCACTTCCGGCAGCAACTAATGCCAGGAAAACGAAAAGGTGGAATTAAACACCGTACCCGTAGACTGAATCGTCTCCTCTACAAATCTCCCTACAACCCAGTGCTGGGAGTCGACCTCGACTACGCGAACGACCCCGAATACGATAAATATTTCTTGAACCCCGCGCGCAAGGCGGACGAAAAACAAAGTAGTGAAAACTTAGACTCGGTGCGCGAAGTGACCACGAGTGCCTACGTACCCCTGAGCAGGGAAGAGTCGCGGGCAAATTATCGGGCCTTCTCAAACAACCGTGGCTACCGACTAATTCCACTAACGCTGCCTGCACACCCGCCCATTCCATCCTGGGAGTGGATCGAATCCATCAGAGAAGACGACCCCCGTCGCACGAAGTACACTCAACAACGCGCAGAGATCCTCCATCAACACTACGACGCCGCAACTCCCGCGCATTGGGGCACCGCGGATCATCCCCTGGAGCTTGATTAGCTGCACATAAGGTAAGTCCCCCCCAATTATATAAGCGGACGCTATGAGCGAAAGGCCCTCACGACCCAACGCGTCACGTCGTATTCCGTCATCACTCTCTCGAATCGCGCGTAGAAATTGGCTGTCCCGCGCGATCTGTGTCTTTACCGTGTGCCACCAGAATCGGAATAGTAAACATTATCTTTGCGAATCGTGTTACTCTGACTTATCCACACAAGAGCGCAGCCGTTACGACCTTGTGATCCGACACTATTTGCATATCGGGTTCCGGTACAGACTAGAGGAGTGTGATTCTTGTGACGTCATAATCGGGGAAACTCAAGAACCCGCCGCGTGTCCCACGTGTTCCGAGATATTCCGTGACGTAACCCGATCAGTAGAATACGAAGGGGGACAGCAGCACCTCGAACGAGAGCCTACTATCATCGCTATTTCCCAAACTAGAAGGGGGCCACAGTCGTATGTGTCCTAGACTCCCGGTCAACCAACGTTCTTTGGGAGTGCTTCCCCCTCCTACCCCGCTCAAGGCCTGGTTGATGAACGGTGTCTGCGTCTACTGTCTGTTTTTCCGGAACAAAACCACTGACGTAATTATTTGCGAGGATTGCCTACTCGATAACTATCAACCCGTCCGACAAGAATTTGAAGGGATCCTCAGGCACTTCGTACAGTATGGTCCGCGAACGGAGTTTCCGACGTGTAGCGATTGCAACAAAACCCTAGCTGACTATCGCCCGACATTCGAGTGCTATTCTTGCACAGAAGTAGAAGAGGTATTCGAGCGATTTCTCCTGCGCGAACGCGAAGAACCACATAATACAGATCTCCCCGTCAGAGTCAGAATCGGACAGACTACTTGGTGATAAAGTTCGGATCGCGAATTACCCTGTCGCGGGTATCCCCGGGTAGAACCCCTTGGTTCAGTAACCCGAAAAGCGACACAGTCCCCCGCGTAAGATCCGAGTTCCGCTTAACGGCCGCGATCAGCCGGGACGTAACAGTGTCAAATTGTTTAATGAATAATTTGTTATTAACAAATAAACATATTAACATTAAAATTTAATAACGCCATATTTATAGTCCAACAAAAATCTTACAAAATCCTTTATATATCCCCCTATCAAATTCTTAACCATTTACGAAATATAAAAATAATAAAATAATATTTTACAAATATTTTAATTTCACTTAATTTCACTGACTAGCTATACTAATGAAAACCCTATTCAGTCCTACCTGCATGAAATATTATTAACATAATATTAGAATCACTATTATTGTCGCTAACATTTTTTAGTTAGAATCGATCGTCAAGCGCCGAAGCGTCACTTATGAACCTGAGAAAAATAAATTGTGCTGCGTGTTACGTGGAAACACGAATCTGAGCGAGATGCGGATAGCGCATAAGCCTATAGGAGAGAGAGAAAGGCATATATGCCATAATGCCTGTAAGACAAGGAGAGCAATACTTTTCATGCTTTAGACATACTGTTAATGATTTTAATTGTATAATTGAACTATTTCACTTTATGTAAAGTATGTCTGTTGCGGGGTGAAGTCGCACGAAAAGCCAAAAAAAAAGAGACACCACGTGTATAAAGAAACTTTATTGTATCACACGGGTAAAAGTACGCAGTGACAATACGCACCGAGGATTCGCGGACACACACAGAGTGAAGAATTTAATTCTTTAACTTTAATTCTTCTTTAATTATTATTCCAAGAGTTTTCTTATTATTTCGTTCTGATATTAATACATGTCCTATTATTCCTTTAAAGTTCTTCGGTTTCTGACATATTTTTCTAGCAATTAATTCTTCACCTATTTCGTCTATCGGTTCTCCTTTAGTATCTATAAAATATATTATGTTATCGTTTCTCATCCATATGTGATCTCGAAAATCTATAATGTTGACGGGAATAATTTCTACTTCCTTTACTTTTGGTTTGGGTGGTTCCTTCGGAAGTGGTTTCCTTTTTGGAGTTGAACAAACTTTATTTATTTTCTTACTGAATTTCTTGATTGGGACTTTTTTATTTGATGACTTTTTATTAGGAGGGGTCTTATTTGTCCTTCCAGATTTCTCATTATTTATTTGCAAAGGTTTAGGAACTGCTGCATACGAAGGAGGTGAAAATATTTTATTTATCGCGTCTCCGCTGATTGATTCATCACTCGGCGTTTTTTGTTCACGATATCCTAATGGTCTTTTATTTATTTCATACTCCATTTTACTTTTAGTGTCTCCTTCCATTGCTTCTAGTTCTCGTCTAGTTAATGGTATATTTTCCTCTATTACTTCGATAGCATCAATATCGTCTGGTAATTTTGGCAAATTTTTATTAATTTTGTCTTTCGGTTTTGGTATTATTTGTATTTGTGGAGGTGGTGCATGAACGTCTGCTTTCACTTCAATGTTAGTGTGTGCCTGATAACTATCGCTTGATTGTGGTGCTAATTCCATTGATTCGTTGTCAGATTGCTCTCGTCGTTCATGCATTTCATCATAAAAATTTTTATTATCGATTCGTTTTTCTGGGACACCCTTTGTGTGGCTTTCGCTCTGTCTCTTGCGCGAGACGCTTGCGTCACCTGGGACGCTTCGAGCGTTTACTTCTTGCGGTATCTCGCATGCGGCGTTGTCATCGCTATGCTCTTGCGGGCCGCGCCTTTCAGCCTCATCCGCATGTAACGTTATGTCACTAGGGACTTCACGGGATTCGTCGACAACTTCTGGACTAGGATCTTTACGATGCTTCTTCGTTCTCTTATGCTTTTGCTTTCTGCGTCTTACGTGAGTGGAAGAGGAACTTTCGTGTTTCCTTTTTTCACCTTTTTGACATATTTCTGAATCATCAGTATCATAATCGGTTTCATAATAATACGAAACTGTTCCACTGTCACTGCTGTTATCACTGCTATCATCTAATGCTTTTAGAAATTTACTTCTTGGTGATACTTCTTTTTCTTCGTTATCTGAATCTATATAAGGAGATAATTCGTAGGGTCTGTTCTTTTTATGCGGCGCTGGATTTCCTGATCCTTCGCTTTCCCATGCTCTCTTAGAACTCAGGTGGAATGTTTTTTGCTTTTTATGTTCTTGTTCTACTGAGACTTTACTCGAGGATGTGTGACGTCCTGGGTGATGCAAACTGGTCGATCCGACAAAACGTCCTTCGCCGATGGGTCCTTTCTTTGCTGGTTAAGGGAGTGAAATCCCAGGATAATTAGCTGTCCTTTCAACGATGTGGGCTGTGGCTTCTTGATGGTGTCAGATGTAGATATTAAACGGTTTGTATAACTTTCTTTGCTCCAGAACATGAATTTATTATAAAGATTTTGGTACAAGTGTCTTATTGGAAGGGGTGGAACAGTGAGATATGTGTTCTTTCTTGATCGGTTCCACACTCTCCGCTGAGAGGTAAAAATTCTACGCTTTTATACATGTATGAATCTACTTCTCCTTGGGTGGCTCGCTAGCCAGCTTTATTCTATGTACGACTAGATTTTACTCGCATGAGTCATATGGTGACTCGTCACTATATTTCTATTCTCTATTTTAACAGCGATTTTGTATTGAGAACGATACCTTTTTTATTACGGAATTTTATCATTAAATACTGCTTAAAACGCAGTATAAGAAACCTTTAATAAATCAATTCTGAAATATGGAAATATTGATTATCATTAAGTTCACTTTAGACATACCTTACATAAAGTAAAATAGTTCAATTATACAATTAAAATCATTAATAGTATGTCTAAAGCATGAAAAGTATTGCTCTCCTTGTCTTACAGGCAATTTGGCATATATGTCTCTCTCTCTCTCTCTCTCTCTCTCTCTCTCTCTCTCTCTCTCTCTCTCTCTCTCATAGGCTTATGCGCTATCCGCATCTCGCTCAGATTCGTGTTTCTACATAACGAGCTGTACAATTTATCCTTCTCGGGTTCGTGGGTGATGCTTCGGCGCTTAACGCTCAGTTCTAAATTAGTTTTAGTATATGTAAATAGTAAATATTAATAATGATAATAATAAGTATGCTGTTAACGGTAGCAATAATGATTCTCTAATATTATATTAATAATATTTTATGCAGGTAGGATTGAATAGGGCTTTCATTAGCATAGCTGATCAGTGAAGTTAAAATATTTGTAAAATATTATTTTTGTTATTTTTATATTTCGTAAACGGTTGGGAATCTGATAAGGAGATATATGAAGAATTTTGTAAGACTTTCATTGGACTATAATATGGTGTTATAAAATTTTATTGTTACTATGTTTATTTGTTAAACAAATTATTCGTTATATAATTTGACGCTTTTTAATTTATTGTTAATATTGTTAAATGCTCTTTAATTATGCGCTTTTGATTCTACAATAAAATTGTTTCCTTTATATGACACTTTCTTTGATTGTTATAAATATTTTGTAAATAAACAATTGCAAAAATAAAAGTTATTATTAATTTCTGCAGGTGGGTTGACGCAGACTCTATGTATACTGGTAAGGTTCGTATGTATACTTCTTTGTGTTTTTCTCATGTGTCTCAGCATAATCGGGGGTGACTGTTTTGCTAATTAATTAAGTGTAGGGGTTGGATTAAAATTATGTTTTATCTCTAATTTTCAAGAGGAAGGTTCAAGCTTGTTGTACATATTAACGGCATATTTTTAGCTATTATGGTTTAAGAAATATGTTAATTTGTTTAGCTCTGTCCTCATAATAACATAGATACATATATATAAGTGTTTGTAAAAGGGCTATTTCAGGGACAAATCGTCATATACCGGGTGTGTTTCTTTTCGGAATTTTGTATAGCCTTTATTAATGGAATAACAAGAATTTACCTTATATAAATGTCGTTATACGTGATCAGGGGTGTAGATAAAAAATATTGATTGATATGGTTAATAATTTATTTAAAATTGTTTATAAAGGTAAGTTGCAAAAATAAACAATTATTGAGTAAATGTTTTTCCGTCAAATAATTCTAATTGTCATTCCCTATACGTGACTATGTCGTTTTGTTGATCTCTTTTAGTCTTTATTTTGTTATTAATTTTTTGTTGTTAATTAATTCATTTCATGAGATATGAAAATATTTTATATATGAAAGTTACTTAGTTCCTTGAGGTGATTTTGATCATCTGATTAGTTAAGGTGGGTGATGATATTATTTTAATCGTTTATAACAATTGTTCTTGAAAAATATTAGTAAAGTAATTGTTATTTTAATGTAGTAGTCTACTACAAATATAAAAGGTTGTGTTTCGATAATTACTTTATCTTTAACTATTTGTTTTCATTTTTATTTTAATTTTATTATAAGTCCGTATTGGCTATCCTCATCTTATTCACTGTATTTGGCATAAGTCTGTCTTCGTCTTACTCATTGTAATTTACATAAGGCTCTCCGTATGCTAATTTAATGCATAGGGCAAATGTATTAAGCTATCCTTGTTTTAACGTGTGTCGCATAAGTCTGTCTCTCTCAGATTCATGAAGCGAACATTTCAATTTTTAATTTCGTTTATTAATCTAATTAATTCAGATAGAAAATCGGGGTTAACGCTATTGATGTTGGAGGGTATGTAAGATTCCATTTTTAACATAATAATTAAATGTCAAAAATTTCGTTCTAAAATGAAATTTATTATAGCCAAAATGTATAAAGGACCAAGAATATTAATATAAAAGTGATTCGGTCTTCCTAGGTTCAAATGGTAAAAAGTTTAAAATGGCGGACATGAAATTTTAATAATTCATAACTCAAAAACAGTAAGAGATAGAGAGATGGGGTTTCTTTTGTTGTATTCAAGTAATCAAGGGCTTTATTTTAGGGTGTTCAAAATTTTTGTTTTATGGATTTCCGTAATGTTTATTTATATCTCGGAATTGAGAGGAGATATGGAGTGAAAGTTTTTGTAGGATTAATTGACATGCTCTGCTGAGTAATTATAGTCGGACCATAATAGTCTTCAATAGAGCTCTTCGGGGGGCGACCAGAACTCCCGCCAGAATTCCAGGGAAAATATTTTTTAAATTTTGGGATTGCCCTTTGAAGGGCTGTAACTTCTGAAATATTGGTCTGAGCGTTTCGGGTCCTAATAGTTTTCGATAGTACTCTTTGGGGGACGACTAAAACTACCGCAAGAACTGCCGATTTCCGAAAAGAAATTTACTCACCGAGACAGACCACTTCGAGGTGTAACACTTTGGATGGCAGTAACTTTTAAAATATTAATCGCAGCGCTTCGGACCATAATAGTCTTCAATAGAGCTCTTCGGGGGGCGACCAGAACTCCCGCCAGAAGTCCAGGAAAAACCTTTTTAAATTTTGGAGTTGCCCTTTGAAGGGCTGTAACTTTTGAAATATTGGTCTGAGCGTTTCGGGTCCTAATAGTTTTCGATAGAACTCTTCGGGGGGCAACCAAAACTCCCGCCAGAAGTCCAGGAAAAAACTTTTTAAATTTTGGGTTTGCCCTTTGAAGGGCTGTAACTTTTGAAATATTGGTCTGAGCGTTTCGAGTCCTAATAGTTTTCGATAGTACTCTTTGGGGGGCTACCAAAACTACCGCAAGAACTGCCAATTTCCGAAAAGAAATTTACTCACCGGGACAGACCATTTCGAGGTGTAGCACTTTGGATGGCTGTAACTTTTAAAATATTAATCGTAGCGCTTCGGACCATAATATTCTTCGATAGAACTCTTCGGGGGGTGACCAGAACATCCGCCAGATCTTCCGCCAGATTTCCGGAAAAAAATTTTAATTTTTGGGGTGGCACTTTGAAGGCTGTAACTTTTGTAATATTAATCGTAGCGTTTCGGAGCATAATAGCTTTCGATAGAACTATTCGGGGGGCGACCAAAACTACCGCAAGATCTGCCGATTTCTGAAAAAAAATTTTCTCACCTTGACAGAAAATTGTCGAGGTGTGGCACTTTGGATGCCTGTAACTTTTAAAATATTAATCGTAGCGCTTCGGACCATAATAGTCTTCAATAGAGCTCTTCGGGGGGCGACCAGAACTTTCGAAAGATCTCCGAAAAAAGATGTTTTAATTTTTGGAGTGGCACTTTGAAGGGCTGTAACTTTTGAAATGTTGGTCGTAGCGCTTTGGACCATAATAGTCTTCGACAGAACTCTTCGGGGGGCGACCAGATCCCTCAGGGTGTAAGGGAGGCCACTGGGGACCCTTAGGGGCCCCTCGGAGTCTTCCCCACTACGGGTCTTGCGAACCCGAGGTACCCGAGCACACCAGCACCGTAATCTCCGTCAGTCTTCGGGCTGGCGGAGACCGAGGAGTCCTTCAAGGACTCGCGAGGCAGACTACCTCTATAAACAATTTTCCGGCCGGACGGGGCCGTGAGGGAAGAGCCTTTGCTCTCCCCAACCGTCCTATGGGAAGGAAAACCCAGACAGAAAACCGGGGATCCGGCCGCCCTGCTTAGGAGTCTGCTTCAGCTTTGTGCTGGCAGACTCCAACGGCCGGTAGGGGAAGGCGACCCCGAGTTCAAACGCCCGGTCGGCCGGGACTGTTAGGGGGGAGTTTCCACTCCTTCCGCCGGCCTAGAGGAAGAAAAACCTCGATAAAAAACCACGGGGTGGGCTTGGATCTCTCTACCATTGCACGCCGGTGCTCCGGCGGGTCGGGAGGGGTCTAGTGGGGGTTTCTGGGGTCCGGGGAGGGTTGGTGGTCCTCACCCCGAGGCGGGCAGGGATGCCGTCTCGCCGAGGTGTGGGAAAACCCCGTCTCTCTCGGGAGGCGGGGTAGCTTTCTTTCGGGCTGCCCCGGTACGTGGTACCGGGGCAACCGGAGAGGAGAGGCCCACATCGACAGCTTGCACACCAGGGTCGTGGACCCACGGTGCCGTCGGTGTGGAGGGTCGTCCCGGGCCGCTCGGACGTATTCCGAGGTCGGGGCCGGCGGGTCTTGCCGCCGGGTGAAATAGACCGGCGGCGCGTACGATAACTCCGGTTGTCGGGGATCGCATCCCTCCCGAACCCGGCCATCGGAGTAGGCGGTCAGCCCAGGTGCGGAGGTTACCTCGGCCTAGGTTGAGGATTGACCGCTGTTCGCCACGGCGGGCAGGACCTTGGGTGGGGTGCGACACCCTCGGTACCTGTCTGTCCGTGGTGCCCCCCGCGTGGCGGCGCTCGTCGCGGTGCCCACGGTGTCGGAGCCGTGGGACCCCCGAAAGCCCACGGTGTGACTGGGCCTTGATGCCCTTCGCCTGTGGGTGAGTAAGGGGCTGGAGCCCCAGTTGCCCCACTGATTGGTGGGAGGCTGGAGCATAGGGGCAACCCAAGCCGTGACGGGTCGCGGGTTTTAAACCAAAAATGAATGATACCTATAAACAGACGAGCTCAGGGAGTGGGGAGGAGGGAGGTAACGTAGACCGCTCGGACGCAAGGTCAGGGGACAAAACCTCTAAGGCGAAGAAGCATCTTCTTCGCATCAAGGAATGGGATCGAGAGTCTAAGCGCAAGGCAGCGCGGAGGCGCGCCAAGAGCTCTCGTGACTCGAGGCTCTCTCAGTGAAGAAATGCCTCGTCGGGCTCGGGCGATCGCTCGAAGACGAGGACTAGGAGGGAAAGCAGGTCACGTTCGGAGGCGGAGATGAGATCGCTGTCTTCCGAGTCAGATGTAGAGATCGTGGATGAAGCCCACGAGGAAGTCAGGCCCGAGCGGATGACGAGCGAGGTTATCGATCAGACGAGGGAGATCCTCGCAGAGACAAGATCGATGGTGACGCAATTGGTGGGCGCGGACAACTGTCCGACTATTAGCAACGTCCGAGCGGAGGGCGGCCAGGGACGACGGCCAGAGCGGAAAGCAGCACCGAATGGACCGTCGCGACGTAGAGGCGACGCACGCCGCTACCGGCCCCGCCAATGTTCGGCAGTAGCCGGGCCAACTTGTTGGCCACCATTTGCGCCCTAACCTTGGAGCCACGCGAGCGACGTGCTCGCCGAAGCTCTTCGGGCCGTCTAGCCACATCCCAAGGTACTTCAAGTGAGAGATGATCGGGATTTTCACTCCTCCTATGCGGAGGCTGAGCCACTCCGGAGGCGGCCCCGACGCCTTGCGGTCATAAAAAATGATCGCCTGCGTCTTTTGAGGGGCCACCTCTAGGCCCAGCCGCTCTATGGAGCGCACCACACATGCCGCCGCCATGTCGGCCAGCTTTATCAGCTCCTGTCAGCCCTCCCCGCTGACTCCTAGGTAGACATCGTCTGCGTATCCTGAGAGCCAGCAGTTTGCTACCCTGGGGACCAGGTCGTAGACTATGATCCATAATAGGGGTCCCAGTACCGATCCTTGGGGGACCCCACAGCCCACGAGCCTGACCCTCAGGTCTCCGTCCCGGTCCGTGTACATTAAGTCCGCGGTTCCGGAAGTAGTCCCGGACGACTTCTATTAGATAGGGAGAGACGTCCATATCCAGGAGCGCCCTCCCTATCACCGGGCAGGGGAGGGAGTTAAAGGCGTTTTTCACGTTGAAAGAAACGCCCGTCACTACACTCCCCTCATCTATCTGGGCGAGGACGCGCTTGATCGCGTTGATCGTTGATCTCCCCGCACGGAAGCCAAATTAGTCGTCCGAAAGACCACCCCCTTCCCTCCGTTCGAGATGCTGGACGAGGCGCTCGGCTATTATTCTTTCAAAGTTTTTGGTCGCCTCGTCCAGCAGGCACACGGGTAAGCTGACGGGGAATCCGCTGGCTTTCCAGCCTTCAGCAGGAGCACTAGGCTGGCCTCCTTCCAAATGCTGAGGAATCGGCCGGCGCGCAGACACGCCGTGTACACCTTGCGCATTCTGCCGGCCAGTTCCCCTGCAGCCAAGGTCCAGTCTTTGCCCGGAATTCCGGCAGGGCCAGGAGCCTTGTTTCTCCTGACCCTGCGGAGAGCCCTCGCGAGTTCCTCCTGGCTGACCCCCAGCTCGTCGTCCCACTCCCAGGGTCTTGTCCCCGGGAATGAGACCTTGCGACCGATCGAAGTAATGGGCCTGCGACCGTGAACCTGCGAAAGTGAACGCGGTCCACACAAACGCGTTGCAAGGTCAAACGGACGGACGAGGGCAAGATCGATTTCCCCAACGGTGAAGAGTGAAGCGGCACCATATCGAAAGTGAGAAGAGGTAGAGGACGAACAAGCTGTGCGAGGACGAATCGCACGGCGACGGTCGGGCATACCCCACCGAGAGTGAATACTAGGTCGAGAGGACCGGTAAACGACGAGCAGCAACAAGCTCACAACGAGCAGCAGCAAGAGCTCGACGTACAACAGCAACGGTGGAAACCGAGCAGATACAAAACGAAGCCATAAATCTAAGCGCGAAAAGAAATATGGAAGGAATGACGGAGAATGAGCAGCGGCTCATGCTACAGATGCAGCAGCTGACTGCGCAGCTAGAGGAGATGCAGGGACTGATCACAGAGGTGAGACGTGATTCCGTCGCAACAAATAATACGGGACGCTGTCCAGCGGGGCAAGGCCTCGCAGAAAAAATGGGCGAGCGTGCGTACGGCGACGAAAATCCGCAGGGAAGAATGGAGATGGTCCCACTCCAAGCTAGATTGCCGAGAGAAGGCTGGATCAAAAATCCCTTTGACGAGCTCACGTACAAGGGAAAAACAGACAAACAAAACCCAGTCAGATTTCTGGAGAAGTTTGAGAAACTCGCGAGATACGAAGGCGTATCCGAGGAGGAACAATACTACTACTTTGGTAGATGCATAAAAGGAGCAGCCAGTCAATGGTATGAGCTCCAAACAGCGGAAGACATTCAAGAGATAAAGGAGAAATTCAAGCAACATTTCTGGGGCTGCCAGGCACAGATGCGCTTCAGGCAGCAGGTGTACTTTGGCAAATATAAACCGGAGAAATGTCCATGACTGAATACGCGTTGAACATGGCGCGTCAAGCTAAGACGCTGGTACCGCCAATAACAGACGAAGAGGTGATACAAACCTTACGAGAGCATTTCGACAAGAACATTGCGCGCGAACTACGACCATCGGTCGCACGCAACATTAATGAAATGATCGAGATGCTAGACACACTGGAGAACGAGAGAGAAACTCGCAGATTGCGCACGGAAGCGCGCAAATCAAACGAAAAGCCAACGAGTCGCGTAAATTATGGCCGAGATCGAAACACCAGTCGCAACAGTTACGTGAGGGATGAAGTCCGACAAAACAATTTCGCCAGACGCGATGCGACGAAGTCCTCGCCGCAAACAAAATCGTCCAGCTGGAGAAAGTCGGACAGCCCGAAATCGACGATGCGCGGAGGTATGGAACATCATAGAGGAACCAGACAGCGACGACAGCCAGGCTAAGCCGAAGATAACTAGATATATACTAGAGATCGAGATAACAATCCCAAGCGGGAAGTGGCGAAGACACCATCTCGCGACGACGAAGACAAGATACGCCAGAACGACCGCGGGAGAAAGCTCGCGGCGATCAGGGCAAACGGCGAGAAACGTTCGGACGAAAATGCGGAGAGCGCAGCTTCGGAAACGAGCGATAAAGAATGCTGTGTGATATCGCGGCAAAAGGACCAGATTCCCGAAAATGACGGGGAACGATTAGACATGACGGAGACTGAGGAAGCCGTGTGTCACGTCTTGCGACACAGTCACCAGTAGATTTTCGCCGCATAAAATTTTTTCTTTTTTCTTGCTCTGCTACACAGCACCAGAAAACAATGTTAAAATATATTATCACTCTCTAACCTGACCATTAGAAGCTGTCACAACATACGCGGAACGTAAAACAGCTGTTGAGTTAAAATGCGTTCGTAAAACAGACGATGAATTATTCAGGCCTTAAGCCGCCGCCTAGTAACAAAGCCTATCTTCATGAACGACATGAACGAACCCTAGAACTTTGGACAAATGACTATTAAACCATTAAATTCTTCCAAATTATACTTGCAATCGATTATTTATTACTATTTATTGCTAATATAGCCATCACGAAATTTTTCATTGTAATATAAATCCAATCTGACCTACGGATCTAACGGAAAGCATAGTATACTCAACATGGACGTATTAATAAAATTAAATTAAAGGAAAATTGATTAAATAAAAATAAACTAACTATAGAGGCATAATCTTTCACACCTAAAGAACACTATTACAATAAAATAATAATTATTCTGCATATCTTCATTATACACAATTATTATAAACAATTAAAGGTTATTGTCAGACTAAACTAATATGACTGTTGAAGACACCATGAAGAGTTAAACAACTTGCGTAAATAAATTATTTTCCCATCTCTCAAAGGAAGCTAATTAACAATAAAATTTCTTATAGAATTAATTATAAAATAAATAATAAACCCACTATAATTACTCAGCAGAGCATGTCAATTAATCCTACAAAAACTTTCACTCCATATCTCCTCTCAATTCTGAGACATAAATAAAAATCACAGAAATCCATAAAACACAAAAATTTTGAACACCCTAAAATAAAGCCCTTGATTACTTGAATACAACAAAAGAAACCCCATCTCTCTATCTCTTACCGTTTCCGAGTTACGAATTATTAAAGTTTCATGTCCGCCATTTTAAACTTTTTACCATTTGAACTTAGGAAGACCGAATCACTTTTGTATTAATATTCTTGGTCCTTTATACATTTTGGCAGGGTTGGCAAAAAACATGTTTTTTTTATTTTAAACAAAAAACATTGTTTTTTTTGTTTAAAACAATGTTTTATGTTTTATTTGTGTTTTAAACTAAGGTATAAAAAAACATGTTTCAAACAGAAAAACATGTTTTAAACAAGCAAAAAAAACACTTGATAGCTTTGATCTATGCAAGAAGATTTAAAATAAAATATGTGCGGAGCATCCATAAGTAATAATGTCAGGCATTTAAATTTTTCGCTAGCGTATCATTAAATATATAAATAACGTTGCCAAAATTTAAAAAATTAAAAACGCTAACGGCGGAGGCTGTGAGAAATAAGGCGCGCCGTTAAGCCCGGTCTACATAGGCCACAGTTTGCAAAACGCAAGGTCTACATGTCAATCTAACCTCTCTGTGTATAGAAGGATTAGGAATAATGAACGGAACAAAGGGTGACAAAGACGGAGAGTTCACTTTTATAGGAGGGAGAGGTGAATCGGTAATAGATTATATAATTGGAAACTAGGAAATTTGGGAGAAAACTGAGGAAATAAGGATTGGAGATGCTATTGATTCTGATCACCAGCCCGTAATATTGAAGGTAAAAGGAACTGGTGAGAGAAGAAAAGGGGAGAAAAGAGTAAAGAGAATAATGAATTGGTCAAAAGAAGGAACGGAAAATTACAAGGAGAGAATGAAAGAGGCAAGAATAGAGGGTGCGAACATAGAAGAAATATTGGAAGGAATAAAGAACGCAGTAAAACAGGCTGCTGTTTGGAAAGAAATAAGAGAAGACCAGAGATCGAAGAAAAAAAGCAAATGGTGGGATAGTGAATGTGTAAGACTATAAGGAGAGAAGCACGAGAGAAACTAGTTATGGAGAAAGGGAGAAGTAGATAAAAAGAGGTACACTCTAAAGAAAAAAGAATATGAGGAGAAAATAAAAGAGAAGAAAGAGATAGAAAGGGAGAGAGTTACAAAAGAGGCGAGAGAAGCAACTAGCGAGAAGGAAATATGGAGATTTATAAACAGAGAAAGGAAGGGTAGAAAAGAGGTTTGCGAAGAAAACGGAGGAGCAATGGAATAAACACTTCATGGAGCTATTGGAAGGAGTAACTGTGAAACCGCGTGAAAAAGACAGGAAGGAAGAGGAAAGAATGGGTAGCAAAGAGGAGCAGGAAGGAATAAGAAGAGAGGAAGTGGAAGAAGTAATTAAAGAAATAAAAGAAAAAAAAGCAGCAGGTACGGATGGATTGCTAAATGAGGTATGGATATATGGAGGAGAGAGATTGAAGGAAAAAATATGGGAGGTATGTGATACAGCGTGGAGGACAGGAGAAATAGCAGAAGACTGGAAAGAAGGTATAATAGTACCAATAGTAAAGAAAGGAGAAAGAAAAGAAGCACAAAATTACAGAGGGGTGACGTTAATGAACACAAGCTACAAAATATTCGCGGCAATTTTGGCGAAAAGATTGGAGAAGGAGGCAGAAGAAAGAAGAATATTACTAGAAACACAGGCAGGGTTCAGGAAAGGAAGGGGTACAATGGAGAATATATACGCACTGAATTATGTAATTGGAAGGGCTGTTAGCAAAAAAAGAGGGAAGCTAGTGGCAGCATTTATTGATCTGAAAGCAGCATTCGACTCCGTGAACAGAGAAAAAATTTGGGAGGTACTGAAAAGAGAAGGGATTAGTGAACAGCTGAGAACTAGAATAGAAGATCTGTACGAAGAGACAAGAAGCGTGGTAAGAGTGAAAGGTGAAAAGGGATCATGCTTCTGGATGGTCAAAGAAGTCAGACAGGGATGCCCGCTGAGCGCTATGCTCTTCATACTACTGCTGGCAGACTTAGAGGAAACAATGAGGAGGGGGCAAGATGGAAGAGTGGTAGTAGGGAGAATAAAATTTTGGACGTTAGCATACGCAAATGATACAGTAGCTATAGCAGAGGACGAAGAGGAGATGAAGAGGATGATGAAAAGACTGGAGAAATATTTCGACAGAAAAAAGCTGAGAGTGAATGTAGGGAAAACAAAGGTAATGAGATTCAGGAAGGGAGGAGGTAAAATGAAGAAAATGGAATGGAAATAGAAGGGAGAAGAAATAGAGGAGGTCAAGGAAGTCTGCTATCTAGGCTACACATTCCAAAAGAACGGAGGACAGAAGGCGCATATAAACGAAAGAGTAAGGAAAGCTACCATGGCAATGAAACAGGTTTGGGGAATAGGAAAAAGGTTATTTGGAGGAGACTGTATAAGAAGAATTAAGTTATACGATTCGCTGGTAGCAAGCATAGCTTTATATGGAGCAGAAGTGTGGGGATGGAAAGAGAGAGAGAAAATAGAAAGAATGCACGAAAGGTATATAAGGTGGACATTGGGCCTAGACTGGAGCACACCCGGATACATGATAAGGGAGGAAACCAAGATGGACAGAATGAGAGTAAGTGCTGGTAAAAGGGCGATGAAATACGAGGAAAAACTGGAAAGGGGAGAGGGAAATGAGATTGCAAGAGAATGCTGGAAAAAAATAAAAGAGAATGTCAGGAAGGAAAAGGCAAATTGGGAAGAAGAGAGAAGGAGCTTCTATAAAAAAAGAGAATACGCAACTGAGGAGATAGAAAGGAAAAGAGGAAATGGCTGGGGCAGTATAGAGGAGATAACAAGAAGAGACAAAGACATTCAGAGTCAAGAGAGAGATGAAAGAGTCAGAGAGTCTAGATATAACAGGTGGTACAGGGAGATAGCAGAAATCAGAAGGCCAGAATACCTAGAGAAAAAAGGGAAAGAGAAGTCCATGATCAGGATAGCGAGATTTAGGCTAGGTAATGAGATGAGAGGTGGAAGATATTAGGAACCAATAGAGAAAAGAAGCTGTAGAATATGTGGTGCAGAACCAGAGACATGGGAGCATGTGTTAGAGCGGTGCACAAGAGGAGAGGAGGAGGAGAAGCCAGAAGGAATTGGCGAGAAAATCATAAGGATACTGAATAGTAAAGGAGAGGGAGAGAAATGGATGGCAGAGCTGGAGAGAAGAAGAAGGCAGGCTAATACAGCGGCAAGTTAGTCAGAAGATTAGAGAATAATACAGATGATTTTTGTTGAGAAGGATAAGCGGAAGGTATTGGATTCAAAGAGAAAGGAAGAGAGCGGATTCAGGGTGAAAATGGACGAGGACAAGTCGGTGGAAACGAGGATAAGAGAAAGAGAGGAGAAAGAAAGGAGAAAAGAGAGGAGAGGAGAGGAAAGCGGGAGGCCAAAGAGGACCACGGAAGAAGAAAGAGCGAAAAGGATGGAGGAGAATCTCCTTATGGATACGGACGAGGACGAAGCAGATAGGAAGAAAAAAGAATAGGAGAAATTTAGGATGGAAAGGAGAGATGAAAGGAGATAAAGAGAGAAGCATTAAGAGAGAGGAAGGGGAGAAGGAGGTACGATTGTAAGAATGTAAGAATAATCTTTAATGCAGTTATTTGCAGAGTGAACGTAGAATAAGAAAGAAGGAAGGCATCGAACAAGAGGAGGGAGAGAGCCGGAAAGAAAAGGGAAGAGCAGCGACAGAAAGGAGAAAGTCAGAGGGGTGCGGAATTAAAGGAAGCTGAAAGAGATGACCAGAAGGGTGCCGGATGGAAGACGAAGAAAGGGAAATGAGATGTGAGGTCGCTCAATGACCAGGTCGGGGAAAGAAGAAATAAGAACAAATTATATTATAGATATAAAATGTATATGATTAATGATTGAATGTATATGATTTTATTTGTATAGCAGAATTTGTAAAGGTTTTTGGGAACGTTTTTACTGAAAAAAACGCCTTTCCAACCCCGGAAGGGGAGTGAAATAAAGATTAACTTGATTGATATATATCTTTATATTTATATGCTACACAAATAATATAGATAAAAACTAAATAAAAGTTTCAGTTTTTTTTTTTTGCAATTTTTTCTAAATAATCACATGTTTTTAATTGCAGTGTTTTAAACAGTTTTAAACAGTAGTTTAAAACTGTTTAAAACAAAAATGTTTAAAACAATGTCCACTGTTTTAAATCAGTTTTAATCAGACAGTTTTAAACAAATTGTTTAAAACATGCCAACCCTGCATTTTGGCTATAATAAATTTCATTTTAGAACGAAATTTTTGACATTTAATTATTATGTTAAAAATGGAATCTTACATACCCTCCAACATCAATAGCGTTAACCCCGATTTTCTATCTGAATTAATTAGATTAATAAACGAAATTAAAAATTAAAATGTTCGCTTCATGAATCTGAGAGAGACAGACTTATGGGACACACGTTAAAACAAGGATAGCTTAATACATTTGCCCATACATTAAATTAGCATACGGAGAGCCTTACATAAATTACAATGAGTAAGACGAAGACAAACTTATGTCACATACAATGAATAAGACGAAGATAGCCATATAGCTGTAATTAAAATTAAAATAAATACAAAAATAAACTGATGAAAATCAAATAATTGTAGGAACGGACTCTCTTACATTTAAAGAAGCCCATCATATTAAAATAACAATTACTCTACTAACATTATTCACGAACAATGTTATAAACAATTATAAGAAAACTATTAACCATGTTAACAAATATTTTTAACCTGTACCCCGGGTCGTGTATAACAACTCTTATATGGGTTAAATTTGCGTTACTTCGTTAATTACCGAGCAATAAATAAAAGAAAGAGATCTAGGGGAAAAATCCCCCAATCTGGCAACACAGACTGGAAGCCTTAGAGAAAAATCATTTTAATCACCCTATATAAAAAAAAAAAACCTCGTTCAGGTAAATGCAAATTCCATTTGCACACACGTATTCTGCATCTGTTCACCTACAAAAATTTATAATGACTTTTATTTTTGCAATTGTTTATTTACTAAATATTATAACAATAAAACAAAGTGTCATATAAGAAATATTTTTATTCTAGAATCAAAACCGCGTGATTAAGGAGCATTTAATAATATTAGCATATGAACTAAGCAGGTCAATTATATAACGAATATTTGTTATTAACAAATAAACATATTAACAATAAAAATTTATAACACCATATTATAGTCCAATAAAAACCTTACAAAATCCTTTATATACTCCCTTATCAAATTCCCAACCGTTTACAAAAAATAAAATAACAAAAATAACATTTTACAAATATTTAATTTCCCTGACCGGCTATATTAATAAAAGATCTATTCAATCCTACCTGCATGAAATATTATTAATATAATATTAGAATCACACATTAACAGCATACTTATTATTATCATTATTAATATTTACTATTACATATACTAAAACAAATATTAGAACTGAGCGTTAAACGCCGAAGCATCACTCACGAACCTGAGAATGACAAATTATACTGCGTGGTTACGTAGAAGCACGAATCTGAGCGAGATGCGGATAGCGCGTAAGCCTATAGGAGAGAGAGAGAGAGAGACGTATATGCTACAATACCCGTAAGACAAAGAGAGCAATACTCTTCATGCTTTAGATACTATTAACGATTTCAATTGTATAATTGAACTATTTTACCCTATGTAAAGTATGTCTAAGGTAAATATAATAATAATAACATTCATATTTCATATCTCAGAATCGAATCATTAAAGATTTCTCGTATACGTAGTTTAATTGCCTAATAAAAAGAGTATCCCTCTCATTATAAAATCGCTATTAGAATAAGAATAGAAATAAGAGTCAGAGGAGTCACTATATGACTCATGCGAGTAAAATCTAGTCGTACATAGAATGAAGCTGGCTAGCGAGCCACCCAAGGAGAAGTAGATTCATACCGTTAGACACCGCCCTATGACTCATTATAATTCACGTATAATAGAACTGGCTAGCGAGCCGCATTACCATATAAGGAACAAGTAGACTCACGGTCGTTAGACACCGCCCTATGACTCACTGTGATTTACCCCCACTACTATTTCCAGAAATGTATAAAGGGTAAAATTTTCACCTCTCAGCGGAGAGTGTGGAACTGATCAAGAAAGAACACATATCTCACTGTTCCACATCTTCCAATAAAACACTTGTATCAAATCTTGAAATAAAGTTATACTCAAGAGCAAAGAGTTAAAGCCATCATTGAATATTCACCTAATATCCTGATCAACTCCGAGGAGCCACAGCCTACACCGCCGATAGCTAATTATCCTGGGATTTCACTCCCTTAACCAGCGAAGAAAGGACCCATCGGCGAAGGACGTTTTGTCGGATCGACCAGTTCGCATCACCCAGGACGTCACACCGCCATGTAGGTCGCATGCCCGTTCTCAATAGGCCGGTATCATAGTCTTCAAGACCGTCTTAAGTAATATCTTAAAATGCTAATACGGCTCTGTGATTGGTTAATGGCATCTTAAGATTGAACTTAAGACGGTCTTAAACAAACTATGAATACCGGCCTATGGGCCGGTTTGGCCGGTATTTATAGTCGGATATTATATTTCAGACCGTCATAAGTACAATTTTAAGGGCCTGGACACACACTTTTTCGTAACAGTAACAGAAAGTTTCGACCAATCGCGTTGCTTGAATAGGGAACGTACGGCCGTACGTTCCCGAATCGAGCAACGTGATTGGTCGAAACTTTACAGTAACTGTTACGAAAAAGTGTGTGTCCGGGGCTTAAGATCTCATGAATCACAGAGCCGTATTAGCGTCTTAAGATATTACTTAAGATGATCTTGAATAATATCTGACTATAAATACCGACCTATGAATACGGCAAAAGTCTATAATATTGTGGCATATAAGCCGGTATTCATAATCAGATCTTATTTCAAGATCGTCTTAAGTAATATCTTAAGATGCTAATACGGCTCTGTGATTGGTTAATGACATCTTAAGATTGTACTTACGATGGCCTTAAATATAAGAACCAACTATGAATACCGGCCAAAGTATAAATTTTCAATACTGACAGTAATAGCGTTTGTCATTGGCAGAACTAGTGCACACTCAGTCATATTAAAGCCGTTGTCACTGATTTATCTTTAATATTTAAGTAAAATGCAAATATTTGATTGATAAAATACCCAATACATATTTTACCAAATAGGCTTTTGTGACTTAGGGTGAATTTCACCAACCATGGTTAGCTTAACCGACGGTTAAAGTTGGCAGGATTGACCAATAGAATTCAATAGATTCATTAAATCATTTCATTCAATTCATTCATTTAACCCGTTTATATTAAACATACACTTTACGTTGATTTGTGTACGACGGCTTTAATATGCACTGAGTGCGCACCAGTTCTGCCAAAGAAAAAACGTCATAAATTTTAGAACACACTTGAACGACGTGTACACTGCGAGACATGCGTGAAAATGTTTCCCGCGTTTTTTAGCGGCAGTTAGCAACGCTCGT